>JBBMEF010000001.1:5792626-5820642 GCA_037832685.1 Sicyos baderoa | reverse complement strand
GCGGATCCGAAGTAGCAGCTTCATCGTGCCTCGCAAACGGTTAGTAACTCACTCTCTGACTTCTGTAGTTTTCGCTCTAGCGAAATTTTCCTTCGTCTATTTTCGCTTAACCGAACTGGAACAGTAAGTAAGCAGTGTTAATTCTTCTTTTCTATTCAATTCGTAATTCCACTAAGTAAGAAGAATTTCCAGAATGTATTCTGCATGATTAATTACCTTGGGTATGTTATCCAATAATCTTTCCAATTTAGTGTTTGTTTTAGTTCATTCACACTTTGATAAACCCAACAACTCTCATTTATTTGAGAATAATAATGCATTTTATGTAATGTTTGTGGTCAAAATTATGGATTAAATGCACCAAAGTTTTTTATTTTTTGAGATTACAACAAAGATTCAAATGACTTTTTAATTGTTAAATATACATCCATACCCTCTTCTTGTTGTCAATTTTTTGGACAAAATTTGTTAAATAAAAAAAATGAAACCTATCAAAATTTGAAATTAAATAAAAAATTAGAAACAAGAAATATAAACAAGAAACGAGATCGTTACCATGGCTAAGGTATTTGGGCACTATTCCCCGTTTGCGTTATTTCTAGAACTCGGTAGAACAGAATCCTCGATCCTACACTTCGTTCAGCGTCGTCGCCGGAGACGATCCGAGACCTGAAAAGGCAACGATGCCGAAGAAGATGGGCGTAAACAGCAAAGCCGAGGCGGCGAGAGAGCGGAAGAGCACCGTCGAGACCGAGCGCAAGCAACGGGAAACTCAAGAGAAGGTGGATCAGTACTGGCGCGAAGCCGAGGGTCCAAAATCACGCGCCGCCAAGAAGCGCGAGGATGAATCGGAGAAGCGCGGCGAGGCCGCCGCTCGCAAGGCGGAGGCGCGCCGTTTGGCCGAACAGGAGGAGAGGGAATTGGAAAAAGCCATGAAGAAGACCGACAAGAAGGTGAATAGGGTTTCGATTCCGGTCCCGAAGATGACGGAAGTTGAATTGAGAAAGCGGAGGGAGGAGGAGCAGGCTGAGCTTCAGAGGAAGGCTGAGGAGGCTAAGAAGAAGCAGAGCCGGACCGCGGCAGAGGAGGAGTACGAGAGAATGGTGCTGGTGAGTAATACTAATCGGGATGATTCTGTCATTGAGGCTAGGACGGTGGAAGACGCCATTGCGAAGATATCTGTTGCGGATAATTTGCCCGTGGATAGGCATCCAGAGCGACGGCTCAAGGCCTCGTTTAAGGTTCGAGCGATTCTCCTTGATTGTTTGTTATCTTATCTCGTCATTGTTCGTGTTTATTTTTGTGTTGTTGGTATAATCTGTTTTCAATTGGAAAATTTAAGGATAATTGTGGGCTACAAAAGGATTTCCTTCAGTGCTTGATGAGTGGCTTAGAAGGTTTATCTCTATCACTCTCGTAGTTGTTGTCTCAATGTTACAATCCTATCGAACCGTTACAATAAACTACGCCACTAAGATATTAAAGTGGATAAATCATAGTTACAAAAGGATGCGATGACACCAATGTAGAGCCAAATAAACAGCCTCATCAAACATGGTTTTGTAATTCTTAAAGGTGTAAGCAAGGTTGAACAATCTGTTGTTGCGCTCTTTCCACCATGTCCAGAGGATTGCATAGATGAAGTTGAGCCATAGGAAAATGTTAGCTTTGGACGTATTTAAATGGATGCCTGGAAACTATATATCGACCGGGAGACTTGGGCCATTGAAGCTTTTTCTAGGATCAACTTGAGATCACGTAATTAGAAGCTTTATTAGTCATTCAACCTAGCGTCTGTTTACCTTCCGGGTAGTATGAATGTAATGTATAAGTTATCTTGGTCTCAATATTGTAAATAGCTAGAGATATTTGCAAACTCATAAACGAGTTACATTGTAGTAATGAATTGGAAATTTAAACCTAATAGAACTGCTTATAAATTATGAAATATAGCTTCTTTGGGAGTAAGCATTGTATCAATTATCCCTGTCACTTACTGAGCAATCAATAGTGTTATAGTGGTGGTGAGTGATGTGAGGAGTTGGATTGATTCTGTGAATTCAATTAGTTTTTGTTGCTGTTCTGCTCCCAGGTTTTGTGTAAATATCTGGGCTGCATATTCTTCACTCTCTTTCGCACTTGATTGATTCGTTTTCAGAATGTTTATGGTGCCGGTACCTGTTGGTAACTTGTCCAATTCAACGTGATTTTTTACGTAGTTGTGCCAGCTGGGTAACTACCTTAAGGGTCGATGAAAGAGTTCGTTTGATGTTATTTAGGTGTGCAATAGAGATGGGTGATCTTTGCTAGGGGAGATGCTCTTGCATCCTCCTCTTAGGAAGAGAGGCAAAGTGTTGTGAACTTGTGAGTCGTGACAGACTAGCTTCTTTGTGTTTTGTGGGGTGACTGACTTGGAAGTCGGGTGAAGAAGGGAGGTTGTTAGGTTTAATTCTTCACTTGGGTTTTTCTTAATTATGGTCTTGGTCTTGTTATTTTGGGTTGGAGTCCATTTCTGTAGTTGTGGTATTTTCTTCCTTTTTAACCCCTGGTGTTCTCATGCTTAGGCTTTTGAAGAAGCTGAGCTCCCCAGGCTAAAGGAAGAGAAACCTGGTCTTACTCACAATCAGTACAAGGACATGATATGGAAGCTATGGAAAAAGTCTCCTGATAACCCTCTTAATCAGGTAGCTTCATGTATAGATTTTTCAAATAAAATTTATTTTGATTTTTTTCTCTTTCTTTGAAGCATGCCTGCTTCTTTTTTTTTAATTTTGTGGTGATAGGTTGCAGCAGAGTGATTGGAACCTCCATATCCTTCAACCTGGGACTTTTCATGGCATTGTAGTAAGCCTATTTAGTGAAGTTTGTTCAAAGTTTGTAATCTGACCAATTCTTCTTTAGTTCAGTTGTATCTTTTGATTGCTAATGGGTCTTTCGTCTTCGTCTTCGTCTTCGTCTGTTGCCCTGTTATGGCACAAGACTCTCGTAAATGCATAGAAGTAGTTTTGGGTCCTGTGTTTACATTAAGAATCAACTTGTTAAACTAGCATCATGCCCCCATGATTTAGATGTGAATCTTACAAGTTACAGTGCTTTTCTGATAGTGTTTGTGACCTTATCCCTCCCATTTGGATGGATTCCAATTCTAATTCAATTTATTAATAATTTTATTCATGTTTTTAGCTCAACAATGTTTGCTTGGATTTATTAGATCTAAATTCATTTTCTCTCTCCCCAAAGACAAGATGGAGGCGTCCGTCTACATTTACATTCTTCTCAGATTCTCCCAATCTCTCTCAATTCGAAGCGGCGGCGACCGGGGACTGCCGCGGAAGGTACGGAATCATCGGAAGGATTTTTCCGGCGACAGCAAAAATTAAGAGCAGAAGAGTTTCTTGTAAAAAGCCCGGGCGAACCGGAAGGAAAAACAAGACTTTTCTTCGAACCGGATTTTTTTCGGAGCAACAAGTTTAAAGAAAATATTTAAATTCCGACTATGTGGGAAGAGAAGAAGAAGAGGAAGGGAAGGAGAGGGAGGAAGAGAAAGAAATTAAATTAACAAAAAAAAAAAAAAAACTAATAATGAAAAAACTCTTAAATCTCTTTTTTAGTGTACCTCCTACGATTCGATCTCAAAGCTAAAAATATCAAACTAAATAATAGTTTAACCTCTCGACTATGAAGTTAAATGTCGTTTGGATACCTCCTTTTAAAAATACAATTTAAATTATAATCCACTTTTAAAATGATTAATTAAACTTTAAAAAATGTAAAATACAATATTATTCTCTCGTTTTTTATTCAATAAATGATGTTACTATTTTTCACTCTTTTTATGTGTATCGAAAGGTCAGTGACGTGATTGACTATTTGATTTGATATTAATTCATTTTCACTTCGCAATCATAAGTTCGATCTAAATAATCTGTATTTGTAATTCCTCTCTCCAATTTGTATTAAAAGAAAATTAAAAGAAAAAAAAAACGGCTGATTTTAAAAAATAAATAATCATTAAAGAATATCAAGCACTGTTCTTATTGGGGTACAATAATTCACAAAAATTCAAGGAAAATAAACTACTAACACTGCAATCTTCCTCTCTATTACATTTCCTTTTTTCACTTACTTTCTCTTTCACATTCTAATCAAATTACAAACAAGGAAGAAAGAGAGGAACAAATGTCTGAAATTTTTTCAAGACCATTTTATTGTATAACTTTGTAAACAAGTTATTCCTCTCTTGTTAATTTGAAGGAACACCAACCCAGAGGAAAAAGGCAAAGCTACAAGAAGATGAACAAATTGCTGATGAAATAGGCTTTTAGAAAAATACTGGAGATTTGGTGCAAATGGGATTTTTGCAAGAAGCTCAATTGAAAGAATTATGTGAAGTATAATCTTGAGAGCAGTTATTTATGGAGGAGTTATGGTACTTTGGTTGGCAACCCTACCACAAAGTAGAGCATTATCTGGAATATTGTACTCATCCCTCAATGACTTAACTGGTGTGTAAACTCTGAGATAAAACTGCTGCCCAAGGTATTGTCTTGCCCAAAACTCTGACCTTATGTTCCACATTCCAACATTGTCAAGTGAAACATAAATGGCAGTCCATGACTTTGGGTATACCTGCATACCAAACATATTTTACGGTTCGATTCAGATTTTATACCAAACTCGACGGATGTGATTTCATAAGAGGGGGATGGTTTACCTGAGTGGTATAGCGCGAAACTGCATCTCTGAGATTGTATTGTTCTCTGCTAGCAGGAGTCCAAACTCCACCATCCATTCTGTAGCATAAATTAGTGTCCAGTGATTAATTTAGCAACACAACAATGAATATGAACTTGATTGCTCTTGTGAAATACAATTGATGTTGGGTTGATTTAATAGTTAAGTGATTCTTACCCTACAACCCAGAAGGCGTATCCATCAATGTGCCAACTCTGTACAATGTTCTCGCGGTTCTGGAAAACAATCTCGATAAAGGCTCTATAGTCAGTACCCAAGACGGAGGTATCACGGTACATGTTCTTTCCAGAAGGAGAATCCGGGATACTTCCAATGTGAAAAACACCATCAATGTTGAAGTAATCTGCAAGCTTAAGAGGAGTGTCTGCAGGAATGAAGGACACACTGTTGACAGCATATCTTTGCTTGCCATCAACAAGAGCTGCAGAACTCTCCAGCGTAATGGTCCTCGAAATATTTATCAGACCATAGTGATACGAGCCCTGTGGATTTGGTCTCGGTCCACTCGCAGTGAGATTAGTCCTAAAGCCATAGAACACAAAGATGCAAGCATCAGTATACAGATGATCAATCTTCCACACCAGTATGCATACAATTTTGAAGTGATGATAAGATTTATATTTTTATAATTGAGAATAAGAGCTTCGCTCTACTACATATTTAGAGGCACTGATGCCCGTCCCAAAGGCCTAGATCCGAGAGACAATAAGAAACTATTAAGCTCTCTTATCGGTTTCGAACTTAGACCTCCAAAGAAGCACACCTTAGAGACCCCGAGCCTCTATAAATGCACATTAAAAGTGTAAGAAAATCAAATTATTAAACAATGATCATTTCTTTCTCAAAAAGCAAGCAAAGAGGGAAGAGATTCAATGGTCAATACCTAATGGAACGAGCCTGATTAAGAGACCAATCGATTTCAATAGTGGGTCCACCCGGAATTGGACCAGTCACAGAGGAGGTGGAGTCGCTGTAGTGAAGAATGGCAGTGGAGGTGAGGATCTTAGAAGCAAATCGAGTCGACACAGCGATATAGAAATCACGAGACGGCTGATTCGCAGTGATGAGCACTGAATAAGACTGACCCACATGAACATCAAGCGAAGAATAAGTATTCTGCATTGTGTGAGTTCCCTCAACTTCAACAAGCATCATCTCATGATCTTGAACCCTCAAATTTATCGAATGCTCAAGCCCCACATTCGATATTCTAAACCTATAAGTCTTACCTGCAACAACAACAACAATCCAATCCCATAAAATAAATTTCACTTCATTACCCAAAACCCATTGAAAAACATTGATCAAATCTGAAATTATTACCCACCCTGTTCAACGGTGAAAGTGGTAGCATTGGGACCACGGCCATTGATAACAATTCCATTAGGGAGAGGAAGCCTATGACCACGATCCAAGATACTCTTCAAGGTCTAAATCAAAAACAACGAAACAAACACAAAAACCCTAAATCTCCGATTCGCAATCAAATCGATATTCACAAACTTGTAAGAGTCTGGAAAGTTGAATGGTTAGTTACCGTGTGATTGGCGGTGTACCAGTCGCCGACGAGGAGGGTGTAATCGGCGGCGGGTTCCGGGAAGGGGACCGGAATGAGGGGGCGGCTGAGAACTCTGATGCTTCCGAATCCGCCGGCGGCTTTGTGGAATTGAAGAGAAGGGAAATAGAAGAAACTTCCGATCTGATCCTTCACCTGAAATCTGTAGGTGAAGTTCTTCCCCGTCGGAATTGGACATGTTGTTCCGATCACTCCGTCTTGGTACGAGTTTTTCCTCTGTTGAATTCCGTTCCTGAATTTAGTCAACAAAAAATAACGGTTAGTATTTATGGGCCGAACGAGCAGCCCAAAATATAATTGAAGGCCCAAATTTGATGGGCCTGAGGACCAATTAATCAAGTTTCAGCCACCAAAACCTCCTATTTAAAGGAAATTTAACACGCTAATCAAATTTAGAAAATAATGATACAAAAATCAGGAAGTTGTTATTTAAGCAGTGGTGTCACGTACTATTTGTAATCCATGTTTCAAAAAAAAAAAAGGTATATTAATAATCATGCAAATATGCTAAATTTTGTTTGTATTTGTAATTACTTTTGAGAAAATTCATCCCAATTTAATTTCTCTAAATTCAACTTATAATATATTTGAAATTAATTTTTTATTGTAATGAAAATTTTATAAGATTACAAATGTTTATTGAGATTGGGATGTGAGGAAGAAGTTGAAAGATGTTATTAAAAAAAAAAAAAAAAAAAAAAAAAGAAGAAGACATGAGTTGGGATAATTTCCTCTCCTCGGCCAACCCCTAAATTTAATCATGAGCATAATTATTGAAATAAGGTAGAGATTTCAAACTTAAGACTTTTTTATCATTAATTGTCTTTCTTGTTGGTCATTGTTCCATATTTTATGATACTATTTTTTATTTAGTTTATAAACATTATTATATTCATAATTATAAAATTTTAAAACAAATAATAAATAACTATCAGACCAAGTAACTTAAATCTTGTCAAATTTAAGTTTTCAGTTAAGACATTCGGACTAAAATATCACAAGATTCATGTTTTCAGTTGAATTAAAAATGTTAATATTGTCTCAAAAAATAAGTAATTTTTATTTTTCTTTCGAATTTATAGGTTTGAATTTATGCTTCCTTATCTTATATAATACTCTCAACCAAAATAATTCAACATTTTTATTTTTCAAAATCTTAAGCTAATTCTCCCCTAATTTCCTTTATTCATTCACACACTCCCAAAAGAATACTTTCAAATTATTCCAACGCGTTTACAGAATAAAATACTTTCCAGAAGCTAATACTTTCTAAAAGAAATATTCCCTAAAATATTAAAACACCTTTAAAAATAGATTAAAAAAAGAAGAAAGAAACTTATAAAGTATTTTAAAAAAAAACAGTGATAACTGAAAATTCAATCAATGTTGATGCTAAATTCGTTTCTTCATCACAAAACTATTCCACATTATAAAGAAAGAGAGAGAAATACAAACCAAGAGAGAAGAAATGGCTCCGGAAGACTATTATGAACATTGATGTAAATATTATCATTTGTCACCGCATATATATCCGGTCCCGGAAATTGCCCATTTATCAAAATACCCTGTAAAAAAAAATAATAATAATAATAATCATTAAGTTACAAGTTCAAATCTTTCACCAGCGACATAAGTCAATATAGATTATGGTAAGTTGAGTCTCACCTGTTGGCGAACACCGAGGGGATAGATATCGCCGTAGGTGACGTTCCAATCGAAGAATCGATACGGGCTATCGGCGAAGGCAATGCCGACGACTCCGAAAAGGAGAGCAACATGAAAACAGCATAACTTGGCTGAATTTTTGGCCATTTTGACCACCATTTTGTGGGTTGTGAAAAAATGTGTTGAGAAGAGAGATATAAAGAGAAGGGAGAGTTTGAGTTATAAATGAGGTTTCTTTCAGGTTTGAAAAAGTGGGAAACTGCTGGAGAACCAAATGGTGTATTTAAAGTGGACTGTATTTTACTTAATAGCGTTTTATAATATATATTTTCTTATAAAAATAAAGATATTTTATTGAATAAATGTTTTATTTTTATAAAAAAGTATATGGAAATTAGAAAGAGAGAGGAAGATCGGTGACGTGAAATGGCCGCGGTTATTACAGCACACATTTGTCTGTTTTCCTCATTCGCTACACTATTGTATTATTCTCCAAATTTGATCTAATTTATATATTTATTTATT
This sequence comes from Sicyos baderoa, assembly GCA_037832685.1. Lineage (NCBI taxonomy): Eukaryota > Viridiplantae > Streptophyta > Magnoliopsida > Cucurbitales > Cucurbitaceae > Sicyos > Sicyos baderoa. The sequence continues at coordinate 5,812,121 of JBBMEF010000001.1, read as the reverse complement.
TTTAATTGTTAGCATGTGTAATTTTTATTATTTTTTCATAGTTCATAAATATTTAATATTTTTTAGTTTAACCACCATTAAAGATTGGGACATTTGAATTCATAAATTTCTAATTCACGAATCATATACTATGTTAAGGTTGAAATATGATTTTTATTGACATAAACGTCTAAAAAAATTTAATGTGGACTTTTTTAGTAATTGATGTGAAGAAAGGAGGATTACCGTGAAATGAAAATGGATTAACACAAAACCAAATAACTAATTGCGCCACCGATCTATTTACCAAATGTAGTTAATTTCTAAAATTTAAAAGATCTTATAAATTAGTAATAGATGTCCTATTGAAAGATGTTTAAAGCTTCAAGACAAATTTATTAGACTTATTGATCTTGTGATTTTGTGTTTTAATATTATGCGTGTATTCTTGAGTTTTTAGGTTTAAGTTTTTATTTAGTCTAATGTAAATTTTAAATTTTAAATGTTGGGTTCTAAATGAATTTATATACTCTAGACTGTGCATGGAATTTAGTTAACATTATTTCGATTTGACCATCACATGCTAGCAAAAATTATATAAAATTAAAAATACATATATTTAAGATATCTAGATCTGATATATAAACAATATGAATACATTTTAGAGTCAACTAAATGATACATAAATCATCAATGCAACATAGTATAATTGTTAATAATTTATAAATTTCCATGTGTTCCTGCATTGCAAAATAATGTGCATCTAGAATTTAATGTACCGTTCTTCAAAAAATAAAATTAATGTACTATTTTCTTTAATGAGGCTTAATTACAAGTTCAATTAATTCACCAAAAAAAGGTTTTGAATTAATTTAATATTTTTTTGAAAAAAGAAACTTCCTAATTTTATGTTTAGTGGATCTCTAACATATTGAGAGACATATATATAACAACCAATATATACACACCGGTAAAAGAATCTTCGATTACTACTCGTTTTTTTAGTACATGTTGAGGGTAGAGGGGCACAAGTTCGGGTATAATAACTCTCAAATAATTGAGAGTGAAATATTAATATTCCAGAAATCGAATCTGTGACTATGGTTTGAACTGAATTTCCACCAAAACAATGAAATCATTAAATCACTGATCATTTCGATCATTATGTATGACTAAAAGATTATGACTTCAAATTCTATTATTCTCAATTATTGTTAAATAAAAAAAAAATATTACATATGCAATTGATACATGAAGTTTAGAAACTTTTAGGGAAATAATGTAATATTTTTGATTGGTATGCAATTATTTTTTTTTTTTATTTTGTTGTCCGTGAGCGTACCGGCCAGCTTGCCAAGAAAATTCGTAAGTATTGAAATTAATTTCTAGATAGATAGTCACAATGAAATTTAAATTCATCGCCTTATATACCTCAATGTCTTCTATGACTAATTGGACTACCACACATTGGTTGTATGCAATATTATTATTGATAAGTAATGTGTTGATGGATTCATCATCATCCGTGAGAGGTAGATAATAATTAAAATATTTGTAGGATTGAAAATTGAACCACATATATATATTAAAGAATGTAATTTAACTTAATTTTCTTATAATTTAACGTTTTATTCTCATTTATGTGATCCATTTTTTATTATTTTTAAATCTACAAATATCAAAATAAATAACATGCGTATAGGGTAAGGCATCAGCTAAACATTTTTTTATATTTTTTCTTAACTAAAATTTAAAGTCAAAATGAAGAGTGATTGGTGGAAGCGGTGGTCAATGAAGGCGCCAAATACAAAAAGTGTAAGCAAATAACATTATTATTGAAAAGATAATGTGATTTAATTCTGAAATAAAACGACATTTTTGCATTTTAGAAAAAAGGAAAAAATGGAGAATAAATCACAAAGGCGCGTTTGGTTGAGATGACAAACGGTGGAAATCCACGTGAAATATGACGCGACACACGGAATGTTCATGTGCTGGAAATCCATAGCCAAACATTTCCAGCTGGCCGGGCCGGGTTTGATGGACGGTTGAGATGGGTGGAGACATGTAAAGAGTGTTCAATTTGATTTCCCTTGGATGGCTGCGATTTTCTTCTCTTTTTTTTGTTTGGAGATTTTTGGAGGTTTTTGCGTTGAATACTACGTCGTTTGGTCCCACAGTAAGACGCAATTATTATTATTACTATTATTATTAAATCTTATTTTAGTGGTATATTTTGATTTCCTTCCAATTTAGTTTATATACTGGTTAATTTTTGTTTTTATTACTGCCAATAAAAATATAAGTGCATGAAAATTATAATTTTCAAGATTTTTTTTAGATTAAAATAATTGGAGATGGGAAGATTGAAACTTAAGAATAATTTTACATTGATATCATTGAGCTATATCTTTTATTGTCTTATAATTATAAAGTTAACCACAATAAAACTCATTTAACATGGTGTATAATTTATATACACTAATTAAAAAATTATAAATTTAAATTCTCTTATTTTAAATTATTATATAAATACATATATTAACGAGTTTAATTCCAAATTAACGATATTTTAAAACTTTATATTTCATGATTAATAAATCATAAATTTAAATTTATATAAGTTACAAAATTATTATCGGGTTCAATTCTAAACTTGTGGTACTTTAAAAAATAAAAGTTGAAAAAACATTTTAAATATATATAGACTAAAATAAATATTTTTTTTTTTTTAAAATGAGCTATGTTTAATTTTGAAAGAATGAAACTAAAATGTTTTTTTATTAATTGCAGAAAGTCAACTCAATATGAAACTGAGGTGCATTCTTTTTGTCTTTTTTGACAAGTGCAGAATGGAAGTTTTGGGATCTAAATGTAGAGAGAAAACTTTGAGAGGGTAAATTGAAAAAAAATAATATATTAATTTGCATTATTTAAATTTTGAAAAATTATTTGCTGTCCTTAGGATTTAGATGTTATAATTTTTAAAATTACAATTTAGTCCATGCTTAATAAATCTCAAAAAGTACCGAAAGTGTCGGTGGCGCAATTGTTTCATTGTTTGGTTGTAAATCAGTTCAACACCAGCACCACGAGTTCGAACCCTAGAAGAGTCGGTATTGTAATCTCCCTCCACCAATTTGTACTAAAAAAAAAAAATCTCAAAAAATAGTACTTCTTATGCTTAAGAGCAGGTGAAATAAGTACATTACCGTTAATTAGATTAAATAAAAAAAGTTTAAAAATTGATAATTAATACGACTCATTTAGAAATTGACAACTCAATTAAATATTTAACTTACCCTATACAAAAAAATTGACAACTCAATTAAATATTTAACTTACCCTATACAAAAAACAAACAAACAAATAACGTCATTTGCACGACAATGGTTAATTGTCACACATTTGATTAATTACTAATTACAAAGAATAAAACTCATTTATTAGGTTTTATCTAATTATATATCTAAATTCAAACTTTTAAAACTTAGGCATTAAATTATAGATATCAAATTATAATCAGTGTGGAGATTGGAAATGGGTACACACTAATTATATTCAAACAATGAAATTATTTAGGGGCAATGGAAGACAATATGAATTGATGTGGATTGTTTTTTGTTCCTTTCTGACATGTGCATGATTGATTTAAAAAAGAAAAAAGACAAGTGCATTATTGGAAATTTCAGAATACATTTAATGAATGATTTAAGGGGTGAGTTGAAACTGAAAAAGATCCAAATCTAGAGGTAAGGTATCAAGGCGGTTTGACTAAAGAAATAAATGTTAATTTATTTAGTTTAGCAATATTCATGATCATTGAGTTGCATTTTATTAAGAGTGGGGATGGTTATTATTTTTTTATTTTTTATTTTTGATAAATACCATACCAATTATCATCGAACAATGAAATTATTGTGCAACCGACCTATTTGATGTAATTATTCTTTATTCTCCGACTTCCTTCAGAAATTATACTCAAATCAATAAACTTTGCTTAGCTTAGGATATAAGCCAAAATCCTAATATCATTCAATATCATTTTCTTAAAAAAGAAAGAAAAAAGAACACAACCATGCTAGCTGCTACATGGGGGAAATACCTCCAAATTACATCTTTTTTCTTAAAATGTCATTCAAATCTACTCCGAAAGCAACAACAAATACAGAGCAGTTAACAATTATATAGTTGGAACTATCACTCAACTCATAGAATACATATACCATGCATCAGTTGGATTTCTTTGTGTCGTCAGCTGTGCTTTCGGGTAGCACGAAAAGCGCAGAGAGCTTGTGGTTGTGGATGATCAAGCTCAAAACGGCTGTGTTTGCAGCCAAGAACAAAATGCTTGCCGCCCACAGTTGTATCAACACATTCTTTCCCTTGAACTCCAGCAAATAACCCCACATCAGCCAATGAAGCTGTGCTCCCGTCCAGATCGAGACCGAGCACACGCCTTTCCATTTAAGCTTCATCTTACTCCAAGGAAGAATCAAAGGTAGAAGACAGAAGAACCAGACAAAATATTGTGCTGTGATCACCTGTTGATCAAATGTAAAGTCTCTCTCAAAACTTGATATGCAATTAACTAAACAAAACCACATGTTTTGACAGGACTGGACAAGATCAAATCAAATACTGGATTTGAGTACAAACCTTGTTGAATGCCACAAATGCTACCGTCTGCACAAACCAGCAGAACGGAAGATCCTGAGCAAACGATAGAACGAGAGCGAGCTGCACTACCAACTGTGGTAGAAATGAAATGAGTTTCTCCAAAACTGAGAACTCGTGCTCATGGTGAAGATAGATGTGATAGAAATAAATTGAGAAATTGTGCCTCGGGTCCGTACGTGTAAGATGATAAAGCAGCGCTTCGTGGAGGAATTCCCAACCATATAGATGATAAAACAATGCAGTGCAGAATATGAAAACTGAACCAGAAATGAGGCCAAAAAGTATTCTCTCCTTGGTCATTATGGATCTTAACAGAAACCAAGGATTTAAAATACGAGCCAACCTCGATTGTAAATTGCTCTGAGGAGGCTTTTCATCATGCTGGCTCCATTTTTGAAGAGCAGGGTTCAGTCCAGATTTGAATAGATTTGGATCGAGAACTAGAAGAATCGGAAGGGCATAGATGATCGGGTAGATTCGGAAATGGACAACAAGTCCATACCAAAATGCAGCCTGGTTCAGCTGGCCTGTTACAGGGAAAGAGAGTTATACTAAACTACAAATGGGCAATCTACCAAAAAAAATGCACCAAGATCCTAATAAACAGTAACATACCACCACAAATTTTGATTTCAACAACAATATTTGGGGGTTAGGAGAATCAAACCTACGGCCTTTTGATCAATAATAGATGTCAATTACTATCGAACTAAGCTCACTTTGGTCACTAACAAACCACAAGTTAAACCGAGAATCTTTACAAGCTACTGCATATTTACAGCAATAATGTACTAAATGTGCAAAGCATCTGCTTAAGTAGTGAAGTTTTTTTTTTATAGGAAACAAAACATTTCATTGATAAAATGAAAAGATACATCCTATCGAAACAAGTCTATATGATACTCTTCCACTGTGAGATAAGTAGTGAAGTTACATTGCATTTACATGGGATCTTGACTATTGAATTTTTTTTGAAAGAAGGTAACCACGCCTGTCCCTAGGCCAGGCACCAAAGACATCGAAGGAGTATGTCACAAGTAGGTGAGTTTCGAACATGAGACCTTGAAGGGAGCATACCTTCAAAGCTCAAGCCTTCAACCACTATGCCACCCCTCGGGGATCTTGACTATTGAAAATTACCAATACTTCTTCACATAAATTTAATCATACCTCCAGCTAATCATTCAAGATCAGAAGTACTATGAATGTTAAGAAATATGCAAGATCCTGCAATATCTAATGACAATACTTCATCTCATAAATCTAATCAACCTCGAGCTTATCGTTCGAAATTTGAAGTACAATGTATGTTGTTATAAAATATGTATGATCATGCCGCATCTAATGACAATATCTCCCAATATCGATGCAAACAAATCAAATTTGCACCACCAATTCTCGAAACTACAAATCTGCATAATTAAGCGTAAGAACTCCACCAAATCGTCGCATTCTAAATGTACATTGAGAGAGAAAAATAAACTTACACCGTTCATCAGGCACAAAAGAACCTTAAGAACCATCGCACAAACAAGAGGCTCGCAATTTCCTCTGGTGCCAATAGTGAACGTAAACGGGTTGAAAAGCCAAATCATAACAGAACCGATGCACAGATTCTCCGGAACCCCACGCTTCTTCAATATCGTACGAATAAAGAACCCGACGAGCAAATCTAGACAGAATCGATACAATTAACGGAGAAACCAACACAAAACCACGATCTATCGAATTGGAAGAACAGGTGAAGGTACCTGAAGCTGAGAATAGAAACTTCCCCCAACAGCGATGGAAGATCGAATTCGGAATGAGCAGAAACGCGAGCAAAGGTGAGTATCTGTAAGTAGATCTCAGATAGGGGGACTTGCCGGACGCCATTAGAGAAGCAGCGTCGGAGAAGACGATGTAGTCGACGTCGGTGTATCTGACCTCCATGTGCGCGTCCTGCCACTCGCCGTAGAGGATGAGCACCAGCCTGAAGATCGCTGAGAATGCTATCAGAGAGCCGAAGGAGAAGGACGCCATTGTTGCGCTGAAGCAGAAATGGGAGTAGAAACCAGGACGAGAGGGCAAATGAGGGAGACGACTGAAGGTTTGGGCTTGTGAGGAAATTAAAGCCCATGGCCCAATAAGGTTTGGCCCATTAAAAAGAAATAAGCATTGTTTTTTACGATTATGCTTCAATCATCTTCTCTTCCATTCAGATTCCATTTTTCAACCGCGAAAACAATGGCGTTCTCAGTCATGGCGGCGTCCTCTCTCAGAACGCATCTTCGAACAAACACTCCAATTCGCTGTTCATCTTCCTCGCCGGTTTCGTCTCAATCCAAATCCATTCAGTTTGATTTGAAATCGTACTGGAAAAGGCTGATCCTCGAGATCAACCACAGCCTGAATGAAGCTGTTCCGGTTCAGTACCCTAACCAGATCTACGAGGCTATGCGTTACTCCGTTTTGGCCGACGGAGCCAAGCGAGCTCCTCCGGTTATGTGCGTCGCCGCCTGCGAACTCTTCGGCGTCGATCGCCTCGCTGCCTTCCCCACCGCCTGTGCTCTCGAAATGGTTTCTCTTCTTTCTCTTCTTTAATTTCGTGTTTTTGGATTAAGTTTAGGTTGAATTCCTGTGTTCTGGTGTTTCTTGGGATATTGACGAAGTTTGACTATAAATTGCTAGATTCGAATATTCACCTGCGGTTACGGTTTACTGTACATTTCGATTTTGTTTGCGATTTGTTTGTAATAGTTCTCTAAATCAAACCAGGGCTGTTCGTCTGTATGAACAGCCAAGTTTGACAACATTAGGGATTTGAGTTCTCAAAGTCAGCGATTCAATACGTTTCAAATTTTGAGTTGATTTCTGTTGTCATGATCAGGATTAGTAGAACGTGGAAATTAAGGCCCCGTTTGATAACTATTTGGTTTTTTGTTTTTGTTTTTTGAAATTTTAAGCCTATTCTTACTCTTTTCTAGCTGTGCTTTACTTGTTTTATTTGCACTTATTTGATTTCTATACTTGTATGATCTTCCCATTTGCTTTGTTGGACTTATTGTCTGTCTCTTTATTTGTTTCTCCCAGCTTTTATAACTCCATTAATCCCTAGATGTGATATATCCGGATCCTGAACACAGTTCAAATAGTTAAGACCTAAGCTCTCAATCGAGAGATTGGAGGTTCAAATCTCCTCACCTCCCCATGTCGTTGAACTATAGAAAAGATATTCAGACCTAAGTCATGGTATCTTTCTCCAAGTGGAAAACTAAGTTTTGGTGATATGAAATCGAGAGGACCAAACTTCAAGATTAAAACTACTAGCTTTTAGCTTTCGTAGTTAGTTTTGCCTTTTGATTGAGAAAGTTTGTTAACTCTTTGTGATATCAAAGTCAATTTGATAACATCTCCTAGTTAACAATGAACATGGGGCTTTTAACAGGTTCATGCAGCTTCATTGATCCACGATGACCTTCCTTGCATGGACGATGACCCCTCACGGCGCGGCCAACCTTCGAACCATACCATATATGGTGTTGACATGGCAATCCTTGCAGGTGATGCACTTTTCCCCCTTGGCTTCCAACACATTGTCTCGCACACACCTTTTGACCTTGTTCCCGAGTCCTGCCTACTCCGTGTGGTCGCCGAGATTGCCCGAGCTGTTGGCTCCAGAGGCATGGCAGCTGGACAGTTTCTTGACCTTGAAGGAGGACCAAACTCCGTTGAATTCGTCCAAGAAAAGAAATTTGGTGAATTGAGCCAATGCTCCGCAGTGTGTGGAGGGCTTCTAGCTGGAGCAGAAGATCATGAGGTACAGAGATTGCGAAGATACGGAAGAGCGGTTGGTGTGTTGTATCAAGTAGTTGATGATATTTTGGAAGAAGAAGAAAAGAAACCCGATGAAACGGATGAGAGTAAGAAGAGAAAAGGGAAGAGCTATGTCGGAGTTTACGGGATTGAAAAGGCGAAGAAGGTAGCAGAGGAGCTGAGGACCAAAGCTAAGAAGGAATTGGAAGGATTTGAGAAGTATGGCGACCGAGTAATGCCTTTGTATAGCTTTGTGGACTATGCTGCTGATAGGAGCTTCAGTTTTGAAAGTTGATAACAAAAGGGCTGGGATCCCTTCATTAGTCTCTTAGTATATAAACTAGAAGGTCTTGATTTCACTTGTTAACCATTTTCTTTGGAGAATACTAAGGCAACAGGAACAGGACAGGACCATGTTGATGAAATCACAGCCTTTACCCAAGAGCTGGATCGAGTTATAGAGGGAAGCTATTTTAAAGACGTTATACGTCGATACTCCTATCGATATTTAATTTCTGAAATGTTGGGGAAATGTCGACAAAATATCGTAAATGTCGAAATTGTAGAGGTATCAACCAAATAAATATGAATATCAAAAGTGAACTCTGAAGTTTTTTAGATCCTTACCTTGATGTATCATGTATACCAAAGTTATTGGTTAAAAGATAGTCTTGTGTTTGCCTTTTCCTTTTTATTTTATACATGCAAGTTTGGCATTCTTCTATGTATTTGTAAATAATAAAAATATTTGCTTTTGGAACATTTTATAAGCACAACAAAATATATATATATATATATATATATATATATTATATATATATAATTATTAAGTACTTTGCTTCTTTTGGTTCAATTAGGAAAGATTTGAATCCTTAACTTAGTGAGGAGAAAACCCTAGTTACATAACTTAGTGAGGAGAAAGCCCTAGTTAATGGCTAATTTTTTTATAGAACAATATTTCACTTTTTTTTTTTAATTAAAAAAAAAAGTTTCACTTTTTAAAATAAGTTTGATTTGTTTTTTTGTTTTGTTTTGTTTTTTTTTTTTTTGAAATATGGTCGGGTGAATATCTTTATTGATTAAAACGTAAATATCCAAAACAAAAACATGTCAATTATCTGCTACATTTATTTTAAACGTACATCATAATTAAAAATTGATATTTGATGTTAGGATTTTGACTTTTAATGTCAAAGGAATACTTATATATTAACAAAGTATGTATTATTTAAACTTTAAATTATTTGCCTTTTTTGTTTTTGAGTTATCAACAAACTCTATATAAAATATATTGCTCTTCTCAAATAATAAGTAAATCAAATCTTAATATAAAAGCTCAAACTTGTAAACTTCTTATTTATCTTCGTTAGTATTGACAAATATTTGTGATTGTAGTCTTTCTTTGACCGGTGTACTACAAATTAAAAAATAGCTACTTGTATGCCAACCCTATGAGCTAATCAAGCATCTCCACGTGTCAGTATTTTTCTTTTTCCTGAAAGTTCGACATGACAGAAAAATAGGCATTATAAAATCCGAAAAACAGGCGTACGGGTCGGAGCTCCGAAATGGATGAAAGATAAACATGTCGTCCTCGTCAACAGTGAAGCCCTAGAACCAGATCCCATCGTCCAACAAAATCAAACGTTGAAGAAAGCTTGAATCGACGAAAATGGCGGACGAGGACGGCGGCGTTGTGAGCCTCGATCTCCTTCCTTCCGCCGTTGTAGCTACAATCATGACCAAGCTCGATTTGCCTTCCATCTGCTCCCTCGCCTCCACTTGCAGGACCTTCCATTCCTGCGCTCACCAGATCCTCTCCTTTCTCCCCAATTTCCACCTCCTCGTAACTGTTTCTACTCTCCAACTCTATCATCTTCGATCGTTGTGTGGTTTATTTACTCATCTCGTTTGACCTTTCTCGTCAAGGAAATTTCTCCGACGGTGGAGTTGCTGAGGCCTTTGCTGCCTCCGAACCCTTTCCTAAGAAGCCTGAAGGTAGATTGCGGCCAGCTCGATGATTCAGCTATCCAGCTTCTGCTGAGGCCTTCCTTGCATGAACTCTATCTCCATAACTGCGCTGATTTCACCGGGAAATTGCTTTCGCATATTGGAGGCTGCTGCAAGGATCTAAGGTATGTGCTGTGTAACACTCTTTTATTAGTTGCCAATCAAGTCGAATTGCTATTTGTGATTTCGTGTTAGTTTCGATGGCGGTGTTGTTATCGGATTTTCGGGTCGATATGTCCCTCCAGGTCTCTCTATTTGAGTTCAGTTGCGGAAAAAAGAGGTCGGTCGATTCACAGAGCGGATCTAGAAGAGTTACTAATTGGTTGCACTCGGTTGGAAGTAAGACAGTCGCATATCTGTTATATTCCTGTGTTTAATTAGAATTGAATGTTTAAGTAATTGTATTAGGACAATGAACTCTTTATCTCTTTATATCGGTGAGTGTTCGGGCTAGTTTGTGCTCACCTCTACCAATTTCACATGACATTCACCTGATCTTACTGCATTTGGTTGATAGAAAAAACAAAGGGTTTGGCCATTGTAGCTTCAACCAATTCCATTCCCTCTTAATTTCCCCATGTCTGTTTAACTACCAAGGTTCAATCCATGGTGACCACCTGGTCACCATGGGAATTAATTTCCTACGAGTTTCCTTGGCACTCAAATGTTGTAAGGTCAGGCCATGTCCCGTGACATTGATCAAGGTGCGCGAAAGCTGGACCGAACAGTCACAGATATCAAAAAAAAAAAAATCCTCATGTCTTTTTAACCACTAGTCAAATACATTATGGTTATTAAGACAATGTAGTCTTGGAATAATCAAGAAGGTCAAGTTTCCTAACATGGTTCAAAATAAAGCGTTCTTTGCTTTTGTTTTTGGCACAAAATCTCAAGTGTTATGTTAACCGATTGTGAATTGTCGTAGAAGAACTGTTACATAAGCAAGAGTGCGGCGTTGGTGGGATTGTTTGTTCTCTCACTCTGTGTTTTGAGATTTACAATTTAGTCGAAGAGGAGAAGATCAGCTTCCAGGTGCAGGTCCAACTAGAATAGAACGGTGATAAAACACTTTGTTTAAACAAGCCAACTAGATGTATTACCAAACCCGATCCCCGAAAGTTCTATTTGCATCGTCAAGAACTCTTGTTTTTCTAATTTTTCAAATTTCTTAGAGTAGTGTGTTTAGCATGGAGGTTACACTAATCTTCCCAGTAAACTATATCCCTGGGATGATCCAAGTCTTCTTCAGCTACATTGCATAGCTCACACCTTTGACGGTTATGAGCTTTCTTGGTGGGTTTTTTTTTTTTTGCTTCTGTTAATTCGGATTTAGCCTTTTGAAGTTTTTTACTTTTCAAATATGGTTAGACAAACGTTTTGACAGAGCACAAGGTGTTTTATCAGGCACTTAAATTATAAATTATAAATTTAGTTTGTAGGTAAATGAACTCCTTAATTTAAATTTTTAATTTTTAATTTTTGAAAATTAAGCTTATAAATAGTTTATTTGTCTTGTTATCTACTTTCTAAAAGTGTTTCAAAATCCAAATCAAGTTTTGAAAATAAGAGGGGAAAAAAAACTTGTTTTTGTTTTTTAGAATTTGGTTAAGAATTCAAACGTTTATTTTATTTAATAGAGATGAAAACCACGATGAAGATTTTTTTTAGGAAACCAGGCTAACCAGCCAAATTTTTCAAAAGCAAAAAGCTACACATGGAATCGTGATCAAATGTGGCCAAAGTTATTCAGATAATCTAAGGTTGAAAAATATATGCAAAAGTTTTGGTTTGAAGATTAGGATGTGATATAATGAGAACCTCTAATCCCATGTTTTGAATAGGACAATTTAATTGGATCTAACCTCAAGGGGCGGCTTCGTAGGTAGGGGCCGTGTGTCTCCAAGGTATGCTCCTCTAGAAGTCTTATGTTTGAAACCCACGAGTAAGCTTAATTGTAAAATCCTTTGTTGTCTCCTAGGTCCACGCTTTGGGATAGGCATGGGTGCCCCCAAGCATGTAGTGGGGCGAAGTTTCGATTTCTGGTTATAAAAGAAGGAAAAAATACAGTTTGCTGATCTATTCTTGCTTTTGAGTTCAATTTTCTCTTATTTGGCTCATGATTGTGTTTCATGCTTGATGTCTTGTCTGCATTTACAGGCTTTAACCCTGATGTTTGATGTCTCATTTTTCCTTCGTCAAAATTTTGCTCGAGTCTGGGCTATGGCTTCAGAAAAACTAACTTCTCTCGAGATCGCCTGTATCTATTCCGTTACGGTTACTGAACTGCTTAGCCAAAATTCTGGTATCAGTAATTCTTTGAATCGTGTTGGGCCAATCATGTGGCCTAACATTGAAAAATTGTGTCTGTCGGTGGACTACATAACTGATGCTATGGTTGGTGCAATATCAAAAGGTCTTGTCTCCCTGACTCATCTTGAACTACAAGATGCTCCCATCATTGAACCAAGATTTTCTTTTGACCTGACCAATGTTGGTCTTCAACAAATCAATCAGCTATCAAAATTGAAGCATCTCTCTTTGGTGCGAAGTCAGGAATTTCTTCTAACTTATTTTAGAAGAGTAAACGATCTCGGGATTCTCTTAATGGCCGATGGATGTGCTGACCTCGAAAGCATCTGTCTTGGAGGGTTTTGTCGTGTTACAGACACCGGGTTTAGGACAATTCTGCACACGTTCTCTAATTTAAACAAGCTTAGGGTGTTCCATGGAATCCAATTGACTCATCTAGTTTTCCACGACATCTCTGCTACTTCTCTTTCCTTAAAACATGTTAGCTTAAGATGGTGCGGTCTCTTAACGAACGATGGCGTAAAAAACTTATCGTTGTGCAAGGATCTAAGTTTTCTTGATTTGAGAGATTGCAGAAGCCTTCGGGATGATTCGCTTCAAGCTATCAGTACGATTCCAAAACTGAAGACATTGCTTTTGGACGGGTCGGATATTAGTGATGCAGGATTGTCTCACTTAAGACCCATGATTATGAGCTCATTAGTTTCGTTGTCGGTTAGAGGTTGCAAGAGGCTTACAGATAAATGCATCACTGTTTTATTTGATGGGTTATCTAAAATAGAACTGCAAGAATTAGATCTATCCAACCTTCCCTACCTGTCTGATGCTGCGATTCTACAACTAACCCGAAGCAAATTTGCGATATCCAAACTCCGACTGCGTCAATGCCCACTCATCGGCGATACCTCAATCATGGCATTGGCCTCAATGCAAGTCAATGAAGACCAACGGCATGGTAGTAGCCTGCGGCTGTTGGATTTGTACAACTGTGGTGGCCTTACACAGCTCTCATTCAAGTGGTTAAAGAATCCATACTTTCCAAGGTTGAGATGGTTGGGTGTGACAGGAAGTCTAAATCGCGACTTGGTCGATGCGTTGGCCAAAAGTAAACCGTTCTTGCACGTAGAATGCCATGGCGAAGAGTTGGGAGCCGACCAATGGAATAACTCAGACGTTCTCTATATGCACCACTACGACGGCGAGATGGATGATGAATTCGCACAGTGGCTCCTTAATGGTGGGGGCGAGAACTATGACGACGAAGACATGGTAGATGCTGAAAATGATGCAAATGATGCAAATGTTGATCTTTTGATTCCGATTTAGATTTAGATTTGCATGCTCTTGTTTAAGGTTGTGTATGTAAAGTAATTTCATCTCTATAACATAAACTAGTCTGCAGAATGGTTGTGTATAACTTATTGGATTGTTTATCATGAACAGTCCCATCCATCTCTCTTTTACAAATGTCATTATTCTCATGTTTCTTTATAAGATTAAATAACCACCAGATTCCTAGCTCCATTTTGCCAAGGATTTTTTTAATATTTCAAACAGGTTCCACCTTAGGGTTAAATTTATTTATTTTTCAAAAAGAGCTCTTCATTAAACCAAATCAATCAAAGCCATACAACTTGGGGAAACTATGAAATTAGTTAAGCAACTAAATTACTAGACGTGGAATCATATTCACAGTATCATCAACCTAAGTAGTTGAATACATAAATATGTTGGAAACTTCTATCGATAGCATCGACAAAAGCTAAAGCGTATGATTTTATCAAGACTCGACTCGAGACCGACCCGTCTCTGCTTTCGAAGTGGCATCAACATTAAGCTTCCAGACACCCAATTCTGACTGAGGCTCAACAATTTGCACCTCACTGTAGAGTTGAAGTATTAATATACCATTTTTGGCCCAAATATAGACAATTAGAATCAAAATCCTTCCATCTCTATCAATATTATTCTCACCTTTGATTCATTTGTGGGGATGACTTATGAATTTAGTTGTTTTTATTCTGATTCAAAAAAAAAAAAAAAAAAGTTATTCTCATGCTGTATCTTTTGGAAGTCCCTTTCTTTGGTTTTAGTATTATATTCTTGTTTCAAAATTATAATAATGATGATGAACTCATTATAATATTCTCATTTAATTATTCGCATATTGTATCAAACTCTTCCAAATAACTTGATTCTTCAATTTAGAGAGGGAAAAAAAAAACTTTTATTTAACTAAGTTGCTTTGTATAATCCATAATTAACGATACAAAGTAACTAATTAGTCTTCTAGATTTATACTTTATTTGCTTGGTATGATACTTAATTATCGTTACAAATAACTAATTAATCTACACCCATGTGTATTTTCGTATTTTTAAAATATGAAATTCGGTTTCCTTAAATTTTAAGTATTTTAAATATTACTGAAAAATAGGGAGCAACACAAATTTCAAATCATAATTCTCCTTGATCAGCTGACCTGTCATGCCTATCAAGAAAGTTACAAAATTTTAAAATACTTATTACAAAATAAGGAAAATATTGAAATCCAATTAGAGAAGGAAACTTCTCAAACATGTTGGATCAGAATCATATATTTCTTTCAAAATATTAATTATGCTAAATCATATTTATATTAATTATATAGCGTTAATAAATAAATAAAATGTGTATATATTTGTAGGAAGACCAGCAAGTTGCTTATTTTTCGGTCAAATGTGTGACAACGTTTTTCACATACAAATGTAACCCTTCAAAACAAGACAAGAAAAACAAAAAAATCATCATTTAAATGTCGTGGAACATAGTCAGCATAAATTTTAGAAGATAGCAGCCGACAGGGCAAAATTTATTTTATGCTTAAACTAAATAAATTTTCTTTAAATCCTATTAAAATAGTAAGAAAATTTATTTTGTGATTATTCTTGAAAAAATAGAAAAAGGACTATAAAATGAAACACATCTACTATTTATTTGATTTAAACATTTCTCTTTTATGTTAGGTCGACTTATTCTAATAATAATTAACATGTATTATCGTCAAATTAAGCTCTTCATCCTCTAAATATTATTGTACTAACTTTTTTTTCTCTTGTTTACACTATTACTAAATACTACATGTAAGAAAGTATATGAGAGTCAAATAAATCATATATTATTGATGTAAAATATCAATTTTATGATTGAACATGTGACTTTAATGTTGAATTAGATAACCACCAAATAATAAAATCAACCCACTATCCATCTTTTCAATTTTATATATTAAACTCATTGATCTAGTTATCAAACTTCAATTAAATTTTAACAATAGAAACTAAATCGTTATAAATTTCAAAATACAACGGTAAATTGTCCCATACAAGAATCCACAGATCTATCGAATTTGACAAGGGATAGAATAAGACGAACCAAATCTTATCTCATCATTAAATCATATCAAAGCTATGAGTTGATGAGTTTTACTTCTTCTTTTTTTAGTGATATTTCAATTTAACTCTTCTATTTTTAAATCAAACATTTTTATTTTAATATTTGAAAATCATCAAATTGAATCCTTTAGATTACTGTAATCTAAAAAAGATTGTGCATCTTTTGAAATTTCATTTTTAATTATTATTTAAGAAATTAATTCATGTCAATATCGAAATAATCACGTCATTAATATATTAAAATTTAAAATTAATTTAATCATCATTTTATTAAGTTACTAACAAATTTGTTATTTCAAAAATTAAAGTTGAATATTATGTTTGATTTTGAAACTTATAGTAATGTTATTTACAATATGCAATTCAAAACTAAACGTTGAAACTTTTAATACAACAATATTAGGGGAGGGGAATTTGAACATGTAATCTCATAGTTACTAAGTTGTACGAGACGCCGGTAGAGCTATGCTACCTTTGGCAAAACGTTGAAACTATGGTTTGATAAATCTGATATTGTCTGTGGTAGTAGATGGATTTGCTTCACATTTAAATGAAAATGGTTATTGATTTAAGTATTAAATTGTGAACAGGTCCCTATTAAAAGTAATAATTGTGAACAAGTCCAAAACCAACAAACTTTGAGTCTAAATCTGTCGGTAATCTTCTTGTTTGCATCAGCTTCCACCATTTTTTGCTTCTTCAATCGTGGGGTTGTTTTTAATTATTTCCATACCCCTAGTGGAATTCTTTCTCGGATACAACCTAGTTTTCTTCCTTTTTTTTTTTTTTACTTTTACATTTATGGTCCTTTTATTTATGTATTTTTTATTTTTTGAAGTTCAACAATAATTAAAGTAGGGCAGATAAGATTAGGTCAATGCAACAATGTACACTATTGATCAAGAATTTCATGAGTTTGAAGCTCCCATCTAAAAAAGAGTAGAGTTCCAATAATATCTTGCACAACTTAATAATAAATATATTATCTTTCGTATTATCCACGGTATATCCTTCCAAAGTTATGACATGTTAAAGTATGAGTTTAATTTTTGAATTTGTAAGTTTGTCTAATAGAATACTAGGTAAGATTTAGAGAATTTGTACTGTATAACAACTTTAGAATCCTCTATTAGAATTATAGCACATTTTTATCAAAAATTGGTTTATACTAAAATTATGAGTGATTAAATTCAATTGAACTCAATCAATTTGTTAAGTGATTGAACTCTTCTATTAGAATTATAACACATTTTTATTAAAAATTGGTTTATACCAAAATTTTGAGTGATTGAACTCAATCAAACTTAATCAATAACTAGTGATTGAACTCAATCAATTTGTTAAGTGATTGAGCTCATCAATCAATTACCAATGATTGAACTCAATCACTACTCAATCATTTGGAATTTTGCTATAAACTATTTTTTTGATAAAAATGTGCTATAGATGTAATTTTTTACCTTATTTTTGTTATACACGAAAAACCCCCCTAAGATCTTGATAGCTATTTAAATTTTAGTCTTTAATTTTCTAATCACTATTTTGTACTTTCTTTATATAAATTAAATTAAAAAAATAAATTTTTAAAAATTAATAATAATAAATGGTATTGAAAACTTTTTTAGTTTTAGCTAACAATTCACATATTTTATCGAAAAAAATATGCAAACTATTGCAAAGAAAATGTGAAAAATATTCATATATTAATTTTTTTAAAAAAAGTTTAAAAAAAAATCAAGTATTTTTTTTTTTTTTCTTTTATCAAAAGATTTGGTGGCACATTGGTTTTATTGTTTAGCACGAATTTAGTTCAACAACATAATCATAAGTTTGATCTTGAAAATTGGAATTTTCCTCTCATTTATTTAAGAGTAATCGCACTCGTTAAATAGGACCCCAAATTGTATTTAAAAAGAAGTGTCAGATAGTTTTGTAAACTTTTATACTTGGTTAATCTTGTACCTAATATATAGAAACTCACCATATTTATTTTGGGTTTGAAAAATGAATTTTTTAGATCAATAATAAATAATCATAGGCACATCTTCAGGCCATTTAAATTATATTCTTGGTGATGAGAAATATTGAATTAGTCTATCATATTTCAAACAAAAATTAAAATTTAGAGACCAATTACACATCTGAACATCAGGCTAGACCCAGGCAGCATCATAAGACAATGACCATATTTTGTTTTTCAGTTTTCAATTTATTAATTGTAGGGTTGAAATTGAACCATTGATGTTTTGAAATAATAATCCCTAGTTTATCTACTATGTTGTAGACCTATTGAATTTTATTCAAATAATAATAATACCATCTTTCTTGATTTGATTACAAGATTGGTTCTTTAAAATTGAAAGGTTTTTTTTTATTGTAATTTTAATTTAATTCTACGATCATATATTAATTGAATTTGACTCTTATCTTATTTTAAGAGCAATTATATATGTAGGACAAGAATGATCCTCCAAATGGCATGACTTGTATTAACTAATCATGGGTGAAATTCCATGGGTTTTCCAAAAGAAAAAAGTTTATGGTATGAAAAGGATAATGGTGACTTTATTTCGAATTTCTTCCATGTAATCATGCGAATTAGGAAAACATATGAAAAATAAAATAGATAAATATTGTTGCTTGCTGACTCCAACATAATCATTTTGACAGGTCAACTAATGCCACGTCACACCAATGGTCTTGTCTTTTAAAATAAATTTACATAGCCTAATCTTATTCTTATCTCAATTTTGGCCATCTTTATTGACAGAAGAAAATCTTTAAAAAATAAATTGTTTAAAAAAAAATCTACACTTACCGTCGTTTGTATCATATTTGGTACAATAAAAATAAAAATAACTCAGATATATACATATTATACATTAAGGATATATAATACGAAGTGATTTAATATTTCCTTTTCTTTTTTTTTCTTTTTCTTATTTGACATATTTCCTTTTCTAAAAGGAGGTGAATTGATATTAATTCTGAGTTTTTTAATTTTTTGATTGGAGCATTTGCAGCTATAGTTGAAAAAAAAATGCAAAAGATTTCACCTCAAAATCAATTAATAATAAACATAATAACTGATCATATTTTTTTATAAAAAAATATGTTGAGAACTCTTCATGGGGCAAAATAAATATTTTTAGCGATCTCAAATTATTTAAGGTGCAATCAACTTAGACAACTTCATTTATATTGGAGCATATAGCTCAAAACAATAAAATACAAATTTGTTAGTTTGTTAAATTCATTTGGTTATATTTGTTAGCTGTCCAAATGAG
>JBBMEF010000001.1:5775936-5792526 GCA_037832685.1 Sicyos baderoa | reverse complement strand
CTAAATACAGCAAATCAAATAACATCAATATATAATATATTAAATACATTATTGAATATTCTTATAATATCTTCACACCCATGATGGTTAAAATATTTTAAATGAAATATAATGTTAGGTTAGATGTCTAACCTAACATTATATTCCATTTTTACATTAAAATACTTTAAAATTTGTTAGGTATATGTTAAGATATCACACCTCGAGAGATCTTAATTCTTATTAGAAAGAATGATAAATTGTTTATTTCTTTAGAAATTAGTTTTAAGATGAAATTTCATGTATCAAAATTTATAAAGGTTAAATAACTATTCAATATAAAAAAAAAAAACGATAATCAGAATTTGGTGTAAGATTGATGACTTCAAAGAGGTATCATCTTGGAGAGACATCTCACGTGTTTATCACACACATGTTATTAAATTGCAGTGGGTTCTACACGATTGGAATGACGAAGAATGTATAAACATTTTGAAGAACTGCAAGAAAGCCATTCCAAAAGAAACAGGAAAGGTGATAATCATAGAAGCAGTGATTGATGAAAAGAAAGAAAACAAATTTTCTGATGTTGGATTAATGTTAGACTTAGTGATGATGGCTCATACAAGCAAAGGCAAGGAAAGAACATGGGAAGAATGGGCTTATGTTATCAATTCAGCTGGTTTTACTCGATTCACTATTACACCTATTCAAGCCATCCAATCTGTTATTCAATGCTTTCCATGAATAAAAAAGTACTATGAAGAAATTAAATAACAATAACATCTTTCTTAAAGGAGGAATCATTTAACTAGTTAGGGTGTGATTTGTCACTCAATATTAGAAATAAATTTTTTTTTTTTGGAGAATTCGAATTTTTCAATTTGGTGGTGACTTGTGTGTTGAGAATGTTTTTTGTAAAAATGAATTATAAATAGCTATATATATATATATTTAGTATGATAATAGTTTGAGAATGAAATATTTGAATCTATAATCTCTAAAATTCGTATATGGTATGAGAATTATGAACATCATAAATTGAGTTTTAAATTAATTTTAATTTTAGTAATTAAAATCACACTATTTTTAACCATTTAAGAAGTACATAGACGAAAGGACCAAAAAAAGGAAAGGTATTTTGAGCTAACAAAGAAATAAAAATAGAAAAATTGGTGAGCGTTTTTGTTTTTATTATTAAAAAATGAAAAGCCTATTGGGGTTTGGTTAAATTCCCACATCGGCGAGGCTGAGAAACTAGTTGGTCAAATGAGCTATAAATAAGGAGTTTGGGGCGTGGTGAAAAGTATCTTTGCGCTTGGGGCAATGACGCAGCTAGTGAGGTACTAACCGAGGCGCGTCAATTGCTGGTTGAAAACTATTTCCAAACCCCCTCTTGGGCCTGGGTTCAACCTTGGCCCTCGAGAATTTCTGGAAGGGCTCCCTTAGGGGTAAAGCCCTACAATTCTTAGTTCCAACTTTTTTCCTTCTTAATTTATTTTACGACCCTACAACATGGGATTACTGAGTTCAGTATTCTTTTTGTTCAAATCCTTCATTTTGAAAAATATTTTAAACAAAACTTGTTTTAAAATTAAATCATTAACTTTATATTAGAAAATAACCAAATATTAAGGACATGTTTGACTTTAAGATATGTGTGAGTAAGTTTATGTATGTTTGGTGGGAAGAAATGAGGAGAGAAATTTATGTTTGATGTGATGGGAAGAGTTGAAGTTTTTATTTAAATAAAAAATAGATATTTAGTAATTTTTTAATATTTGATTAGGATGTAATTAATAAATTAACAAATTTAAATATTTAAAAATATATACAATTGACAAACAAATTTTTTAATTGAATAAAAATGAATATTTATAATTATTTTTTTTTAATTTTAAAATAAAAAGATATACACTAATGTACAATAAATAAATATAATTCAATAATTGAAAATTGTTGAAACAGAAAAAAAAAAATTAAAATTTATTTTAGTTCATTTATTTTTTAAATTAAAATAATCAGAATGATTTTAATTGTTAAAAAATTAATACATAAATAATGAATATGATCAAACAAGTTAAATGGATAAATTGCTCATTATTATCAATTTTAAGTTCAAATATTTATTTTGAGTATTAATTTTTTATGTGATTACAAAAAATTACAAAAAATTATAAAAAATCCAAATGAACAAATATATATATATATATATATATATATATATATAAAAGAAAACATTAATAAAAAGTTAATTGAGATAAGAAAAAACTAATCAAAATTAAAAAAAAAATAACCAAAGTTAAAAAAGGAATTTTAAATTTTATTTTATTTCATTTATTTTTAAATTAAATTTAAAATTTAAACATAAAATAAATATGATCAAATAGTTTTAGTTTTTATAAAACAAATATATAAATAATGACTAAATAATATATTTTATTTTTAATCTCTATCCAATTTGTACTCAAAATAATAATAATAATAATAATAATAATAATATATTTTAAAATTCTAAAAAATGTATTTCAAAAGAAAAAAGATAAAAATATATAATTATAAACAATTAGATTAAGAGGATGAGTTGGTTAATGATCTTGAGGTTCGATTATTGTTTAGGACAATTTTAACTTGAATAAATATTATAAAAATTTTAAAGTTAAAATTAAATAAATTTATAAAGTAAAAAAAAAAAAAGTCTGCCCACGCGCGGACTTGGGCTGACTTACCCAAGTCTGTGAGTTTGTGGCATTTTCAATCCATCCCCATCATTTGTTCACCCCCAAACATGCCCTAATAGTCCCACCGGTCTTAAACCAAGGATTCATGTTCTCAACTCCACCCCCTATTAGAGCTCTCCACCCAATTATGAATCAGGTTTGGGTATATATATGTATCGGGATAGTTATTGTTTGTGATCCTTCTTAGCCTTCATAGGTTCAGCCTTGGTATTGTAGAGTAGGTTGAACTGTTGAAGGCTTCTTCCGGATTCAAGATATTACAGATTTAGATTATTATTCTAGAGGTCTTCTTCTAGATTCAAGATATTACGTATTTAGATTATTTTTGTTGGAAGCATCCTACCTTCTTGGAGGAATTTAGATTATCTTTGTTGGAAGGATCGTACCTCTTTGTTGAGGATAGACTTTGCTTCCGATTATTGGAGAATGATTGTATTGGTTTGGTTCGTTGATGAATGATATTTAAAAAAAAAAAAAGACAAAAAAACAATCGAGTAGATCAAGCAAGACTGTTATTGAATTCGACATATACATAACAATTGGGTCTAAGATCAAGCAAGTCCGGGAACAACTGGACTCAATGTCCAAGCCCAGATCGTCAAAGTATTTGGGCTCAAAAGGTATTCAAGCCCAATGCACTTCATGAGCCAACTTGATCCATACAATTTTAATTTATACAATGAAACATTTAACGATTTTTAAATTTTGGAAATTAGAAAACCTAACGGTTTGTTATATATATAGATAATTTTCTAAAAAAAAGAAAAAGATTATACATTTTTTAATTCAACCCAACGGCTGTTATGTTGGAGATCTAGTTTCAATTTGGTCGGCATGTTTCTAAATTTAAGATTTTTATCTTGACATTTCAATAATTTTTACTCTAGTTTTTGATATGAGAAATTTGTTAGTTACATAAATTAATGATGACTAAAAATAAGATTAGACTAATTTTAAATTTCAATATATAGATGAAATAATTATTTTAATTTTCAAAGAAAATAAATACAAAAATAAACTAAAAAATACACCATGACTAAAAGTAAGTATTATTGAAATGCCATGAGTAAAAGTATTCGGCTTAAACATATAAACCAAATTGAAACTAAATATAAACCTAAGAACGAAAAACAAAACATATATATATATATATATTAAAAAAAAAACATATATATATATATATATATTTAAAAAAAAAACAGAAAAAAGAACAACCACCTTGAATAGTTTGATATTAAAAAAAAAAAAAAATCAAAATCAAAAGGTCAAATTATTACGTACCTAAGAATTAATTTTCGAAAAGTTTTTTGAATCGGATGGTATATTTCTAAAAAATAGTCAATTAATGTGAGGAATGTTATAAGTCTTTAGGTGTTTTTTAGTTGAATTAGTTTTCTTTTAACATCCATGCTAAAAAGTGTGAAGAATTGGAGATTAGATATAAAAATGTTGGGGAAAATCATATATATATCTATATATATATATATCTGTGGGTTAATTTGAAGAAGAAAAAGAAATAACAGGAAAGGAATCTTCAAAGATGGAAAATGAAGATATTATTAATTTATTGTGAAAGCGTTTGCATTAATAAGTTGCTCACAATGGGGCCCAGCGGTCGAATAAGTCAACAGTCAACCCTTCCATTTACATTTACCGGCCCAACAAAACCTTGACCTTAAACCTCAAACAGCCAGCCGGCCGGCCCCTGCTCCAATTTTCTTTACAAAAACAAATATTGTCAACACACCAATATTAATTTTTTAACAATGTCTTCATACAATATTTTAATTTTTCATCAAACAAACATATAACTTGGTGAAAGAAACAAACCATATGAGTTCATAAAAATCAATTAACTAAACGAAAATATAAAAATAAAAAATTAGTTTAAACTATGGGCTAATTATATATATATTCAACCACTTTTGAAATGGAAAATTTGAAATAATGTCTTTTCAATCATAAATTGTAAGCTAAATTATTTTTGAAAAAAAATGATCCAAAAAAAAATATTGATCCTTCACTTCTTTCGTTGTTGAACAAAAAATGGTTAAATTTAAGTTACTATCACATAATTTAAACGACAAAATATAATGTTACCGTTTAATTATATAGATGAATAAGCCATAAATCTTTACTCAGAGTATTCAGGTTCATATTGAAATAATAATTGGTATATTGTCTATTTAATTGGGTTTAAATTTGCCATTTATTATTATTATTATTTTTTTAATTTAACGGAGTGGAGAATGAGCATGTAACCTCTTATTTTATGAGTATACATTGTAACCCATAAATTTAAGTATTGGTCATAGAGTTATAAGATGTAAATTAAATGTGTAAATCCATGTGGGCTCTAGGCAAGTGTATGTTATTATTGTTCATATTTGTTTTATTTTTATTTTTATTTTTGTATGTGATAAAGCTGAGTTGGACAGCTTTAATTGTTATTTAATAAGGAACATAGGAGGGGGCCGGGCACACCAGACCCCAACGCCCGATTCGTCTCTTCAACATTCCTGCTATTCAAACATCCCACTCTCCCACGCGCTCCAAACCGCGTCAGCTTCAAATAATTTAAAATTTAGTCT
Source organism: Sicyos baderoa (assembly GCA_037832685.1). Taxonomy (NCBI): domain Eukaryota; kingdom Viridiplantae; phylum Streptophyta; class Magnoliopsida; order Cucurbitales; family Cucurbitaceae; genus Sicyos; species Sicyos baderoa. The sequence continues at coordinate 5,787,215 of JBBMEF010000001.1, read as the reverse complement.
ATTTGATTTCTAACTATCTAAAATTTAAAATCTCAAGTTTGAGAAAAGTATAATTTAATATATATATATATTTGTAAAAATTGGGAAAGCCGAACCACAAGTCTTACATGAATGACACAATTGCTCGTGATTGTAGTGTTGAATTGAATTACTATAAGTTAATAAAATTAATATATCATCAACTCATTCAATTAAAGTTTTGTAATTTAGTTTTTTAAAGACTTACTTTTCTCAAACTACATAAATCAATTTTATAATGTGGAAACTAATATTTTATTATTATTATTATGTTTCAAATGTCAACTTCAGCCAAAAAAAAATACTTAGTTCGAATGAAATTTTGTATGATCTAATAACCAAAAATTACTAATTTGATCGAAAGTTAGTAATATAATTTGTTGTTTTTTTATGTTAATCCATTTAAATTCCATCGCCACGAGTTTGACCTCGAAAATTAATATTCGACTCTCATATTATTTGAGAATAATTATGTCATCTATATAGAATTTGTTTGTTTCCTTTCCTCCAATTTATACTTAAAATAAAAACTAATTTAAATATATCAACCATGTGTTTGAGTTTAAAAAAAAAATGTCCACTTTTAATATTTTACTTTCAATAAAACTTGTAACCAATGGGTAAAAAAAAAAAAAAATCTCAAGCATTTAGTATTATTAATATTGAGGCAGAATTGTATTAATATTGGTGTTGATTTTGATTATTCTAAGTTTAACAACATCGTTGTAGATGTTAAGGGGTTGATTTCTTCTTTAAGAACTGTGAGCATTTTGCGTTGTAATAGGCTTTGTAATAGGGTGGCCGATGTTTTGGCTAAGCAGACTCTTTGCTTCGTTTAAACAGCTGTAGTTGGTCATCTTCTATGGAGGATTTGGTGGTTTTTTGAAGGCGGAATCTCCCCCTATTGTTGACTCCGTGTTGGAGGCTGATTGTGTGAACTTATTGTTTGACTCTTAATGAAGTGGTTTGCGTTTTCTCTCAAAAAAAAAAAAAAAAAAAAATGTATGAACAAAAGTCAAAACAAAACTTATATTGAAATCCTATATTAGGATTAATTGAAAAGAAAGAAACAAAATATTGATTGACAAAAACGATATAATAAAAAAGAAAAAGAATAACAATAATAAAGAAATAAAACCCCCCATTTTTTCCCCTCGTTTGAAAGCGTCCCGTTTCATTTTCCGTGTCTGAGTCGTTTTTGTGTACACGTCAGAAAATGCACGCGAAATCGTACTCGGAGGTGACGAGCGTGGACCAGTCATCGCCGGCGCGGTCGCCGCGGCGGGCGATGTACTACGTGCAGAGCCCGTCGAACCACGACGCGGAGAAAATGTCGTACGGGTCGAGCCCGGTGGGGTCGCCGCCGCACCACTTCTACCACGCGTCGCCGATCCACCACTCGCGGGAGTCGTCGACGTCGAGATTCTCGGCGTCGCTGAAGACCAACGGGAACCGGAACGGGAATCAGAGCCTGTCGGAGTGGCGGAAGCTTCACCGGGCGGCGGAGGAGGAGGAGGAGGAAGAGGAGGAGGAGGACGATCGGGATTCGCAGTGGAATCGGAAGATCCGGCTGTATTTGGTTTTGTTTGTGATTTTTGTTCTTCTTTTTACGCTATTTTCCCTCATTCTCTGGGGCGCTAGCAAATCCTTCCGCCCTCAAATTCAACTTCAGGTAACCCTTTTTTCTTCGCCTTTTCATACTCATTTTGCCCTCTGTTTTTAGTTTTTAGTTTTTCATTATTGGTTTTTAGTTTTTTTGTTCTAAATAATATAACTGGTATATATTTGATAACTGATTTTAATATTATAAATCAAAAAATATGTTTTGATAATTGTTTTTGTTTTCAAATTTCACATTTTATTTGGATTTTTTAGGTTTTTTTTTAACACATATCAGGTTTGCAGGATTGAAGGGTATTGACCTGATTTACAAACAAATAATGAAATAATTGTACCTCGACTTTGTGTATTTTTTCAGTTTTTTCATGTTTATTTAAAAAAAAAAAAAAATTGTTAAAAGTGAATATCTTTGATATTTACAAAAATTAAAAAGTTAAAAAAAACTGAAAAAGTTAAAAAAAACAAAAAAGAAAGAATGGAAGGGTTATATTTTTGCTTTTATTTTTTACTTTTTGTTTTTGAAAGTCTTAAATCATACATGAGTTTTATTATTTTCTGATTTTGATTTTTGAAATGTTCAGAAATATACTCCCACCCATGATTGAGTTGAGTATATAAAAAATGAAATGTGAATAAATAAATAAATTTTGGGAATTTATTCCGGAAAATGCGGAAATTGCTCTGAATAATGAATTTGGAAAACCGAAAAGAAGAAGCATGTTTGTTTTGGGGGATAGAAAAGAAAAAAAACAAAAACAAAAAATTTAATTTAATTATGAACACAGAGCATGGTGTTCGAGAAGTTCAACGTACAAGCGGGGAGTGATCCGGGGGGCGTAGCAACGGATTTAATGTCATTAAATTCAACGGTCAGGATTACGTACAAAAATCCTGCCACGTTTTTCGGAGTCCACGTCAGCTCCACTCCTTTTCAGCTCCGCTATTTCCAGCTCCAAATTGCCTCCGGCCAGGTAATTAATTGTTTCTTATCTTTAATCACGCTCTAAAAATCACCATTAATTTCATTCATTCCTTATTTAATTTTACTTTTAACAATGCCTGCCACGTCGTTTCTTTTGTTTGGCGATTAATTAATATTATTATTATTATTATTATTATTTTCTTAGAGTTCTTTCCATATAGCCAATAACTCTAAACCCCATTCTACCCTAATTTAAAACTATTAATAAAATACTCCAATCGATTAAAAAATTAAGAAAATACAGATTTTTCTCAAGACCACAATACCCTTAATTAGTATTTAATATGCAATTTTCAATTAATGAATTTCAAATATTTTTTGAATACCCACAAAATCTCTCCCACTTCCAAAAAAATTCTATTCATGTTAATTCAAGTCAGCAATGTTTTTTTTTTTGACAATGAGTAAAGGGTGTTTGTTTGCTACATTTAAAAAGAATTTAAATTAAAAATTTACTAACTCATTTTTTATATATTGTGTCCAAACAAGTTTTTTATTATTGAAAACTAATTTTCATTTTTAACTAATCAATACAACTCTTTTGTTACCAAACCACTTATTTTTAGCCTTTTCTGTTTAGTCAATCATAATAACTCTTTTATGATTTTTTTTTCAACTATACAAAATAATTATTCATTATAAATTTATATCTTAAAAAAGTTTTCAATATAACTCTCTAATTTCTGTAAAAAAAATCATATTAAAAGGAGTTTTTAACCATAAATATCTATTTTTAATTATTCAAAACAATTCATCAATAAAAAATTTAGATATCAAATTGAAGAGCAGAGAAAAAAAAAAAAACTATTTTGAGGACTAATTTTATGTATCATGTAAAATGATAAAAATGGAACTTTTAAACAATATCTTTATTATTAATATTATAATTATAATTATTTATCTTTTTTGAGAAATGACCACTGGTTTTGGAGGGTTAGAAAAGGCTGGCAACTGGAAAATAGAAAGAAGAAAAGTTTAGTTGAGTGAGACTTTTCAGACATTGGGAGGTGGGATGTCTGAAACTGTGAACACTTGTTGGTCATTTCCCCATACATACTTTTTTGTATTTTTTTCAAACTTTCTCCTCCTATCCTTTTCTTTTCTGCATTTTCAAATTCCAGCTTCCATTCCCCTTTACAAATTTGTAATTTTCCTATACCCTTCTAAATTATTATTGTTCATCTGCTGCTGGTGGTCCTAAATACATATATTATTTGCATTCCCAATTTTCAGACTATGTATATTCATATAAGATTGTCAAAACTTGCAATTCTCTTTCCAAACAAGAATATATATTATTTGGTTTGACTGTGTGTTTGATCAAAAAGAGTGGAGTGGAAGGGTAAGGTACTTGAAGTAATGAACTTACTCGGTTGGAAATTATTGCTAGTAGTGGTTGAGCGATAAATTTTATGTGAATTTTGATGGGGATAGAGAGTGACGGTTTATCATAAAATGCAAATAAGGGGGTTCCACTAAGGTGGTTTGTTGGGTAAACAAAGTATCCCACATCGCTAAGAAGAGGGGAAGATCTTGGGTTTATAAGGAGGGGACAACACCTCCATTGATGTGAGGCCTTTTGGGAGATGTCCAAAAATAAAGTCATGAGGGGTGATTCCCAAAGTGGACAATATCACATCAATGTGGAAGATTGTGAGTGTTTGTTGTCCCTAACATGGTTGTTTACCACTCTTTTTCTACCAAAACAAACACAAATGTGTCTAACAGGTCAACGAACTGCAAAACTACCTAATGTTTTGGAGTTTTGAGGCTAAACTTAGTTATTGAACTTAGTGACAGATCAATTGAATGATTTAGAAGAGTTCTTTTTTTAAAGGTCAGAGGATCATGTATTTTGAAACGAGTAAAATTCTCCTACACATGACCTTGTGGAATTAGTTAGTTGGAATGTTCTTAAACTAGGAACACTTGTGAATATATAATTACAATTAAATAAGTAATCCATTCTTGAGTTTAATTTTAGGGAATTTGCACTCTATAGCAAATTCACTACCCCACATTAGAATTACAGCAACATTTTAAAAATATTACAAATATAGCAACTTTTTTTTCAAATACTATTGATAGACTCTATCAGACATTATTAATGGAGTCTATTAGACAATATTGATGGAGTCTATCAAATATACTATTGATGAAGTCTATCAGATACTATTGATGAAGTCTATCAAATCTAATTTTGCTATATTTGCAAATATTTTCATTTTTTTTGCTATTTATGTAATTTTTTTGCCTCATTGTAATATATATGCAAATTCCTCTTAATTTTATCGGTGGGAATTGCATTTGAAGCTGTACTGTTAAAATTAGAGGAATAAAATGAAACCAACACCTAGGACACTTTGCTCAATACTGACAAGAACTAATTGAAACTTTAGCTACACCTATATAGTTGCACCAACTTTTTTGACGTTTAAATCCAATTACTGTCACGAGAATGATCCCTTTGAATGTGAAAAATGATCATCAGATGGTAGAGTTTTACCAAAAGAGGCAGAGCTCTCGGAGGGTGACAACAATGGTGGCGGGGCACCAGGTCCCACTCTACGGTGGGATCTCAGCAATCGGGAACTGGCGAGACCAGCGGCAGGACGGGGTCGAGGTGTCGCTGAACCTCACTGTGGCTATAAGGTCCAGAGCTTACATTCTGGGGAGGCTGGTGAAGTCCACATTCCATACAACTATTACATGTCCTGTCACTCTTAGCAACAAAAAGCTTGGAAAATCCCACTCTTTCAACAATTCTTGCACTTACAATTGAACTTCATAATTCTCCTTTTGGAGTTCTTCTCAAATTTTGTGTAAGATTTCATGTCATCTATTATTTCTGTTGTGTAAGTATTTCAAACCCATCATGAAATCTTGTTGCCATTTTTTTGACTTCTTTATTACTTTATATACTGACAACTTTTTTTAAAGTTCTTTGGAAGCAGCCTTTTGAAAGAGTGCTGTTTCAGAAAAAGAAAAATTATGATCTTGGTACATGTTACTATTCATTCAAATCACTATTCAAACATATATATACAGTATACTTATTGTCAACCATTAAATGATAAAAATGAAAGATTCTTATTTGAGAAAAGAAAGTCTAGTATATAGTATATAGTATTGTCAACAATTAAATGATAATAAGAGTATAACAATCTCCAAATTATCAATCACATGCCTAAACAAACATTTTTATGACTACATATTTCAACTAACACTTGGAAAAGAAACCTTCAACTACTCAAACCATAAAACACAAATCTTAAATATCCCACCCATTTCTTTATGGAGGCTTAAAGAAACTGGCTTCAACACCAGTGTTAATAACCTCATAAACACCAGCTACAATCATGGCCAAGCTCAGCCCCATCCCTAAAACTCCCAACACCCAATTAACCCACCACACAAAACCACATCTCTTAGGCTTCTTGATCTTCAGCCACATGAAGCATGGATAAGCAAATGTCACCGGCAACGCAATGCCCCCGATGAGCCCGGCTATACTCCCGAGAAACGGGACCGCTATCGCCACAAAGAAGCATAAGAAGCTAAATATGGTTCGTAAGATGACTCGTAACCACCATGGGCATGCTTGTTTCTTCCTCTTTGTGTAGCATGCTTCAATAGCGTCGAACATTGGCATGCCGTAGATTTGGAAGGAGCATATGGCGTTGATTATCACGAATAAGCTCGTTAAGGCGATGAGGAATTGAGAGGTGTCGCGGGTGTGGAAGACGTATAGAGCTGTGAGAATCCCTCCTTCTTTTGGTATCTACAAGTTTATCATAGTATATAACATTTGGTTATTTGGGTTCATAAGTTTGATGAATTGAATGATTTTTTCAATCTCGAAATTCAAAAAATGTGTTACCTTTTGAGCATAAGCCCAATAGCCTGCTATGGTAATAGGAAAGAGACACATTGCTATGACTAAATATGCAAACATGACCCCTCTCCACATTGGCACTCGTGATGGGTGTTTTTCGCTCGATGGCATTGTCGCCTACCAATAACAAACAAAAGAAACTATTAATAAAAGAGAGTTAAGAAACTCAACATTTTTAATTAATATAAAGATAAAATTCATATTTATCGAATATAATATGTGCGTCTATGAATCCAAACTATATTTGATCCAAAATAGAAAACAATTAGGATTGGATTAAAAAATTATTGAACCCAAAAAGATCAATAAGATGCCGGAGTTACTTAAATCGATATTTGACTCTCAAATTCTTCTCTCTCATAATAAACATTTGAAAATAATTAAATAAAGAAAAATTATACTGGATAGTCCAATTTTACAAAATAATACAGATTTAAATAAATTTGAAAATATTTAACATTTATAGTCAAATATAAAATATAAATAATACTCATTATACTGTATTATATATTAGTTATACAATATAAAAAGTATTACTTTATATTATCATTGTTAAATTTATTCAAATTATAAATATTTTATCTTGGTCTATTTTTGCAAAAAAAAAAAAAGAAAAAAAAAGAAAAAAAGAATGGGAAGTGAGAGTGACCTGAATCTCAAGGACAAGATTATGGCCTCTAAAAGCAAAAGCAACGATTCCAAGAGCGTTTAAAGCGTCAAAGGCCCTTTCCAAGTGGGACCCCGGCGGCTTCACCGGTTCGCCGGCCGGCAACCTGCCCTTGACGGCGGAGATCATCCACACCAAGGTGCAGTAGCCGACGGCTGTGATGGCTCCGATCAGCGAGACGCCGGCGATGGAGTTCAAGTTGGGGAGCTGGGCCAAGAGCACGGCGGCGCCGGTGAAGACCAAGTACCACTGGATCGGCGTCAAGTGATCGGCGGCGTTGCAGTTAGTTCCACACACGATTTTGAAGAATTGTTTTAAAGTGGAGCCGCCGATTATTATGAGCATCACGCACGTGCCGGCCGATAGGTACACGATCGGGAACAACCCTAACACCCTTGCAATTCTCTTGCCTGTTACACAAAGTTTCATCTTCAACTTTTACAAACATCTATTTTTAGGCTAAATTATAATTTCATCTTCTAATAATTTTGAGGATTTCAAAAAACTATAATTTAAAAGAACAGCCATTAGAATTTAGTTTGGTTAAAATACCATTTTGGTCCCTCAACTATGGTTATAGTTTTATTTTAGTCCTTAAACTTTCAAAAGTCCAATATTAGTCCTCCAACTTGCAGAAAAGCTTAAATTTGGTTCTAAGAGTTAAAATTCCGTTAACTTCCGTCAAATAAATTGTAAAAAAAAGAAAAATAATTATATTTTCCAATTTTAGTCCTCTTTCTGGATTTTTCTTCAATTTCTTTCTCCTCCTTCATCAATTCTCCCTTCTCATGGCCTGTGATCTACATTTCTCCCAAATTTAAATTTATTAAACAAAAATGTATCCTATAATCTGAGAAGCACATGTCTAATCTACTCCTTCGTTTCACACAGTATAACCCACTAACGCATTTTTGTGTGAATAATTCTCTTAATACCCTTCCCTCTTTTGGGTTATTTTTCCCTTCGACAAAAACAGAGCAACCCATTATAAAAAAAAATCCATGTTTCGTCTGTTTTATTGCTTGATTTCTCGAACAATTTCACTTAGAAAAGAACCCAATTCGTGTTTACTGATCTATCCCATACGGGTTTTGTCTTAAACTTCCACAAATCATTCAATGGAGATGAATGGGTGTTACGAGACGATGAAGATTTTCATCGGTCGTTGGATTTGATACCCAAAAGCCGGCAATGGATTTCTGCCACAGATGTCGCCGGAAAACCCCAACTCCATTTCTTAGATGAGTCTTTTATTTCTTAGAGAAATTCTCAATTCAAACCCTCAATTTTGAAGGGAAAAAATTGTAGTAAGAAAATAGATCACAGATCTTGAGGAGTGAGAATTGAAGAAGGAGAAGAAATAAATTGATGAAAAATCCAGGAAGAGGACTAAAACTGGGAAATATAATTTTTTCTCTTTTTTTTACAATTTATTTGACAGAAGTTAACGGAATTTTAACCCTAAGGACTAAATTTAAGCTTTTTTGAAAGTTTGAGGACTAATATTAGACTTTTGAAAGTTTAAGGACTAAAATAGAATTATGATCATAGTTGAGGGACCAAAATTGTATTTTAACCATTTAGTTTTTATGAGTTTGATAAAACTTAAAATATAGTCATTATTATTTCTCATCTTCACCAAATTATAGATATGTATAAATGATATGATTTTTTTTTATTCAGTTAATGAGTTAACTCTCAATTTGCGTATCGATATATAACTAACTTCTAATTACTTAATTTGCTAATCATTGAAATTATAAGGACTATTTTTTAAATTTTATCAAATTAAATAGACTAAATTCTAATTTTTAGAAGTATAAATACTCACTTTCTTTAAATCGTGTAGACTAAATTTTAATTTTTGAAATGAAGTTTATATTCTAAATTTCTTCCATTAGAGACCAAACTTATAATTTATTCATTTATTATTATTATTTTTTCTCTCGAAAGTTTTGTTTTTGTAGCTACCATTATTTTTGGAATAATTTATTATTATCTCAGATTTTGGTTAAGAGGAGTTTGTGACTTGTTAGGCATCCTTAACATTGGTTATCTGTTGTGCGATTTTAAGATCTCTTTAATATATTGAATGAGTCGGTGACACGATTTATTATTTTAATGTTAATCAATTTTTACTCTACGGTCTAATAGAGAAAGCAGTATATATAATCCCACACTATATATATATATATATATATATATATATAAATAAAGGAAAAAAAAATGAAAATATAGTTACCAAAAGCTGCAGTGAATAGGTGAAGATATCTACTATAACGCAACCCAGTTTGTGTAGATTCATGAAGTTGAACCAACAAATACATACTATAAAGTTGCCATATGAAAGCCACTATCAAGCTAATAATTCCTCCACCCCTGAAAATAAAATTATAAAAACATTACATTTAAACTTGGAGAACAAAAGAAAAAGGAAATACTTACAATCATTCTCATTACCATCCAAGAATGGTGAAGGCAACGGGAAGCACAAGGGCTTGGATTCCGATACCGGAGCATAGCGTGTGGAAGGCGGCGTAGAAGGCATTGCCATTTCTCGACTCAGTGATCGGTAGCCACGCGTCGTGCGGGTCGAGCCTCGGTCTAGGGCTCGATGACTTCGGGGGTTCTCTCGTGGGTTCTAATCGGTCATCGCTAGAGAGTAGAGGCGAGCGGGTGAGTGACGGAGAGTGGAATTGCGGTGGGGGCGCTACGACGCGCGGGGTGGCTGTTGGGGAAGCTTCTATAACTTCATCCATGGGGTGTTTTAGAATGCAAGGTATGTAAAATTGAAAAGTTTTCAAGCTAGCTACCACCACCTTTCTTCTACTAGGCTCTATTTTTTTTGCACAATACAACCTTAAAATGGATTCCTATATAAACACATTTTGAGGATTGAAGGGAATCAATTAAAATTTTAAATGAATTGAAAAATAATGGCTTAGAATTTAAAATGAATTAGAAAATAATGGCCCTTATGTGGTAAATTTAAATAAATATGAAGTAAATATTTCCGTTGTGATAGCAATGAAAAACTTCCTAGTAGTTTTTAAGCATAGCTGTCGACATTAGTGCACAATCATTGACCAATAAATTATTGGTTTGAATCTCTCACCTTAAAGTGTTTTGATCTTAAAAAGAAAAAAGAAAATTGGAAACCAAATTTATTCTTTAGGGTCAACATGAGATCATTGAGTTTTGGCCTTTGTCTTATTATATAGCTTAACTTGGTGGAATGAACGTTTCTTCTCAAAGAGTTCGATCTGGAGAATATAATAATACTTTCTTTATAGGATTTTTCAATTTGTACTAACAAAAAATCGAGGTTGAATCATTCCTCTGCAGAGTTAGAGGTTTAAATTCCTTTTTAGTAAAACGATCCCGAAGTGAAATTTACAATGCTAATTAATTTAGAGCGTAGTTGGAAGAAATTAATTTTGCAATGTTTTTTCTTTTCTTTTTGGGACAACAGACCCTCACTATTTACTCATTTTAAATAAAAACATGCTACTCTAATGTTGGATTGAATTATTACCGAATAGTGAAATCTTGAGGCTTCCAACCATTTCAATAAACTTTTTTTTTTGGGTAAACCTTTTTTAGTATCAATTATATATATATTTCGTTTTCGAGAATTATATGATAAGATCAACCATGAATACTAGTAATCCAAAAGTTTTTATTATCGCTTGACGTAGGGATGGACGTTTCTTCTTAAATACCCATTAATGGTTTCGTATGTTCTGTAACGAACATAGATTAAAAAGAAGAAAGAAAAAAAGAGAGAAAAAAAAAAAAGAAATTATAGGGGAAGAAAACGTAGATAAAACTAAGGAAAAATCTAGATATTAAATTAGTTTACCATCAATAAAAGCAATACTGTCTAATTTTTTTTAAAAAAATCTTATATTATTATAGGGTAATTTTTTGAACTAAATTATAAATAAATATATATATATCTATATATATTTTTTGAGAAGTAAAAAATATATTCTTATAAAGACCCGACCCGAACTAAGATCTCAACCTAAGTCTTTACTAAGAAATACTCTTTAAAACCGAACGCGAGACAACTCCAACGATAACAACCTTTAACA
>JBBMEF010000001.1:5757697-5775836 GCA_037832685.1 Sicyos baderoa | reverse complement strand
TTGCAAATATTTTCAAAAAGTTGCTATTTACTCAATTTTTTTATCTTATTGTAATATACATGCAAATTCCCCAATAATATTTGGATCTTTATTATAAGAATTTAAGTCATAAATAATAAAAATCATATCAACTAAACATCTTAAACAGCTAAAATAGCAATTTAACTTTCACCATAAATGTCCATTAGCTTCAATAAATAAAATTTTAAAAGTATTGTATGATTGAGTATTAGGTTTCATTTCCTCCTCATTCCCTTTTTCACCTTTTCATCTAATTCCATTGATTGGACTATACTCCCAAAAGCTGGCTTCCTCTCTGTAACCCTAAACCCTAAAAAAAAAAAATTCCTAAACCCTAATCTAAATAGAATTACCAAAAAAAAAAAAAAAAAAAAAAATCTCGTGTGCTAAAGCCCACCATTGTTATGATTGCGTGCATTAAAGGCTTCCCTCAGAGAAAAAAAAATTGAAGATGACTCTATCAGCTTGATTGACCCATCAAGAAAAAAATAAATAAATTATTATTATTATTATTATAAAACCCCTTTTTCTCTAGCTATGTTTTGACACGTGCGAACATGGGGATTGCAATTCTATTTTTCACTCTCTCTTTCATTTCCTTTTGCCACTTTCAGCCAAATCCCTTTACATCATTCACCACTAGAATCTTTGCCCTAAATCTCCTTTTTCTTTTCCTTATATAAACTTATCTTCTCCACTTGAAATTTTCAGAGAAACCCCAAAAGAGAAAAAAAAAAAAAAAGAAAAAAAAAAAAAAAGAAATGGAAGCAAGAAGTGATTTGGGGAAGTCTAGATTCAAAAGGGTTTGTGTTTTTTGTGGGAGTAGTACAGGGAAAAGGAATTGCTATAGAGATGCTGCCATTGAATTAGCTCAAGAACTTGTAAACTTTCTTTTCTTTTTTCTTTTTTAAATTTTAATTTGAGTGTTATTTTTTTGTTTATTTTTGAGTACTATTGAATCTTTGTGCTCTATATTTTGTGAAGGTTTCAAGAAGATTGGACCTTGTTTATGGAGGTGGGAGTATTGGGCTTATGGGTTTGGTTTCTCAAGCTGTTCATGGAGGTGGAAGAAAAGTTATTGGGTAATTTCAAAACCTCAATTTTTATGTTAAAACCATTCTATTATAATAATAATTATTTTTTTAATCTAATTTGGGATTGTGGGTGTGATTTTTCTAGGATAATCCCAAGAACATTGATGGGAAAAGAGGTAAGATTTGATGTTCTTATTAGCTCTTTCTTCAAAGTAGATAAGGATTTTGAGTTTATTTGGGTAAAAGTTTGAAACTTTAGGATCAAGTTTTGATTTTTTTGAAATGAAATGATAATATTTTGCAGTTAACTGGGGAAACAGTTGGAGAAGTAAAGCCAGTGGCCGACATGCACGAAAGAAAAGCAGAAATGGCCCGCCATTCTGATTGTTTTATTGCTCTTCCAGGTCTCTTTAATTTATAACCAATTTAAATGTTTTTTCATCATTAATATAAATTTTAATTTAATTAACAAAAAAAAAAAAAAAAAAAAAACCCTTCTTTCTTCAGGTGGCTATGGAACTTTAGAAGAGTTATTAGAAGTCATTACTTGGGCTCAACTTGGCATTCATGACAAACCAGTTATGATTAACACTAACTAAATCTTGTCTTTTAGGCTTTAATTAAGCTTTAAATTTGACTTTTTTTTTTTTTTTTTTTAGGTGGGTTTGTTGAATGTTGATGGTTATTATAACTATCTTTTAACTTTTATTGACAAAGCTGTGGATGATGGCTTCATAAAGCCATCTCAGAGAAGCATAATAGTTTCTGCACCAACTGCAAAAGAACTTGTTCAGAAGCTTGAGGTGATTTTTTTTTTTTTTCATCTTAAATGTTTAATTTGTTAATTTAGGAGAATGAATAGCGGTTTCTCTTAGTCAACAAGTTCATAAAAGTTATAAAATAAGTTTTAAATTAAGGGGATTCTTCATTTATAACAAAAATTGGTTAAAAAGTTGCATCTATACCGAAAAATTGAAATTAATTGAGTGATTGAGTGTGATTCAGTTCAATCGCTAGTTATTGATTGAACTTAACTAGTTGAGCTCAATCACTTAACAAACTGATCAAGTTCAATCACTAGTTATTGATTGAGTTTAATCACTCAGAATGTTGGTATAAAAGAATTTTTTATAAAAATGTACTATAATTTTAATAGAGGGCCCTAAAGTTAGTATACACAACAAATTTCCTTAAATTAATATGCCTAATCTAGTAAGCAACAGGTTATTAGTTTAAATCTTCTACCTTCAAACGTTAGTTAAATGAAAATATGTTATCCATATGTAGTTTAAGTGCGTGGGGAAATTCAACATTTTACATATGTGTGACACCATTTAATCCTGTCAAATAATTTATTTATTTGCAATTTAATTTATAAAAGAAATTTATGTGACATAAGCAAAATGTTGAGCTTATACCTAGTCAAGTTTTATCTTTTATTATGAGTACAAAAATAGTAAATTATTTAGTTGATATTGTATCTATAATTTATCATTTCTCTCTAGTTTGTCACAACATTTTATTTATTAATTGTTAATAAAGTTAGTTTAGTAAGTGGGTGTGTTTGGTTACGATGACTAACTCTGTTCTTGTGCGGGTTAGGAATATGTACCTGTACATGATGGGGTGATAGCAAAGGCAATGTGGGAAGTTGAGCAGCAGCCACAAGTGGGGTTCAAAGCCACCACTATGCAGACCAAAATAGCTCTCTAAGAGAGAGACATAAAAATTAGTTTCTTTATCTTTTTTTTCTTTTTTTTTTTTCTTTTAATTTAAATATTCCTCTGATTTTTAAATGATTTTGGGTGTCACATCAATCATTCCTTAGCCGATATGGGAAGCTTGAAAATTCAAAATATTAACCAAACTAGGAATTGCTAATTCCCTCTCTTTGTCCTTATCATTAAGATTGTATTTTGATGCCTCTTATGTGCAAAAATATTATTTAGAAGGAACCAAAAAACAAAGCTCAAATCTTTGTTATAGCATGGATATTACTTTTATTAATGAGAAAAGTTCTATATATAAGGGAGTTTAATTAACATTTTACTTTGGAAGTAATATGACTTTTCCTAGTACTTGTATATTCCTTTCCATTTCTAAAGGAGTGGTACTAAATGTTGTTGATATGATTGATAATTAATAGAGATAGTGAGAATTTTTTCTTCTAGCTAGTGGAAAGGGAAATATCTAGTACTCTTATGATAAAGCACATTGTACTTGACATAGTTGTTAAAAATAGCTTCAAAAAAAAAAAAAAAAAGGAGAATTCTATTTAGATTTGAATTTCTTAGACCCCGTTTGATAATCATTTGGTTTTTAGTTTTTAGTTTTTGAAATTTAAGCTTATTCTTATTCAATTTTCCTCCAATGTGTTCCACTCTTCCTACTATATATCCATCTTTCCTTATGAAAGTATGAGGATACTAACCAACTTTTAAAAATAAAAACAAACTTTTGGAAGTTACTTTTTTTGTTTATAAAAGTTGGTTAGTGTTCTCCTACTTTTTAAGAAAAAATAAATATATTTTATGTAGAGTGGAAAACATGGGAAAAAAATTGAGTGAGAATAAGCTTAAATTTCAAAAACCAAAAATAAAAAACGAAATAATTATGAAACGGGACCTTAGAAATTAGCATTAATGAAAGTGGTAGTGGGGATAAGGGTGAGGCACATTTTTGATGTGCAATGGGGAAGTGAATGTGGGGGTAGCTGATGATTGAGCATGAATATTGAATAATGTAGAGGTTCATATTTTTGCAGGGACAGAGATATTTGTTTTTATAACTGTGCCCTATGGCTAATTGGCTATGGCCTGCCCTTTCTGAAAAAGCACTTTTCTCCATTTTTTGCAGAAAAGAAAAAAGAGACTTAAAGGGCATGTTTGCCCCATAGACAAACAGAGGAGTTGGCTTGACTTGGTTTCTATTCCATGTTTGCCCTATGGACTTCCATAGGTCTATATCCAACTCCACCCGTGGGCCCCACGTTTTTATTTAAATATTAAAACATTAAAAAACTACTAAATATTTATTTTTTTATTTAAATAAAAACTTCAACAATTCACTTTTCATCGCATCAAACCTAACTTTATTATTAAAAAATTATTAAATATCCATTTTTTTATTTAAATAAAAACTTCAATCATTCTCTTTCCATCACATCAAATATAACTTTATGTTTTCTTTCCTTTCCTCCAAACATAAACTTATTTCACTTATCTTCTCTTCTCATCCCAACTCAACCCAACCCAATCCATCCTCTCACAGCCAAACATGCCTAAAGGGTTTCTATGTATAATACTGAAAGAGAGAGAAATACTCAAACTTTTTTTTTTTTTTAAATTTAAATTTAAATTTAAAATTTGGGGTGTTCTTGCATTCATTCAATTCAATTTGATAGTTGGACTTTGATGACTTGAAATTTTGTTGTCAACCATCATGTGGTAGCTCAATTAGTCATAGAAGGTTTTGGGTGCACTAGGTGATGAGTTCAAATCTCATAATTACCACCTACTTAGAAATTAATTTCAAATTAATACTTATGGATTTTCTTGATACATTGACATTAGTCGAGATGCGCTTGTACACGCAAGCTGGCCCGACAGTCACAATCATTAAAAAAAAAAAAAATGTTGTCTAGTTTGATCGATTGTGTTGAGACAAATAATTTGTGTTTTTTCTTTTGTCGAACCCATAGTTTTGGAAGATAAACACATTTGATCAGGTTGCTATTTCATTTTCAACCAAACTCAAAGGTTATTGAGTTTGTTAGTTTATCGTTGACATTTTTTTAAAAAAATAATTTTTTATTTGCCTTCATTTATAGATTCTGGAAATATATAATCCAATTGTCTTTTCTACGTAAAAACTATTATTATCCGTTAGGATCTCACAAATGTTCCACATTGGAAAGTGGGAGAGTCCAACAATAATATAAAAGAGACTCCCCTAATTGTCAATTGGTTTTGCGGTGAAACCCCATATTCTCTAATATGGTATTAGAGCCCGTAAAATCAAAACGGATATCAGTCCAATAAAAATGAAATTTTAGGATCTTACAAATGTCCCCACATTGGAATCTAGGTGGAACCCTATAAAGACCAATTCTAAAAAAGTGCTATAATTAAAATAAACATCTGGAAAATTGTCACCTAAAATAAATCCCTTTTTTTGTACAATAAATATGAGAATAATGAGAATATAACCACATAACTTATGGTAAAAAACACATTAAAAAATTAAAAGGTGAATTCAATATATACTAGTCACTGTAAATTATTTTTTTTTTGGAAGTGATATCGTATCGATAGAAATATTTTGTTTTTGTTACTTTTATTTCATCAATTGTGATAATAGGAGTAATCTCGTTGGTAGGGTCTCTAAAATACACTTTTTTTTTTTTTTTTTTTAGGTTTTTCTGTATTTCAAATTTACAAATGGACTTAATTTAGGGCTTGTGTAAATGTCGGGTGCATAGAGTGATTAGGTAAACAACTATCTCAATAATAGTTGACTAGTTGACGACCCAAACTTTCAGAATATTAATGTATAATTGGGAGGATAAATAACTGAATCGTTCACCTTAATATGATAATAGGATAATGAGACATATATTATTTAACATAACTGACTGTTTTGTGCAGACATACTGTTTGACCTAATAATATTTGGATGTAAAGAATATTGGTAAGAAATTATGGGGTCAAATATGTGGGTGGGGATAAGTGATAAGGCATCATGATGGGGGGCCTAGAAAGTGGGGTTATTTTGTTGTACCCTATCCTAGCGTTTTGGGTCCATGAAAGACACTTAAAGCTCTGTTTCCATGAGAGTAAACAAGCCCTAACAAAGCATGTCAAGGCAGAAGTGTCCTTATTTTTAGAGGCCACGTGACCTTAACTGGGGACCCTGCAGCTTCCTCAGCCCTTGGCTTTCCATGTTCTTGCTTAACCCTAATGCCAATCATGACTCAATGGCAGCCTCTTCTTTGGTGTCTTTGGCCTTAAAGAATAAGGGCAGGGGTACTAAATATTGGGACCATACTTTTAACTTTATGCTGTTGTTTATTGGGAAAGTGATGGGAAAATTAGTTTGTAATTATGAAAGTTGTAGAAGGCTCATCTTTGTGTGTGTTATTATGAGGTATGAGACAAGAAGTTTTAGCAAGTGGGAAAGAAAAAATAATGAGAAAATAAAACTTGTCATTTATAAAGTATTGCTAAATTAGTAATATTAAGTGCCCTAAAGGTGTGTGGTTGCTTTAATTTTGTCCTCAATGTTTTGGAAGTATAATGCTTGAGGATTCAAAATCTAGATTCGACATTGACGACTCAAACGGTATTTATTCTATACAATTATGATCATGTTGTCTACTTTATCTTAGACAACCTTTATAAATGAAATTTATCCCCATATATCAACACATTCTTTTAGAAATATTTGATTCTCACTAACATATAAATTGGTAAAATATAATTAACTTTAGAGTTTTTGATATATATATAATTTTCAAAAAGAAATTAGATATAATTAAATGATCAAATGTCCATAATTTTGAAAAACATGTTTTTATTTTTTATTTGTGCTTAAAATTTATATAATATTTCTTAAAAAGAAATTAGGAAGATGAAAAACTAACTTAAAAAAAAAAAAAAAAAAAAAAAAAAAAAAACTTGATATCTCAAACTTTTGTATGGAGATTGAGAGGATATGGCTCCCCAAAAGGAGAAATGATAGAAGTTCCCAACCAACCAACAACTCAACAAATAAAGTGGCCAAGTGGGGGAATAGAGAAAGATGGATGATGGTGAAACAGTGCCCAAAGTGATTGGTGTTGAAATTGATGCACATAATATTTAATTTCTCTAATTTTATAATTAAAATAAATTATTAAAAAAGAGTCAGTTTTATTTTTCTTTCTATCTCAGTACAATTGACTGAAACTGGCATGAATTTCCATCCCCCACCAAACCATATTATATATGGTTGTCTCAACTGACAAACTCCATCTTCTTCCTCTTGTCTGTCTCTCCTCCATCCCCTTCTCCTCTTCATTGTACACCTGATCTTCTAACCCCCACATATTCATTTGGGAGCTTCCTTTTGAACTCATTTCAACCTAGAACCGCGCGTTTGTAACGTCGGTCCTACGTGTTCATGTAATCACGAGTAGTTCGATCATAGTCATTTATCGATCATAAAAGAAAAGTGGTTGTATGAACTACGACACTAAATTATGTGATGTGCGAATAATGAAAGTTGTGTATCATAAACAACAATTAAATACGAAAAAAAAGGCACATGCAAATCGAGCCTCCAAAGTATATATAATTAAAAAGTTATCTTCAAAGGTAAGAAGAAACATTCTAGCGGTATCTTGTAGAAGTTTATAAACAAGAGATTATAGATTTGATATTCCAACCCCAAAATGTTGTTGAACAAAAAAAATAACTTATCTTCAAATGTCAAAGGTTCAACTTCGTTACTCCTATGTTAGTCTATCACTAAATTTTCACTTTTTTTTACCACAAATTTCTTATATATATATATATATATATATATATATATATATATAATTTCATAATTTATTATCATAATTAAATATTGAAACTAATTATTTTTAGTTCAACTACAATCGAAGAATGGTGAATTTCAAACTTATGACATCGTGGACATGGTAATACACTTGATTCTATCAAGCTTATGTTTTTATTGACAATATTAAAACTCATTCAATAACGTTTAAAATTATTTGTAACTTTCTTTTTGAATAAGAAATAATTTAACAATGAAAGGCTCAATTTGAGTGATATCAAACAAGATTTTACACTTTTTTTTTTCTTAACATCAATCTTTAAATGAGATAATTCCAATTCCAAATATATCATATGCCCTATTGAAGACTAAAATCAATTCCAAGAAAAAAAAAATCCTTTTTTTAAAATTTGAATGAAGGAAAGTGAGAGAAAGAAAGAAAGAAAGAAGTAAAAGAAATGATTTGGCAGCTTGAGGGCCTATAGTTTACTTGGATAAAGACTCCTCATGTTATTAAAGCAATCAAAGACTTCCAAGTCAAAACTCATCTATTTCTCTTTTGATTTTTTTGTACTTTTTACTTAAAAATAATTAAGAAATGAAAGGACCCCATTTTATTTTATTATTGTTTTTTAATTGTGTTTCTTTGCTTGTTTTCTCAAAACCAATGGAGCCAATTTTCTATCAAGACTCGGTCCAATTCATGAATAAAATATATCTAGACTAGACTCATCATGGCTTTCATTTAACAACTCTAATTAATTCCATAATCTTTCCCAAAACAATTTCGTATTTAGAGTTCTCAAAAAAAAAAAAAAAAAAAAACTAAAAAATAATACTTGGATTTTTTTATTTTTTATTTTTGTGAATCAGCTGAAAACCATTTCTCGTGTAAAAAGGAAGAAAATTTCTATCTCATAGATGATGATTCTTGTGCATATGACGGAGAAAGATATTGATTATGTGAATAAATTAGGATTATATTAGCGATATATATATAAATTAAGATTATACTAATGACAAAAATATAGTATACATTATTAAAAATATATAGTTCTCATGAAATAAATGACTTATTAATTATATGGATAAATTAGGATTATATTAGCTGTCTTTCATCTTTTATATGAACGTTTTATGTTTAATTATTAAAAAAATTCAATTAAATTGTTCTATAGAAAAACATTATATAGTTAGGAAACTAATTCTTAGAGAAGTTTTGGAGGTAGATTTGCATGATGGGTTATTTTTAGAGTTCAAAATTTGTTGTTCCTTTTTTGAAAGTTTTTTTTTTTTTTTTTTTTGCAGTGTAAATCTGATTGTTTTTTTTTTTTCTGTAAATTTGACAATATATACAATATTCATTTCATAAATAAGATTCATTTCTGTTTTAAAATAAATAATAATATTCATGTCATATTAAAATTATAATGTATAATATATATATTTGTGATTGTATTCTTATATTAAATTAGTCTTATAAGTTTCTCAACAAAAAAAAAATTGAAAAACATTAAAGTCGCGTTCGAAAACTTGATTTTCTAAGGAGAAAGTGATCAACATCTTCCTAAATATTGGGATTCAAAGAATAAAGCAAAATATCAAAGTACACATGAAGACTGATTCAACCAAGAACAGAAAGGATCAAACTCAGAATTCAAGAGACTCAGACTTTCTAAATAAAAGTTTTTTTTTTTTTTTTTTTTTTTTTTTTTTTTTTTTTTTTTTTTAAGTATATTTCATTGAACTTTGAACTCCCATGTCCTTCCCATAAACAAAATAAAGAATATTTAACAGATGTTTGAGTATAACTTAAATATTATTGATATAGACTACATTTTACTTTATTTTAAATTTTAAAATAAAAAGAAAAAGAAAAGAAAAAATAATTTATGATCTATATTTTCTTTTTTGAGAAATAATTTATAGTCTATATTAAATTATATTCAACATTAATATTTAAGTTAGATCCCACCCAATATTTCTCAACAAAATAACTCAATATTTCTTTGGTTGTAATAGTAACTTTCCTTGAAAATTCCAACCTAGAATTTCCATGTAAAAGTCTCCAATTAAAAAGTTTGGAAAAAAACCAAAAACAGCCCAAAATTCATGAATTATTTAGAAGAAACCGTGTGGGGTCTACTTTTCTTTATTCTTTGGTCATTTTTCAAATTCCCTTTTGTCGCAAGCCCACAAAAAATTTCATAACCATTTTTATTTTATTTTTTTGAACTAAAAAAAAACATTTTATTCTTAGTTTTTAATTTTAAAAAATTAAGCTTACGACAACAAATTATTCTATAAATTCATGTACTTTGATATTTGTGTTTTACTTATGTTATAAAAACCAATTAAATTTTGATTTAAAATTTTTTTAGCTTTAGATTAGAATTAAATACTTTTTTAAGAATAGTAAAATACTTTTCAAGAATTTGAATTGAAAATAAATTTAAATTTCAAAAAAAAAACTTATAAAAAGAGCCTCCATTTTTCTGTTTTAGAGTCTCTTGACCAAGTCTCAAGTCTTCTTTTAACAGTTAACAACCAAAACTTAAGCAAATTTACCAACTTTTTTTTTTATGGTTTCATCTCTAACTTGGCTTATAAATACCCTTTCATTTGTTTCACTATCTGCATGTGCCAATATCCTCAAAGCCAAACAGAAACTGCTTCACTTAATCCATTGTCCATCATTAAAAAACCAGACATTTTCAGTACTACAAAAGAAAAAAAAAACATGTCACAAGAAACTGAGCTTCCTGGATTTAGATTCCATCCCACAGAAGAGGAGCTTCTTGATTTTTACTTGAAACATGTGGTTTCTGGCAAAAGGCTGCAGTTTGATCCTATTGGGATTCTTAATCTTTATCTTCATGATCCTTGGGAATTACCTGGTTTGTATTATTATTAAAAACATTGGCCTCTAGCCCCGTTTGAAATTTTAGCTTATTTTTTTACTCAAATTCCTACGGTGTGTTCATCTTTTCTTAAGAAAGTTTTGAACATTAACCAGATTTCAAAACCCGAAATAAGTTTATGGAAATTACTTGTTTTTTTCTTCCAAAATTTGGTTTAGTTTTCAACAACACAGGTAAGATGTAGATATCAAAGTAAGAAAAAACATATGGTGAAATAGTTGTTTTTAGGATCAAATTTCAAAAACCGAAAACTAAAAACAAAATGGTTATGAGACGGGGCCTTACTGTTCTGTTTTGATTCAATGAGTTGAAATTTGATGTGAATTGTTGTGTTTTTGTGTGTGTAGGATTGGCAAGGATTGGAGAAAGAGAGTGGTACTTTTTTGTGCCAAGAGACAGGAAGCTAGGTGGGGGTGGGAGGCCTAACAGAACTACCAAAAATGGTTACTGGAAAGCCACAGGGTCCGACCGAAAAATCGTTACCTTATCGGATCCGAAACGACACATTGGATTGAAAAAGACACTTGTGTTCTACTTAGGAAGAGCAACTAGAGGAAGCAAGACTGATTGGATCATGAACGAGTATCGTTTTCCTGATAACTCTCCACTGTCAAAGGTAACTTAGCATTCCTTTCTTGTCGCAAATATTCACTTGTAGTATACCGTAACTCAACTGCGAAAAGATTAACAATTCCTAATCTACTTACCATAGCAGGAATCAATTAGGAAAAACTGACAAAAATGTGTTTGGTAGCGGTTTCTTGTTAGAGTTGATAGTTATCTAACTCAAAAACGGAATATAAGTAACATGAAACAGGAAACAGGAACGTTACTAAACGGGCTTTCGCTACATTCTTTGTAATGCAGGAGATGGTACTATGCAAAATCTATAGGAAAGCAACTTCCTTGAAAGTCCTAGAGCAAAGGGCAGCCATGGAAGAGGAAGAAGCTAAGCTTTTTCAAGCTTCCACTTCATCACCTCCATCACCATTTGAAACCATTTCTATTTGCAGCCAACATGAAGGCATAGTTCCTTCTGGCTATGAGGTTTATAACAAAGAAGCTGAGGTGGCAGCCATGGTGGATGAAAAGGCAAAGTTTTCCTCCACATCTTTGCAAATTCCAACAGAGCTATACAAATTGTCTGAGCTTCAAGTTCCAAAGCTCAGCATGGACTGGTCCCAAGACCTATTTAACAGTCCATGGCTTCAAACTTTGACCCCATATGCCAACATGCTCAATTTCTAGTGTTTAGACAGAACAATAGCCCATAGGCTAGCAAAAAATAAAGAAATATAAGATGTAGATAAATTTTGGCATCTAATACCTGTTCTCGAAGAGAGGCAGGGCGGTGACCGGGATGACTTCTCTTAGGAACACATTAGAGGCTCCTTGTGACTCCTCTTTAGACTGACTTATCTATAAATTTAAGCGTTTTTTCGCTCGATTTGTTTGTTTGGTATAATAGTTGGCCTTTGATCTTTCCTAGTGACTTTCTCCATATATTAAATGAATGAAACTTCAAAATTAATCCAACTTTATAAGGAGTATTTCATTTGGAAACAATTGAACATTGGAAGTTTTGATTTGCAAGATCCAAATACCTTACTTGTATACAACAATTTTGACAGATATAATCTAATTTGGACCAAATCTTAAGATAAAATTAAGTGTTTCTTTCATGATTTGATCTGATCAAGACAGTTTTTAGATAAAAGATGATAGATTCTTGCTCAGAATTTGGAGGTATTGCAAAGAAAGTATAACTATGAACTCAAAATTGTTCAAAATTTGTGCCAAGAGGCACATGTGTGTATTCTTTTCCATAAAGATCTACATTTTCTCAATGATAACATGTACACTAATCATAATATTTTCATCTAGTTGCTGAGTATGTTGAGGAGGGAGACTCGAGTTTTGATCAGACGTCGAAAAAGGCGCTCGATTATTTGTTCCAAATCTTGAGTTCCTAGCTCCAACTTTTCAAGTTGGTTTTGGACATTCTCACATTTGCTTGTCTTTTGGAACGTAAGAGAGTTTAATGTATTGTCCATATTGGCAAATTCATTGAGATCTGCATCAATTTCAGGAGAGACTTCTCTTTTGCTGTACATTACACTAAGAATTGACCAACTAGATTGTGTTTTTGTCTTCTTCCCTGAGATAAGGCAAAGTAAAGACTCAAACTGTCTAAGACTAACTGCTTCCACCTCCTTCAACAAGCTAACCGTGGCTGTAGTGGCGGCGTCGCTACCATTGACCATTGTGTTTCGTTTGCTTTCGATGCTCTTGTTTGCGTCAAGGGCCTTTTTGATTGCTCTCTTTACAACTCTTCTAGAGGCCAAGTACTTCTTAACCTCGTTTTCCATCCCAGATCTTCGTCGAATGGCCGAGTGGAGCTCACGGGCGCATTCCTTTGTGTGGATCAAAGCATCCTTGGCTGAGCTGCACATATCAATTAGCCTAAGAGATCCATCCAACAACTCATCAACCCATTTCTCTCCACACTGCCTAACAAAAGCTTCTTGAATGGAAGGTAACAAAAGAAACTTCTCGACGCATTCGTGCAAATCCTCGAGGCCGTTTAGCTGGTGGCTTATGGATGAGGATGATGAGGCAGGAGTGGAATCAAAATCTCTTAGTCTAGTCAAGTGCTCATCACACTGTGAAATGAGAGGGTGCGGTCTAGACGGGAAGCTGTTCGAGCGAGTATGGTATTTGGTGTTCTTGCTTGAAGAAAAG
The DNA here is from genome assembly GCA_037832685.1 of Sicyos baderoa. NCBI lineage: Eukaryota > Viridiplantae > Streptophyta > Magnoliopsida > Cucurbitales > Cucurbitaceae > Sicyos > Sicyos baderoa. Next base: position 5,762,581 of record JBBMEF010000001.1, on the reverse strand, counting down.
CCAGCCATGATTCTATCTGAAAAGAGAGAGATAGAGGCTTGAAGATGAAAGGAAGATGTAGATTGACAAGTCTGTGTTCCTCAACCAGTTCCTAATCAATATATATATCAGTAGGTCAAGGAGATAATTGGAATTTCATTTGCTTCACATCTCAATAAAAGATAAGATTAAGATATCATGAATGAGATTTGGATCTAAACCACCTTGCTCAGAATTGTTTAAGCAATGTCTCTTCTCCACCAAGTCTCCAACTCATTAACAAGCTAACCACTGCAAAATGTCAATAATTATATAGATTCTCTTTTTTCAAAGATAAACTAACTCAGCCTGGTCTGCCTCCATGGTGACAAGGAGGTTGTTCCACACATGAACACATGGGGAAAAATTGAGAATTCATCTTCTTACTCTTCATGAAAATGGTTATGTGCATTTAATGATATCTCAGCATTGTTCTTGCCATGTCTCCCACCACTATGCCATTCATTAGCTTTTCATATCTTCTATATATTTGGAAATCTGCTACGCACGAGCGGTGTCGAAAGAGCTGCCTTTTTTTAATAACAAAAATAAAGACATGGTTTCATTGTTGATTTTACTTATTTATATATGCACATGCACAATGTGTTCCTTTTTCTTTTTTTTTTTTCCTCTTCTTCAATTCTGAATCTTCAAGTAGCATATATGCATCATTCAACTGTCACTTTTGCCTTGGTGATTGAAGCTTTCTCAAAAGATAAAAAGTGATATAATTTAACCTTTTTGATATTGTTCATGAAAAAAATGGTATTATACACATTTTTCATGTTATTTTCAAATAGTGAATGTGTTATAAGGGAAGACTCCAGATCTTAGACAGGTAAACAAGGAGCTTGAGTCTTTGAAATAAATATTTTGTGCATAAATCTTTTTACTTCTGGCTGGTTATGAACATTCTCAATCAATATGATGTCTTTGAACTGATGTAACATCCACCCCTAGAAAATTCATCTGAACTTGCTTCAATTTCTTGTTAAGATAACAGTTCTCTCCATATTTCTCCAATGATTTTGAGCTTAAGCTTGGAAGGTCATGCTTCTACCTAAGAGAATCTTATAACAAACCGGACATTTTGTCTATTACACAAAATCTTTTCCACTTTTAACTGATACACTCAAACAATTCCTATTTTCCTCGCATCCGCTTAAACTCTAAAGATCGTTTGGTTCGCTGGTTTGGAGTCCGGATTCTCCCTGAAATCCTCGCCATAATCGAATTCCTTGGAATGCCTGTTTACGGTGTTTGGTTTGCTAGAATCCTACTCGAGAATCAGAAATGTGTGTTTACTAGAATCCTAAGTCGGAATGGAGTCCTACTCCAAAATCCACCATTCAATTACGATGCCGGGTTGGGTTTCAACCCAATCCAACTCAACTCAAAACCATCCAGCCAAACACCCCCAAAATACCAACTAGCAAGCAGCCTTGGACTATGCTGTCTTTTCAGAAATAAAGCATAATAATGAATAATGATGAAACAAACATACCTATATCTCTGCAGTGCCTTACTTTTGCTTTCAGCTATACAAATTTGGATCCATCCATAACTCAGTGATCCCTCTTTCTTACAACTATTCTAAAATACTTGGCTTAACTACAAATGTATGCCTAGTAGATTATTCTCTCACAACTTTTGTAGAAGACAAGTACAATATAACCTCAATCACAAGGCTGCTTTCTTCCACTGTCTTCTACGAATGCGAATCGAAGTTCATACAAACATTCCTTCATGGTTTATCTGCAAACATATATCCAACAGCCAGAGTAATCCATTCAACTGCTAGCTCATTCAGTTATCTCTCTGTTTCCCCCCTCTTTTGTGTGCTTAATATATATCAGGTAGCAAGGGTAACATTTGGAATCTCATCTACTTAATTTTTTTTTCTCAAATTAGCCCATGTTTAGGCCTTTTCCATTGGAATCTAGACACTAATGTGGCAATGTCTCCTCCCTACCAAGTCTCCAACTCATATATAAATTGATTTGAACATATTCAGATCTGTTTATATTGTAAAAGATTTAAGTTTGCTTGTCACTGTGGAGACAAGAAGATTGCTTCACACTTGCATGCATGAAGATTCTACTTGTTTCAGATCATCTCATTATATTGTTCATTATTTAAATCCTACATGAGGATACAATTTGATTAGCTTTATTATTAGAAATATAATTTAATCAAATTGTCTCTCAAATGAAAGACAGCCTATATAGGCCTTGCATGAAAGTTAAATATCACAGGCTTCCATGTGACTCTTGTGTTTATCACCAATTGTTGAATGTTGAGACAATTGCAATCTTTGACAGCTGTGCCAATTTGAATACTTAATTTCATGTGGTAACCCTGGTTAGCTAATTGACCTCTAGTTAACATTACCAGAGTTTAAGCCATAATAGAAAAAATAACTTGGAAAAAAACAACAAAGTTTCTGGAGGAAATATTGGGTATTTTTTTTATTTTTAACCTGGGATCTGTTGAACAATGAAAAAATCGACCTGATATGATATTGTTCACTTTAGACTAAGTCAGAAAGGTTTTATTTTCAAATTCAAGTCAAAGTCTGATATGATATTGTGCATTTTGGTCATAATCTTTCATAGTTTTGTTTTTTTATTTCTATCAGAATATCTTAAACTAATGAAGATAATCGTCCTTACTACCATAGATCTATTTCTTCCCTAACTAATGTGAGACTTTGTTGTATGCACTTCGTGTACAAATAAATTATTTGTTCTTTACTTGCTAAGGATCTTCGGTTCTATTGAAGGTAAGGCTATGCTTAAATCGCCAATAATAATATTGCAAAAAGTTGGCTAGAGAATAAGAGATATTGTATTCAAACTCTTGATCACAAAAAAGTTGTAAAATGTATTTGTATATATTATACAAGTATTGTGATGTTTACTTCTACAAAAATGGATATCATTGGAATTGATATCAGTGGTTTAGGATGTTAAGTAAGGAGACCCTATTCATGATAAGGTGTCGATATAAACTCTCGAGATCTTCTTCGAGGTCACGAATGCTCGGCTCTAGCTTCTTCAATGAGTTTTGTACATCTTCAACTTGTGCAAGGAAATCAGATTTGTGACAAGTGATTGAATATAATGCAACATCCACCATTTCTACTTCATTTCCCTTTGTATCATCATCTTTGCTAGCCACTTTCTTGGGTTGAATCAGCTTAGAAACCAAAGTCCATTTTCTCATCTTTGATGGAAACTTTGATCCTGCTGTAAATGACAACAAGGATTCAATGGTGTTACATGTAACAGCTTCTGCCTCTTTTAATAAGCTAACAATTTCTGAACTTTCATCACTTTTTTGGGAACTTGATCTTTCCATTCCCTTCAAGACTTTGTGGATTTCCTTCTTTATCATCTTCCTCGAGTTCAAATACTTCTGAACTTCACCGACGATTTCATCTCCTCTTCTTCTGCGCAAAGTCGACTCTAGTTCGTGTGTGATATCTTTTGTTTGCAGCAATGCATCCTTAGCCATAGCACACAAGTCCAAGAGCTTGAGAGATCCTTCTAGCAAGACATCAACTGACTTGTTGTCAACAAGAGCTTGATGAGTGAGTGGCAAAAGAAGCAACTTATCAATGTATTCATGTAAATTCTTAAGACCATCAAGTTTATGGCTCAAAGAAGAAGATGAAGAAGTTGCTTCAGAGGCCCTCAATCTGCAGAGATGTTCATCGACTTCTTCCACGATGGGATGTGGCTTCGAGGGCAAACTATTCGAACGGACGTGGAATGATTTCTTTCGGTTTGCAGCAAAGGAATCCATCTTTGTTTTACAAAAGATTTAAGCTGATGAAATACAAAAGGGCTAGAGAAGTTTCAACTTGCTTTTATCTTGTCCTTCAAGGAGCATATATATAAAACTTTGGTTGAGGGAAACATGAGGAATCTCAAGCTCATCCAATTTTTATTAATTAATGGATCTACTGAAGCAAATAAATCAGCAATGTCCATGCCATGCTTCCCTCCTAATGCACCATTATTGATGTTAATTTCTTTATTTGCAAATAAATGGATCTATCTGATACAAATGCCATTTGTTTATTATTCATAGCTGTATTAGTTATAAAGATATCATGGCGATGTTCGTGTTGTGTTCCCCATCACTCGCTCGCTCGCTCACGCATCTTCATATTTTTCAATAGATTATTAACCAATTTGTAAATTATGCACACGAGTGTTGTTGACAGAGCAGGCATTACAGCCTGATTAGCTTTATTATTATACATATAATTGAATCAAATTGTCTCTTAGATGAAGACAGCCTGCAGAACCATTGTATGAAAGTTAATTTCAAACTTCCATGTGATTCTTTGGCCAATTGGAATCTTTGACAGCAATGCCAATTTGAATGCTTAGCTTCATCAGGTATCCCTGGTTAACTAATTGACCTCTAGTTAACAAACCATAGTTTAAGCCTCAAGGGGGAAATTTTGGAAGAGAAAAACACAATCTTTTTTCATTTCTTTTTCTCTAACATTTTGAAATCCCTGATGCTTAAAACAAAGTAACTCTAGAGAGTTACAAAGATGAAAATGGTGAGCTGGATGATGAGCAATTCTTTTACCCTTCCATTCAAAGAGAACATAGGGATTGATATTATATTGTTCATTTTGAATTAAGTCTAGATGATTTTACTTTTGAGCAATGGAGTAATTATTCTGACTTTTGTAAATGCAGGACTATGTTTGTATTCCAAACAATATCAACAATACTAATGTTGCAAGAACTTAGAGAAGAAAGATGAAATTGCAAAAAAGTTGTATGAACTGTGTTTGTATATATATTATATATGAACTCTTGGTGTTTACATTTGACAAAATTG
>JBBMEF010000001.1:5719425-5743024 GCA_037832685.1 Sicyos baderoa | reverse complement strand
CTTCTGCGTAAAGCCGACTCAAGTTCGTGTGCACATTCTTTCATCTGTGACAGAACATCCTTAGCCAAAGCACACACGTCTAAAAGCTTGAGAGATCCTTCTAGCAGGTCATCAACCGATTTGTTGTCAATGAGAGCTCGGTGGGTGAGTGGCAAAAGAAGTAATTTATCAATGGAATCTTGTAAATCTTGAAGACCGTCAAGATTTTGGCGCAAAGAAGATGATGATGTGGCTTCTGAGGCCTTTAATCTGCAGAGATGTTCATCAACTTCATCCACTATTGGATGTGGCTTTGAGGGCAAACTGTTTGAGCGAATGTGAAATGATTTCTTTGAGATCTCAGCAAAGGAATCCATTTTTTTCTAAACACAAAAAATGAATTTGCAAAACAGCTAGAGCAGTTTCAATTTGACTTCCCTTTGGCCTTTAGAAGCCTATTTATATAACTTGGGTGAGAGAGACATGAGGAATCTCATGCTCATAATTATAATTAAGCAATTGATCTGCATGAGAAAATGATTAAGCAATGTCTATAGTTTGTCTCCCTCCCACCTCGTTCTTATCTTCACCATTATTGATGCTAATTTCATTATTATGATCAAACAAATGGATGTATCTGACACAAAAACGATTCTTTTTTAATGTCCTAGCTGTACAGTAATAGAGAAATGAAATGTGATAAAGCATTGTCCCCTAGTTTATTCATAAACTTTATATTAATTGTTTTTTTAGTCATTGCTTAATCAAACCAATGCAGTTCCAGTTGCACGAGCGAGCATCTTTCTTCATTCAAGGCAGTGGCAAGTTTTGTTGGCTGATCTTGAAATGCTGAATTGTTTATCTATTTTTAGCAATATCCATGGCGCGTGACGTGTTTCCTCATGTCCAGGTCTTTCACTCATCACTCGCTTTCAGTACCTTTATTATATGGTTTATATTCTGCAATTGATTGTTGAGCAATTTGTAAAATGTGAGGTACACGAGTGCTGTTGACAGAGTGGTGCTGGTTTATTACATCTGATAAACTTAGATGAAGCCAAAGTTCCATAATTTTTGGATTCTTCTTTGCTGCAGGAAAGAACTTCATGTAACCTTAAGGAAAGAAAATGGTGTTTCCTTTGACTTTGATGGGCTTTGTTATATTCTTCTTCTTATTACTAACTTCTGTTAACAAACGAAGGGTGAGATCAAAAATGCAGACTGACCCAATTTTTTTTTGAAATCCATGACTGTCCAGCCCAGCTTTCGCGCACCTCGTCTAATGTCACACGACATACTGTCTGATCCTACAATATTTGGATGTCAAGGAAATCAGTAGCAAATTATTTCCTAGGTAGGTGGCCACCATGGATTAAACCCATCTTTAGCACCCCAAGACCTTCTTTGACCAATTGAGCCACTCCATGATGGTTTGACCCAATTTCTTAAGAGAGACAAACTTCATGTTCTATTGGTTCACATCCTGAGTTTTCTTCTTTGCTGCTACATGTTGCTTCCTTTCATGCATAGTAGGTATTAAATTCTTTGAATTCTCAAACTTCCCAGTCTCCTCTCCTCTGAGATTCCATCTGTTCAATCCCATGATTTTGTCTGTATAAATGACTGATAGATGTCTTCATTTAACCATCATAGGTTGACTTAATGGTCAAGAAGGGCAAGTTTTTTTGACAACCAAAGAAGTAGAGGCAGGTGGTTGTCTTGTGAGAATACTCATTATATGCATAAGCTGCCATGATATACTTTTATCTAAGTTCCACCCTCAGTGATTTAGGATTTTTAGGAGGGAGACTATTTTTTATCAGATGCCTATGTAGACACTCAAGGTCTTCTTCAAGATCTTGAATACTTGACTCAAATTTCCTTAGCAGGTCATGCAAGTTGAAGGATTTATCAGTTGTGTGGCAGGCAATTTCATATAGTGTGGCGCATCTGCCATTTCTACCTCATTTTCCCCTGCATACTCATATTTGCTGACAACTCTTAGACCATCGACTCAACTTTGATATCCAAATGTTGTAGGATCACACGTTATATCCTGTGACATTAGTCAGAAGTGTGTGTAAGCTGGCCCAAACAGTCATGGATTTAAAAGAAAGAAAAGAACTCAAACTACGAATAACCGATTCTAATTCACGTGCGATGTACACATTCTTTTGTCTGCAACAATGCTTCCTTTGCAATATTACAGAAGTCTAAGGCCCTCAAAGATCCTCCAAGCAAGTCATGAGCACATTTGTAATCACTATCATGCAAATCTTGGAGGCTACTGAGTCTGTGGCATATAGAAGAAGTTGCAAAAAGGTTGAGAAACTTCAATCTGCTTATGCCTTCTTTGGGTTATAAGGGAAAATATATAAGGGGTTGGGTTAGGGAGACATAAGGAATCCCATGCTGGTCCAAAATATAATTTTAGTTTTACATCTACAAAACAAAAGAAAATCAGCTATGTTCATGCCATGTCTCCTTCCCAATTGTTTCATATCTCCATTATTAATGCTAAATTTCTTTACAATCACATGCATGTATCTGATACAAAAATAAAACTTTGAAAACTTTTTTTTTTTTTTTTTTTTTTTATTGTAATGGAGAAATGATATGGGATCATGCATGCCTCCTAATTATTCCATTCTATTATATAAACTCCTCATGATCTGGATTTGAACATTTTTTGCAGCAATGTTTTGGCAATGTCTCTTTTCATATACAGGCAAATGGAATCAAAATTAATATAAACTAAATAAATTAATGTGTTCCAATTGCAGGAGAATCTTTTCATACACAGACAAGACTGTTGCTTCACTCGTGCAAATTTGGGGAAGATTGGATTTATTTCTTCCCTGTATACATCAAATTATATATCTTTCTTCAACAAAATGTTAGATAATGTTTGTACTATGTCAACCCATATTCAGGTATTTAGCTCATTACTTAATTTGGTTCCCGAAGTAAAGAAGAAAGAAGCACAGCAAGCGAAGGAAGAAAGCTCATTTCCTTTACAATTCGGGAAACCGGATTTGCTCCTATGGAGAAATACTTGGGTACTTACTAGTAAGTATCTGGTAAAAACTTATCTCTATTTGTGAAGATATAAAACAATACATAAAAGAATATACATATATAAAAAATGATGATTTGATTATTGAGAGAGAAATGATATTCGAAGATGTGACATATTATAGTTCTCACAAATAAGTAGTAAGTTTGTACTAGACACTTCCGGTTAAGTACCCAAGTATTACTCTACCTTATTGATCATAATAGAACAGGTTCACCATACCCGCCAGGAAATATTGAAGGAATTGAAATACAGGAAGTGTCTACAAATTAATGTCAAAAGTGAGTTTCAAACTTAAAACCTTGAGGGGAGCACACCTTCAAAGTTCAAGCCTTCGACCTTCGCGTAGTCGATGCGGTTCCGTGCTTTGTGATGCTTCTCTATCATACAATCAAATTCATAAATAATACATTGATCTTATTATCATTTTCTCTTCTCTGTTTACTTTATTTATTGTCCAATTCTTAGTTTATCTATTAACTAATAATATTAGAGACTAAAAATTTCGAAGATGATGAAGACCCTCAAAGATTGTGAAGGTTATACTGACAAGATTCACATATATGTTACGGATTAACACCTATTTTAGTTGATAAAAAAAAAAAAAAAGGGAAATATTCATTAATATGAAGACTACCAATATTGTGATTTTTTTTAAAAAAATGATCATATTTATAATTATTTTTTAATTTGATTAATCTCTCGTAATCGTGGAATTAAAATGGATTACTATCCATCTAAATAATCAATACACCATCAGTTCATTCGATTTCTTGATAACAATTAAAATAAAAAAATTGAATTATAATTAATGTCATTGGCACAAACTCATATGATATGGTTTAATGCAAACCAGACATAAAGTATAATTTGTGATAAAAAGAAATTATAGCCTCAAATTAATTGCATACCTCTAAAAGTTATTGATAAGTATACTTCATTGGATTGTAAAAAATGAGTAGTAATTCAATGATATTGTGTATCTATCAATTAGTTACGGGTTCAAGTCTCAAAATATTGTTGATTAAAAAAAATTGTATATATTTCATTTAAAAAAAAACAATGTCTTATTTAAAATATAAGAAAAAAACTCTGGAGAAGATTAAAATAATATATAAGAAGATGGAATGTTGAAATCAATTTGCATAAGTTTGAGTCTATATTTAGATATACTTAAATGGTTGTGATCCAAAATGGTTAAGAGCGAAAAACACTTTCAATCCACAAAAATGAATTTTGAAATTAAATTATACTTAAAATAGAATCAAAGTTAAGTATAAAAAGAAGGATAACTAGTAAGGGAAAATGTAGAGGTACAAATCAACCTATCTAGAAAACGTTTGGGTCAAACAAAGTTTGTTGTGTTGTGCAAATAGGCAAGCCTTCCTATTTGCACAAACACAAAGGGTCGAGATGGGTATGTTTAGACTATCGATCTTACTATGTCTGATATTATTCGATCCTTCCTTTTCGAGGGCTACGTCTCCTAAAAATATATTTATCCTTGGTGGTCAAAGCAACATGAGTGGTCGAGGTGGGGTTTTTAAAAATCAAACCGGCCAGTACAATTGGGATGGGTACGTCCCATCCGAATGTCGATCTCAACCATCAATTTTACGATTTAACCCCGAAGGTCAATGGGAATTAGCAAAAGTTCCTCTTCATAGAGGGATTGATTTTCCCGGAAAGCCCGTTGGAATTGGTCCAGGGATGTCATTTGCTCGCCAACTAATTGCAAAAGCTGGACCAATGGCAGGCACCGTGGGCTTGGTTCCTTGCGCCAAAGGTGGCACTCTAATCAAACAATGGATGAAAAATCCCACCAATCCTAACGCGACGTTTTACCAAAATTTGATCGAACGAATCAGATCATCGGAAAAACAAGGTGGGGTCGTGCGGGCTCTTTTGTGGTATCAAGGGGAAAGCGATGCAGCGATGAGCGACACCGCTCGTCAATACAAGGACAACCTAAAGAAATTCATCACCGACATCCGTAATGATGTAAAGCCAAGATTTTTACCCGTCATTATTGTTAAAGCAGCCGTTTATGATTTTACTGTAACGCATGATACTCATGATTTGCCGGCGGTGAGAGCGGCCGATGATGCCGTCCAAAAAGAGTTGCCGGACGTTTTAACCATCGATTCTTGGAAATTGCCCATAAATTTTACTACGTTTAAAGGTTTTAACTTGGATCATGGTCATTTTAATTCTGCAACCCAAATTACTTTGGGTAAATGGTTGGCTGATATGTACCTCTCCCGTTACAGTAATTTACTGTGATCTTATTACTCAATAAAATCGTCATCATTGACTCCGTTTTATTCTTTTGCATATTTATTATTTGCAACGGTTAATTTAGCTTTCTAAAATTCTGCCGTGCAACCCAATTTTGAATAGGACTCGAAACCTCCCTCCGTCAGCACGGTTTAGCTAACCCTGCAAGTGGCATACCCAGTCCACAGCATTTGGGCGAGAGGGCACGACGTATAGTTGTCCCGCTCACTGGGAGGATGACGAGGCTTGTCCCGTCCGCGTTCGTCAACACGATTCACATCGTGCTGACATACCCAAGTCTGCAGCCTTTGGGCGGGACCGTCTCGGAGTGTAAGCCTGCTGTGAGTTGGACCAAGTTGCAGGCTAGTGGTGGTTCATGCTGAATAGCTCGATGCCGAGGTCTCGTATCCCTATAATTCAGTGACACCTTCCGAGTCTTTTAGAGAGAAGCATTTCTTGAGGCTTAATAAGATTGCTCAATATTTGCATACATTTTTCCGTTAAGCAACCTCTCTATTTAAACTTTAATCTCTCATAAACTCTTTAACTATTTTGCTCATATGTCCCTCTAATCTAATTCTTATTTCATCTTAGGCCCCAACCTATCAAAAACACAAAGGAATGACTCCTTGACATCATTAATCATACTCATATGCATTTGAATGGCCTTTATTTTTCCCACATTACTTTTATTTGTTGTCCATTTTTTAGTTTATCTATTAACTGGTATTAGAGACTAAAAACTTTGAAGATGATGAAGACCCTCAAGAATGTGAAGGCACTTTGAACCTCTTTCAAAGTTTGAATTTTTAAGAACTGAATGGCTTGAATCTCATTTTAGCTCGGTTACGAGGATACGAGTTCGATAACCCTGCTCTTATGCTTGTTTATACCCCTAGATTAGTAAACTTCTCTCCCCATAAGTGATATGATTATTGCTACTCCTTTATATTATGAAAGATGAATGAACAATAGCCAGAATTTATAAATGCTTCAAAAGGCTCTTCATTAAACCAAAAATATATAGTGTATCATATATGATATATCTACATCTACATATATGCATATTCATTCAAGCACAAACAAAAACATCCTCATTTGTTCAACAGGTGATCATTTCAAAATTTGCGACCGCCCGGCGTGGCAGACTCGAAGGTTTCGCATTTAGTGGTTGAAGATGTTGAGAAGGGATACTCTTGTTTTGATTATGAGCCTGTAAAGTCCCTCAAGTTCTTCTTCAACTTCCTTAATAGTTGTCCCACATTCCCTCAGCAAGTTGTGCATGTCTTCAACTTGAATTTGAAATTCTTTGCCATTTTGGTGATTGGTAATTGATGTAAATGCCAAGTCCAATCTTTCTATTATGCTTATAATGTTTGTTTCTTCACTTATGCAGGCTACTTTTTTGGATTGCACAAGCTTGGAAACTGAAGACCAGCAGTTCCATTTTGTTGACTTTGTTCCTGCTATAAATGACAACAAGGATTCTATGCTGTGGTATGTGACTGCTTCAACTTCTTTCATATGGTTGACAAAAGTCAACCCTCCATGATCCTTGTTGGATTGTTTGCTTTCCATTCCCTTCAAAACTTTGTGGATTTCCTTCTTTACCATCTTCCTTGAACATAAACATTTCTGAAGTGAACTAGAAGTACCGCTTTCGCCTCTCCTTCGACGCAAAACCGTAACGAATTCATACGTGCATTCTCTTGTTTGCAACAAGGCATTCTTAGCTGTGTCACACAAATCCAGCAGCCTGAGAGATCCTTCTAGTAAGTCATCCATCACTTCCTTATCACTCCCTTGGACCAAGGCTTGTTGGGAGAGAGGCAGAAGTAGCAGCTTGTCGACAGAATCGTGCAAGTCTTGAAGGGCGCCAAGTCGGAGACATAGAGAAGAAGGCGTGGCTTCGGAATCCCTTAATCTGCTCAATTGCTCATCAACTTGGGTGATGATTGGGTGTGAATTTGAAGGCACACTCTTTGAACGAACATGTTGAGAGTTCCTTGTGTTCAAATTCATTTTCCTTCTTTGATTAGAGAAAACAAAGACCAATGTATTGAATTATGTTAGGGACAATACATATTTCTCATATATATATATAGATATAGATATATGTAATAAGGTTGAAAAATCATGAGGAATCTCAATCTTATTTTAAAAAAATATGTTGTATTATAATTGAGATTTGGAGTTTCTTCACCGTCTCAGATATGTCCAAACAATGTCCCCCTCCAACCAGGTTCTTACTCACCGGCATTCATTGTATTTTCTCTGTAACCACACGAATGCATCTTATTCAATTATATGCTTCTTTTTTTATTTGATATTGTTTGGAGAAAGATTCATTAGTTTGTTGTCTTATTCATGAAAATCACAAACACTCGCATAAAGTGTTGGGATACACTTTTGGGTGAAACCAAAAACTAAGCCACGAGGTCCAAAGTGGACAATGTAATACCAATATGGAGAACTGTCCATGATTGTCGTCCTTATCGATATGTATTAGAGTCGGGTTTTTAACTTAGCCATGTCAGTAGTTTATGTACAGAGCTTTATCAGAATTGTTGTGTACTCATAGGAAAAGAGGAGTTTGGTCTGAATATGAACTAGACAAATTGACTAGCGGTGTACTCTCAGGAAAAGAAGAGTTTAATCTGATTAGTCTGAATATATAGTTCGGTATGGATATAAGTAATCATTTTGGCGATTTAAGACATGACAGTATCATGCTTGCCTCAAGAAAGAATGTCTTAGGCTAATGAACAATGTTTTTTTTGTAAATTTTGATACATAGACTCCTCAGAATCTTCCTTTCAAAAGAAACCGTGAATGTTTGAGCCAACTTACATATACTTCGACTAACCTCACAAAACAATTAACCCTTTTATATTGGTTGCCAAAAGAACTCGTAGAACTTTTTTAATATCTTACATAGTCACAAAGCTTTGAACTACCAGATCAATTCGTGATGGTAAGTTTTTTTTGCAGACATCAAGTTTGAGAAACATCATTATTCTTCTCTACTGAGTGGCAAGTCCAGCTCAGTTTGGATCTTAAATTTAAAACCATTGCCATGTTCAAGCAATGTTTCATGATCTCCAGTCTCCACAAACATTCCAACTCATAAATAAACAAGTTTAACATGTTTCATTTCAGACAAGAAGGTTCCTCCCCAAATACACACGTGTGAAAAGTTCCAGGAACTTTCTATCTTCATTACCACATAATATTTTAGCCAATTCATAAATATGAAGCCCCACGAGTTGTCTTGACATGATTTTTCATTTGTAAAAGATTATATCATCTTTACATTATTGGTTAAGGTCATACCCACATGTGCATACATCAATTTCTTCTATATTCTAAGCAGGAATCAGATTGTAACAGCACATTTATTTGATTTCAAAAGGTCCCCAAACTTCATTTCTGATTTTATTAATTCAACACAATGGTTCTATTATGTAAACATACTTTATGAAATCAAATCCCTTGCATGATTATATTTTTGCATTAAAAACTATATATTATGTATTGTTTTTGGTGGGTAGGCCCTTAAAAATAAACTTTATTTGTTAATCAATCATATAATGAGTTGGTTATGGTGAAAGAGATGCCAAGATCAAAAATGATTTCCCTCCAAAATTTTATTATTATGAAACTATTTTTGCTTTTATTATTTTACAGATTATTAGATCAACCTGTCATGAAGGTAAGAGACAATCTGCATATCATTAGTGCTTGAGGCATATAAAGTCAGTCCACTATGTGAATTTTTTATGTCATATTGTTGAGACAATTAGAATCTTATTAGTTGGCAATGAGAGTACCTAATTTCATCATTAGTTGACCAATCAAATTATGATGGCTCCATAACTTTAGCCATAGGAAAAGTTTACTTTATTATGATCACCATTTTTATGATTTACCTTTTAATTCTTTTTCTTCTGTCAGTTCAGCAGGCCTGATTATTGCAACAATTTAAGTTATTACAGTTTGGTGGATAGAAAGATGATTTTTGATAATTTATAGTATTCCTGTGAGAAAATTAGAAACCAAGAAGATCATGCATGAAAGTCATAATTTGAGAACAAAGTATGTATATTTACTGGTTTTTTACAGTCTACAAAAATTTTCACATGGAACTGGCCATGATAACTACTATCAAAATTTTCTAGCTTAGTGGTTGAAGATGTTGAGAAGTGAGACTCTAGTTTTGATAAGGCGCCTGTATAGAGCCTCAAGATCATCTTCAAGTTCTTGAATGTTTGAACTAATTGTCTTCAATGAGCTTTGCAGATTGTCAACTTGAACTAGGAAATCAGTTTTCTTTGTTTTTTGACTCGAAATCGAGTGTAATGCCGCATCGACCAGCGCCACTTCGTTTCGACTTGTTTCTTCAACTTCACAGGCTACCCTTTTGGATTGCACAAGCTTGGAAACCAGAGACCAACGGCTCGATTTTGATGGCAACTTGGGTCCTGCTAGGAGAGATAACAAGGATTCAACGATGTTGTAACCGACTACTTCGGCCTGTTTCAACGAGCTAACAATGACTCGAGTGGCTTGAATTTTCTCACAATCTTTGCTTGCAATTGTCTTTAAGGCTTTATAGATTGTTTTCTTTATCAACTTCCTAGAGCTTAAGCATTTCTGAAGCTCACTTGCTATGAACATTTCACTTCCTCTTCTTCTGCGCAAAACCGACTCTAACTCATGCACACATTCTTTTGTCTGCAACAATGCATCCTTGGCTATGTCATACAAATCCAAGAGTCTGATAGATCCTTCAAGTAAATCGTCGAACGACTTCTTATCGGTCTCTTCAACGAAAGCATGTTGTGTGAGAGGCAACAGAAGCATCCTTTCAATGCAATCATGCAAATCCTGAAGGCCATTTAGTTTATGGCATAGTTCAGATGAAGAAGTTGATGTAGCTTCTGAAGCCTCCTTCATTCTGCATAAACGCTCATCGACTTGATCGATGAACGGGTGTGGCTTCGAGGGCAAGCTGTTCGAGCGAATATGAAGAGTATTTTTGGGGTTCAAAGCAGAGGCATCCATCTTCCTTTCTTGATTAGGAACTTTGAGAAGACAAAGGCCTAGCTTTTGAATTACAAAGCAGATGAACAAGTTCAGTTTATGATCATTTCTAGCATTAGGGAAGTTTATATATCTAAAGCCAAGGGGACAGAAGGAACCTCAACTACATTATTGAAGTGCTGAAGAAATAATACAAAATCTTGAAGCTACATGATTGTAATATGGATCTGTTACACCATATCAGCAATGTTTATGCTATGTCTCCCTTCCACCCAAGTTCAGAGCTGGCCTGTTTTCATTTTTTCTTTGTAACTACATTCATGCATCTCATACTATAATAAGATTTATAATATTTCATTTTGTTTATAAAGTTCATTAGTTGAAACTTAAAAATGGTTTTCTCTTATGCAGAAAAGCTTGTCTCCCCCACCCCATGCATGTCTTCAACAACTTACAGGCATTTATAATGTGTGTGCTAAACAGAATATGTAAAATCTGGCTGTTTCTTCATTATGTATCTGCATAAATACAGAAACTGATCAGTTTGTTGATGAATCTAGCAGTGTTCTTGACGAATAAGCTCGGATTACCATTAATATGCGTAAAGATGACAGCTTTTCTGTCTTGCCTGTGTCTGTTCCTGTTTATTGACATAGTGAGAAGCTGCTTCATCTATGGCTTTGATGGTATTCCAACAAGTTTATTTCCAAGAAAACTGCATATATTTAATAGTAATGGTGTCAAATGATCTTTTCATGCTAGAAGATAAGTTAGATTCTCTTGTTCTTTTTTAGTTCTACCATAATTGAATGGGGGAGATTCGACCTCATCTCGATTATAATAACACACTTATACTAATTGAATTATATTCTGGTTAAAGCTACTCAGTTAAAAGAGCGAGGAAAATACTTAGTATAAAAGTAAATATTGTGCGAGTTTACGGCTAAAACAAAGAGCATCATACTATTATGAAGACAAAAACACTCATTTTTTTAACACACTGGTATTTAAAACTATTATCCTCTTCCTTGACATCCAAATGTTGTAGAGTCAGGCAGTATATCCCGTGACATTAGTTGAGGTGCGCAAAAGCTGACTCGGACAGTCACAAGAAAAAAGAAAACTATTATCCTCGGAAAGAACATAAATTCTAGTGCAATAAGGGTTAAATAATGTTGAATCCTGCTTGCATGAAGTCTGCTCAAAATCCCACCATCATATTCAAACTAAAAGATTTCAAGGTTGCCCAATTAGCATGTTCTTGCCTCCTTTTTTACCCTACCAGTTTTCAACCTTGTACAAATGAACTCATCATTGTTCAAAAGAGGTAGTAATGATATTGCCCTCAATGATGATGGGAAGGGGCAGGTAAGACTTTGTCTTCTACTTTTTTATAATAATTTTAACTGTTAGTTATTTTATCTCAATTTCATCTTTGGTAAATTTGTATATAATAAATCCCTTAACTTAAAAATGTATAATACATGCTTTAATTTTTATTTTGTATCTGATTTACATTGCTAAACACTAAAAAAATGTCTATTAAAATTTTTAACTTCTAGAATTTTCTTTTTTTATAGGACAAATATAGATCTAGAATTTTTCAGATTATCTACCTATTAACATATTAGACAAAAGTTCAAATACCTACCAACCAAGCTCCCTCCCATTTGGTTGAAGTAAGCCTCAGTTTGAAACTCTGTTACCACCTTTACTAAAATGGAGATTCCCAAAAACAGAGTTGAAAACAAAACAAAGAGAACAAAATGAGAGATGGCAAGTTTGCAGGTTAAAGATCTCAACAAGTGCAGATCAGAATATACACTGAACAGTACAGCTACTTCTGGTTTGGTTGAAAAAGACCACCAATAGTGAGATCACTTTTACAAAATTGAGGTGACACAAATTTGCCCATCTCAACAACCTTCCCATTGAAGAAGGCTTTTCATATAACTCAAGCTATCAAAAATGGTTTTTTTATGTACATTGATTGAATACAGAAACAACCCAAAAAGTACTAAAACAAAAGACATATCTAACACCTTCATCTTCTCATTTTCATGACTTTGCTCTGCAGTGCCAGAGACAACTCCCCGGGATAAACGGCCATTTCCTCGAACAGTTGAGCTCGGGCGCACAATAATCCCAGTGCCATTTTTATTTTTATAAAGTCCACCTTAGCAGGAGTATCTCTGGCTAGCACAGTGACAGATACAAATTTCATTTCTTGAACATTTAGATTAAATAAGCAGGTTCATGTTTAACTTATGGCACCAAGGTAGCTATCCCGCCAGGACTCTCGGATGTTTGGTCGAAAACGACGAGGCGTCCACTATACAAGGTAGCATGATTTCATATATTCAAAGAAGCAGATGAAGGATCCATCATGTCGCTCACTATGTGTTGGACAAAAAGCCTTAAAGGACTCTTTCCTGCTCCCGATTCAATTTTTCTTCCTCGGTCCGTTGTAAAAGCTCTTCGTACACTTTCATGGAATCAGCAGTGAACCTCTCCATGGCCTCGAAAATGCGTTGCATACTAGACTGCAGGCTAATACTGCTCATCTCACTTTGATACACGGCATTTCCGGACACAGAGAGACGCTTTTCATCTCTAGAAACCATCACCATCTTCTTGTCCAATGCCTGAATCTGTTTCTGTATCTTTTGGTCGTCTCGGTCCAAGTTTCTAACTTTACCTTCCAAATCC
The DNA here is from genome assembly GCA_037832685.1 of Sicyos baderoa. Taxonomy (NCBI): domain Eukaryota; kingdom Viridiplantae; phylum Streptophyta; class Magnoliopsida; order Cucurbitales; family Cucurbitaceae; genus Sicyos; species Sicyos baderoa. The sequence continues at coordinate 5,729,940 of JBBMEF010000001.1, read as the reverse complement.
TTGTTTTCCATCATTCTCTGTCGCATTTCTAGCTTATCGTGTTCCCATATTTGAAGCACGCTCATACTAAACACGCGCATAGAATCAACCACTTCCTTCTCAGATAGTCCATCCAAAGCCTGTGACCATTGGTTACAGATCACAAATACCGGAGGTGCACCTATTCTTCCGGGTGAGAAGGGAGCTATACCGTCGGGCGTTTCCTCAGGCTCATACAAAAGACACTTTAGAAGCCAATTATTCAAGGCTCTAACATACCCCTTTTGTGCACTGATCCAACTAGAGAAACTGATCGTCCAGTTTAGAAGCTCATGTTCAAGCTCCTTGGTTGCTCCGAGATGCGCTTCACTATTATTTTTACCAGACCCAAGGGGGCCTAAGCTTTTCGATTCACTGATCGCTTGGTACTGGGCACGATGGCAATCAAGCATAGACCTCCACATCCGGGTTAATCTGAAATAGACGAATTCGACAAATATTATAAAGAGAAGGGAACAATGCAAGTGGCAAAAGCATCTCTGCTTCGATTAGAAAAGTTCAAAACTAACTACGACTCTACGAGAATAGACACAAAGCAAGAAACTTTATTTCAATATGAGAGAAAAGACCAGAAATTTGGCATGATATGGGAAGTTCTGAAGAACTATACATACCCATGAATTAATTCATTCAGTTGTGGCCATAATTCTTCGTCCCTAATCTTATTTATTGTCATGGATATCTTGTCAACCACCTGAATGGCAATTCGTATTTTGGTAGACAGGCTCCTCACTGAACTTTGAGTTGAATCAACTTTATGGGCTTCAGCCCCCTTCTCGTCTAATCGCTTCAGCTTCCGGCACTTCCTTTCGTGAATTACCCGCATCTTTTCTTCCGCCTAAGAAGAAAATTCAACCACAGCAACTCATATTTTAGCACAAAATATTGAAATAATTGGAGAACATAGGAGAAAGAACTGCTCCCAAGTCTTAATATTAAAACTCCCAACGATGTGTACAAACCCCCCCATCAATACATCTATAAATTGACTGAAACAGTGAAATGAAAAGACTGATATAAATTGAAGAACATATAGTAAAATGAATTTTCAGAAACTTGACCGTTAGCGTACATCCTAGAGTTCAATAAATGAAAAATCAGTTAAATTCGATGGACCAACATTGTAGACCAAATGACAAACAGCTAAACAGTCCACATTACTGGGCCCTTCACCAAATGGAGATTTTATTATAATTTCTCTTGTATATCTGTTCTAATGAAAAGTTTTGTTTACTTTGTCAAAAGACAGGATTTGAAGGACAAAACAAATACAAGGTCACATATTCACATATAGCTGCACAATAAGGCTGCTCAAATGCAATATATGACAGTTGCTTTGAGGTGGGCATAGCCTTTTTGAAGATTAGTGGGGTGAGCTACAAGCACAATAATGAAAGAAGTGGGCCCCATATCTCAATGATAAAAAATAATAATAATGCAGTGTATGATGCTAAAATCATCAGGTAATCAATCACCAAGGCCATTCAATTTTTTTTTTAAGGAATCCAAATGGCAGAGTAGTTTAGAGAAAGCAGTGACAAACATATAGAATAGATAACCAAGTAGAACATTAGTAGTTAGTATATCATACCTTAACTTCATTATAGAGTTTCTTCTCCCACAGATACAACTTCCTCAAGGTAGAAGACAGATTTCCCGAGGCCATCCCAAACTCTTCAATGTAACTTAATTCAGCACCAGAAGTCGAAGGATCGGTGCTGTTCGAAGTCGAAGGTTGGGAAGCTACCATCGATAGAGAAGGAGCAACAACGTGCAACATTTTTGAAGAAACTGCAGAATCCAGATGTATATTCATAATTCATCAAATTGCAAAAAAAAAAAAAAAATCTTTTTTTGAAATAACATCAAATTGCATTGCAAGTTAAAAGAGGTAACAAGAGCAAAAGAGCAGAAAATATTATAACATACGATTCATAAATAAAGAATAGCCATCTAAAAATTTCAAATTTACCAGATCAAGCAAAAGAAATGTTCAAATCCCATTCAAATTAAACACATTATTTGCAAGTAGCCATGATTTCAATAGATCTGAGCTATAATACTCACCATGTTTGCGCTGATAGGGAAGCTTCCCAGCCTCCAGCATTTTCGCAATTTCATTACCGGACTCTGATGCCCTCTCGAACTGAACCTCAATTTCTCTGGCGACCTCACGGACATCTCGTGAACCTTGCCTGCCCTTCCCGTTACCACGCTCCTCAGACTTTTCCTCCTTATCAACCTTCTTATCCACCACACGAACTTCATATTCAACAGCTTCATCCTCAACCGCAGCGCTCGGCCTCGATGGGTAAACTGAGGCCTTAGTATCCTCCCCACTACGTTCTTCCCTTGCAGCTATCTTCGAACCGTCACCACCGCCATTACCACCACCTTCCTCCACGAATTTCTGATTCCCATGAACCTCCTTAACAACCTCATGTTGGTAATCTTCATCTTCCAAATCAGGAATCCCCTCTTCTTCCCTCACCTCCTTCGAATCCCGGCTCGGCGTGGAGGCACCATAATACTTATCATACGTCTCAAATGGGTTCAAGAAGTCCCAAGCTGAGGCCCTGGGCGGTGAGGGCGGGGGAGGCGGCGGCTTAGACGACGAGCCAGAAGCTCCAGCAGACGACATTGAACCATAAGCCGGGGGAAAACCAGAACCCCCATTGTAACCATTTTCTTGAGGAGGATATCCATAATAAGGATAAGGATTGTTGTTGTTATAAGCCATATTTGAGTAAGGATAAGGGAAATTACCAGAAGAAGAAGAGGATTCACCGCCGTGATAAACCCTCTCCGGACTCATCGGCCTCTGTTCATACACAACCGAGGGTGTCACTGATTTCCTCATATAATTCATATGCATAAAGCCGCCACCGCCACCGATTCCGCCGGGGTACGAACCAAAACCTCCCTGATCCGGCATCATATAACCCATGTAACCGCCGTCGGAAGCAGGGGAGTGATCAGAATGGTGAAGGGAACCAGATTCGGATGCCGAATCGGAGTGAAAATCGAGATGGGAATCAGAATTGGAGTGAGAGAGGTGGTGATGATGATGAGGAGAAGAGGCGGAATCATGAACAGGATCGCCCTTCCGATGAGGAGGAAGATTGAGCTTGGGAGAAGCAGAGGAAACACCAACAACAACACTGTGCTCAAAGAAATTATGCAAGGAGTGACCAATCCCTTTGAGGGATTGAATATACGCCATGTGAGCTTGAGCAAGCGAGTATCTGAGATGAATCGCTTCGTCAAGAAAGGCACAACGCTCACGGCAGAGCGCCACCGCCGGAAGGTCATCGACCTTCGAGCTGGAACAGCCCATATGGAAAAGAAGCAGTGATTAATCGCAGAAAGTGAAGAAAAACAAACCCATCAACTCCAAACAGTGAAGAAACCCCAGAAATTTGCAGAAACGAGTGATTACTGAACTGGGGTTGGCTAGAAAGTGAAGAAAAACAAACCCATGAACTCAAAACACAAAAACAATCAAATCCCAGCAATTTGCATAGCTTTTTTTTTTGTTTTTGTTGTTGCTTTAAGAGTGTGAGTGAAAATGGAATTAGGGTTGAGAGGAAGGGAAAAGGCGAAGGCGGTGAGAGAGAGAGAGAGGAATCTTATGCCAGCGCGGAGTTTGTCGTCTCTGCTTCAACCACTGAGACTCTCTGCTTTTTGCGTCGGTGTGGCCTCAAACTAAAAGGAAAGATTAATTCTTTCCTCTGCTTTTTTTAACCCACATTTTCAATTTAATTCATTTTTTGGGGATTGGAAATTACAGTGTCACAATGAAGAAGACGAACAACAACAACAATGAAATTATCAAGCCTGGGTGGACTGTATATCCCTTTTTTTTTTCCTCTCCTTTTCTGGGTGTTTTCTGTTTTTAATTTAATGGACCAATTTAGGGTTTAAATCAAACGTTCACAATTTAGGATTCGGGTGAGGTTTTAAATCCTTGGAATTCAGTTGCTTTACACAATTTTTCTTAAGTAGATTTTGTATTTATAATTTAAAAAAAAAATGTCAAAATTGAATTCTAAATTTATTCTATTATTGGTTGAGTTATATTACTAATAAAAATTTAATGATTGTGTTCTACCCATTTTATCACTCAAAAAATTTTATCACTTAAAAAATATTATCACTCATATAAAATATTGTATTATAAATAAATTATTTTAGGAATTATTAATGTACTTTTATACTAAATTATCATTTTTTTAAGTCTTTGCAATAATTTAACCCAACACAAATAAATAGATTCTCCTGTCCTATTAATTTTCTTTTTTTTCCTTTCTATAAGAATCATCTCGTAGGATGATGTACTTAAACAAATATTAATTATTTTATTAGTGTTTGTTTATTTTGAATATACTACTAATTAATTTTATATACGTATATAAAGGGTATTTTTCATATATGATTAAAATAAATTAAGAATAATCTTTTTCTTTTTTTTCGATTACAACATCGTGCCACTTATCCATTCAATTGAATAATATTTTCTTCAAAAACAAATTATGTAAAATACAGGTGGATCTGCTAAAAATATGAAAAGGTCCATACCTTCTGATGGTTTTAAGTTGAATTAGTAAAATAATTTACCTTCAATCAATATGCTTATAATATTTAATCAATGTCACAATCTTCAAATAGGCCGTCTTTATTCAATGCAACAAATAGTTTTCAATTATAATATGATGAATGACAATAAAATTGCTCAAAATTCTATAGTAAATTTTTCTAGCCGTAATTAAGATAGTGGATTAAATTCTCTATCTATTATTATTTTAAATTGATGTTGAACACTAAAAAATGGGTGAATCTATCCAATACAATCAAAAATTAGAAAATTATAATTTAAGCTAAAGAATGTTCAGCAATATTAATGTACTTTTAATTTAATATAATCCATATATATATATAATTCAATCTATTATTCAATTTATATTTTTTACACCTAATTTAGAGTATGAAGAATAATGAAAAGAGAAGAGAAGAATATGGGTGTTTGGTTCCGGAGAAAATTGGGAGTTGGAGGAGAGCGAAAATTCTCCCGAACCAAACACCCATTTTCGCGCTCTGCCCGAACTCAATTTTCTTGGCTTATGAAAACTCCAAATTTCCAGTTGATGTTGAACAACGGCTTTTGTTTTTTGTTATTTAATTACTTTTTGATGGAGTAATTAAATCGTCGTTAATTCTGTGGGTTTTAAATTTACATTTTTTTTAACACACATAAATTTGCTTCGATTTACGTTACTCTAGCAGTTAGAACTTAATATTCTAAAAAAGGAAAAATATTTAATAAAAAAATATAACTTTAATAATAATAGTAACTATCAAATTATGTGTTCTTTCAAAAAAAAAAAAAACTATCAAATTATGTGTGTTTTTTATACAATCAAAGATTTAAAAAGAAAAGAAACAGTCGTTTCTTAATCCAACGTTAGTCAGTCGTCGGCCCATTTTCAATGTTATAGGCATATCAAAATTTGTGTTAAGAGAGTTTTACCGATATCTTGTACAATTTAATAATTTAAAGTTATAAGTTTAAATTTTTCTTTTTTAATATTATTATTTTATTTTATTTTTTAAATTTTTCTAATATTGTTGTAAAAAAAATAGTATTGATAATCGAAAGGAAAAGAAAATTCAATAACAAGAAAAAATCTAGAACACAATGAGTAAAAAAAAAATATCATCGTTTCAAAAAAAAAAATATTTTTTTTTCAAAATATGTATTGTTTGGTTAAAATTTTGGAGTCATTTTACCAAGTACAACAGGATTAAAATATTTTTCTTTTAAATGTAGTTGAATAAAAAAAAAAATCTTAGGACTATTTTAGATAAAGTATATAGCTTTAAAAGAAAAAAAAAACAAAAAAAAAAACAATTTGAAGTAGTTGGGATACAAATAACAAATCAAGATTTTTTTTTTTTAACAAATCAAGATACAATAGTGCTCATGAAAACATAGTGACTTTTTTAAACATCCAACTTCCATGTCCAACCAAAAACACTCTCAAATCATAACATATGGAGTAATCCATAATTAAACTTTCTTATGAAATCATAATTAGTATCTATAAAAATGTTTTGTATTTGTGTGTGTGTGTTCTTTTTAAATATTTGTATGTGTATAATCCTAATCATTTCTAAAATTAGTTATTAAACTTTATCCTATAAAACTTTAATTTTCAAACAACTCTAACTTTACCATCAAAAAAATATACTCACAGAGTTGGTGGCTTGATGATTTCATTATTGGTGAAAATCTAATTCAACACCAAGATCTCATGAGTTCAATCATAAAATATTTGGCCCGATTTTCATAATCGAACATGATGTATGACCGTGAAGTTACATTTGATTAGTACAACCGATCAAAAAAATCAACACGCCACTAGGTCTTTTGATCATTATTATGTTGTCTAATAATCACTTACTCAATAGCTACCCAATTAATTCATATGACCCAAATAGACAAATACAAACTAAATTAGCTTATTGCTATACATTTTGAAGCTGGCCTATTTGTTTGTTGAACAATTAATTAACCGCAAACCAAACACTAAAATTGATTAACTTAGACCGCGTTTGATAACTATTTGCTTTCTTGTTTTCGGTTTTTTAAATTTAAGCCTATTTTATCTCTTTTTTACAATTTATTTCATCATTTCTACCATGTATACATCTTTTCTTAAGAAAGTAGGGGAAGAACAACCAATTTTTAAAAATAAATAAAGTAGGCCCCGTTTGATAACCATTTCGTTTTTGGTTTTCTGTTTTTGTTTTTAATATTTTAAAAAACAGGTTTGTTTGATAACCAATTTTAGATTTTGTTTTTAAAATTCTAAAATCACTTTTAAAATATTAAAAAAATTATAAAATCTAAAAAAAATAGCTTTTAAAAACAAGGTTTTGTTTTTGTTTTTAAAAAAGTATCAAAGAATTAAGAATAAATAGTAAAAAACTAAAAAAAGCCAAGTGAAATGTGAAATCTGAAAACAAAAAACAGTTATCAAACATGTTTTTTGGTTTTTAGTTTTTAAAAATAGAAAACTGAAATGAGTTATCAAACATTTACTGTTTTTATTTTTCAAAACAAAAAACAAAAAACCAAAAATAAAAAACTAGAAACAAAAAACGAAAAACGAAATGGTTATCAAACGGGCCCGTAACTTTTCAAAGTTTGTTTTTGTTTTTGTTTTTAAAAGTTGGTTAGTATTCTCCTACTTTCTTAAAGAAAGATGGATAAATGGTAGGAACGATGGAGGACATTGTAGGAAATTTGAGAGAGAATAGGCTTAAATTTGAAAAACAAAAAACAATAAACCAAATGGTTATCAAACGGAGCCTTAGTTATAGATTAGAAGATATTAAAAAAAATCATGGTTAAATAATGAAAACATAAAGTGTAGTATATGGTTATAGAGTCATGGGCATTGTTGGAAAATAAAATATAGGGATGAAAAGGGGAATAAATGGTATAGAATCCATAGACAGAGAGTAAAACACAATGGAAGAAAGAAAAAGACATGAAGAAATTATAAAGAAGAACCAAAGGGGGACCATTATATTCATCATCAACCCAATCTATTCCAAATCATTTATATTATGATCCTATCAATGTCTCATTTTATTTCATAACTCATAATTCTATGTTTTTATTTTATTTTATGCCATGACTCATAATTCCCAAGATAGACAAATAGCCTTATTCTCTACCAATAATTGTTTGAAAATGGACATTTTAGTGGATTAATCATAACCTCCAAAGAAATGGGTCATGCCTTGCTTACAAATAAAGCCATGGAAATTCCACATCCTAACTTACCAAATAAAAAATTTAGCGATTTTTTTTTTTATTTTTTATTTTTTTTATATATAATTTAGCTTGAATGATCTTTAAAATGGGTTATTCTTGTGACTACTTTTATTTCAAAATTTTATTTACTGGCGTTTTTGGGTCAATTTGCGCCCTACAATATTTTGATGTCAAGAAAACTCGCAATAAATTAATTTGATTGAATCCATCCTCTTATACACTACAATATTCTTTTTAAATTTTACTTAAGCATTTCAAAATTTTCATTACAATAAAAGTTTGTTAAGATATTTGATACAATGTCCAAATAACAATGACCCCAAACAACATAGTTGTGATGGGACAATTACTTCTATAAAGTTGGAAAGAATAATGTTTCATAATGTCAACTTTTTCTTCACCATTCTAACCTATTTTGTCCTTTGATAATAATTTTGAAATGTTTATAAAAAAAATAAATAAATAATACTATGACATTTGAAAGTATACATACATACACATTAAAAAAATAAAAATCAATTGGGTAAATTTATAATTTAGCAGAACCCACAAAGATAAAAATGCATTGTTAAATAGAATTAAAATGATTATAATTATTAAGATTTAATTTCATAATTTAAAATATTGGTGTCTTCATTGATTCTTATTATATTTACTATTCATTCGTGACTGAATTGACTTCCCACAAATTATAAACTAATCAAATAATAAAAACTAATCAAATTAGACATAGTATTCATAATATAATAAATTAACGATCAAATCCAGGGGATATTAGCTATATATTTTCCCCAAACCACTAAAAAATGTCCATTAACTTTGAAGCTTTTCTATATTAATCTCTCATGGTTATTTTAACAATTATTTGACATAATTAAAATTTATTTTAAAGTTATGTTTAGAGATGTCCATTTTTTCCGTGGGGCTGGGGACCCGCCCCGAACGGGGCGGTGAATCCCCGTTTAGACGGTGAATGGGGGAGTGGGTGGGGATGAAAAAATCCCCGCAACGTAAACGGGGATGGGGACGGGGAATGTATTCCCCATCCCCGTTTCCCCGATCCCCGCCCCGTTTACTTTTTTTTTTTTTTTTTTAAATATTTCTCCCACTTATTATTAATCTAATATTTAGTTATAGTACTTTTTTTTGTAGAAATATTTATTGGAATGCATATTTATTTACAATAATTAGTTATCTAATTGAAATTAATGTATATTTTTTATGAAAACTTAACTATTTGAAAATATTATTAAAAAAGTTATAAAAAGTAAGATTAGAAAAAGAAATAATTAAAATAAAACGGTGAATTTTTCACCGTGGGGAACCCGATCCCCGCCAATGCCCCGCGGTGAATCCCCGTCCCCATCCCCGCGAAAAAAAATGGTGAATTTCGCGGGGATGGAGAATGATTTTGGTGGCGGGGATGGGGACGGGGAGGGCATTCCCCGGCCCCGCCCCGCCCCGTGGACATCTCTAATAATGAGCACCTTCACTTCCCTTGAAATCCAGCGTTAGATAAACACCATTGATTACGTCCGCAAACCCATTATACATCGATTGTTAATCACGATGGAAAGGTGAAGATATCTTTAATTTTCTTGAACAAAACATACATTTATTCCCCGTTTATACAAGAGATTGACTATGAGCACCATCACTTTTGTTGAAACTTTGTGTCAAATAAACACCATTGATTACGTTCGCGACCCGTTGAGAAGCTCTAATACCCAATTTTGAAGATGGAAAAGTGAAGAGATCTTTAGTTTGCTTGAACAAAATATACATTAATTCCCCATTTACACAACAAAGTTTGACTGTGATCTCCATCACTTTCTTTGAAACTCGACACATGATAAATGATCAGTTGACACTACTCTTATAAATGTATGGAAATCAAGTTGAATATAATACTATAAATGCAATGTTCTTAGCATTCAACAGATATCATGCAAGTATACATGGTCATTTGTGATCAAGTGATAAGTAAAAGTCATTCTCCACAAACACTAGTGTAATCAAAGTTGTTGGCTATTTGGCCATATCTCAAATTAATTAATTAATTAATGTTTTGATGATAAGAAACCTGATCTTATTTACTAACAATTTTGATATTTTATGATGTCAACAGTGTAGTGCTCGAAACAAGGATTCCAACGCAATTTGAATTACTCAAATCGGAGTTGAAACGAAGAAATTATGGTCGGAACAAGTTTAACGAAAAAATCCCGAGATGGTGACGTGGCAGCTGAGCAAGCATCTTGGACCATTTAGAAGTTGACATGTGGTGCTTTGGATAAAATGACAAATGGTGACTTTTGATTTGTTTTTGAAAATAAGTTAAAATAAAATAAAATAAAATAAAATAAAATAAAATATATATTTTATAATTTCCAACCGTAAAAAAATAATAATAATAATAAATCAGACGGTCAGTGACAGTTCTGAAGTTTTGAAAAAAAAAAAATTATAATTATTATTATAATTATATATTATTTTACAATTATATATATATTATTTACTCTTTATTTTTTACTTTTTACTTTTTACCTTTTAACATTTTACTTATTTTCTTTTAATCTCAACCATCAATTTTATGTTTTCAACATTTAATGGCTAAAATTAAAATCTTTCTT
>JBBMEF010000001.1:5688129-5711922 GCA_037832685.1 Sicyos baderoa | reverse complement strand
TAGGAAATTTGGGAGAGAATAAGCTTAAATTTGAAAAACCAAAAACAAGAAACCAAATGGTTATCAAACGGGGCCTAGACTAATTGATTTCTATGAATGGTAGATTTTTATCACTGGACTATTTGATTTCTTTCAATACACTAATTGAGTTTCTATCGCTGGACTTTTCTATCAGTTATAGACTTATATCACTAGACTATTTGATTTCTATCTAGACTAATTGATTTCTATCACTAGACTAATTGATTTCTATCAATTAGTTCAAATAGATTTAAATGAAAGCAGCAAAATGTCTTATATTCAAACATTTGGGTATTGTTTGTTGCTAATTCAACAAACGGTGGAAAAAAGAGTGAACGATGGAAAAAACTATCATGTAGAAACTTGATAAAGTCGAAGTTGGTGGAAGGCCAGGGCGACAGAAGGGGGTGATAGAGAGATCTACGTACGATGGCGACGACGGGATCAAGGGAGGGAGGAAGATTGAGATTGAGAGACCAGGGGGAAGAGGAACAAGATAAGGAAAATCAGAGTCGGTGGAAGGTCAGGGCGGCAAGAGGGAGGTGATAGAGGGACCTACGGTGGCGACAAAGGATCAAAGGAGGGAGGAGGATTGAGATTGAGATGTGTTGGCGATTGAGGGTGGTTAGAAGAAGGAGAAGAGATTGAATTGCAAAGAAATTTGAGAGATTAGAAACTGGGTATTGGAGATTAGCAAACGGTGGAAAAAAAAAGGTGAAAAGGGAAAAATTGGAAAGAAAAAGCAACACCCCAAATTCTGTTATACATGAATTATTTTATAAAAAAATGCTACAAATATAATACATCAAGCAAAATTTGCTACCTGGATAAATTCCCTATATATAAAGTCTTCAATCCATGTCACAAAATAGTTTTTCATGAGTGTCACAAATAATCTTTAATCAATGTCACAAATAGTTATACCGAAAGAGTGAGTGGTCTAATAATTTCATTTTTATCCAGTTCAACATCACCATCTATGTTGAATTTGTTGATTTTCCTCCTCCCACAATTTGTACTCAATTAATCTATAACTTTATAATTATAAAATTATGAAGTGGTATATAATAAAATTGGAATTAGGCTCATTTTGACAATTGAACGAGTGATTCAAATTCCCATCTCAAATAAATTTTATTTAAAAAAAAAAAAAAAAAAAAAGTATTGGGAAGTAAATGAAGTACGATAAAAGAGGCACAAATGAGTGGACCCATCAAATTAGTGTTTCTGTGCTTCAGAAATTTGGGACAAACCCAAACCCACAGCTCAACCAAATCTCATACACTCAAGAACAAGAACAAGAATCAGAGCTCGAACACGATCAAGATTTCAACCAGATTCCCAAAAATCCCTCAATTATGAGCGGCGCTGCTTCTCTCAACTCTTCCCGCTCTGAATTGGACTTGGATCGTCCCAATATCGAAGATTATTTGCCTTCCGGATCCTCCATTCAAGAACCCACCGGAAAGCTCCGCCTGTAAATCCCCCTTTCCCTCTCTCTTTTTCTTCAATTTCATATTGCACCCACTTTTCCAATTGGTTCGATTTGCGATTTCCATGTGATTTTATGAGTTTATGAACTTGTTAATAGGCGCGATTTGCTTGATATTTCGCCTACCCTTACTGAGGCTGCTGGTGCTATTGTCGATGTGAGCTTGATTCTAGTGTACCCTTTTCGTTTTGGAAGTGAATTCTTTGATTTTTCTTTGGAAATTGTTATTGTTCATTTGTTGTTTGATGATGAATGTTTAGGATTCGTTTACTCGGTGTTTCAAATCGAACCCGCCGGAGCCGTGGAATTGGAATATCTATTTGTTCCCTTTGTGGTGTTGTGGAGTGGTGATTCGGTATCTGGTTCTCTTCCCCGCCAGGTTAGCTCATTTGGGTACTTAGTTTTCTGATCTGATGATGAAATGCCATGGTTACTTCAAGTTGGTTCCTATGACTTTCATTTCTTTGTCTAAGGTGTGTTGAGTTCATGGTGCAGGGTTCTTGTATTGACAATTGGATGGATAATATTCCTTTCGACATTCATTCCAGTGAATCTACTCCTCAAAGGGCAGCTTAAAACTAAGTTAGAGGTGTGAATGCTCAATTCTACATCTTGTGTGCTTTTTCTTTAGTTTTACTTGTTATGCTTTTTTAGTCATATATAGCTTGTGAGGCTATGCTTGCACAATGGATAAGGCATTTATTAACATCCTAAAGGTCAATGTCTCTAAGGGGTAGCCTCGTTGGTAGAGTCTTAGGGTCTCGAAGGTATGCTCTCTTGGAAGTTACAGGTTTGAAACTCATGAGTGAGCTTAATTGTAAAATCACTTATTGTCTCTCGGGTTTGGGCCTTAAGATGGGTGCAGGTGCCCCCAGGTATGAAGTTGGGTGAAGTTTTGATTCCTCGGTTATCAAAAAAAAAAATCATGAAGGTCAATGGCTCATTCTCCTAGCTATGCAATTGCTGAACTCAAAATTTCTTGCCTAACAATATATTTATCTGTGCTTAATTGTTTGATGGTTAAGAATTCTTGTGTATAATGACAATATATTTCCTTGTTAGAGGTTCTTGGTGGAGTTGATTTGTAGCTTCTTTGTTGCATCTTGGACTGGAGTTGTCAAGTATCATGGGCCACGGCCTAGCATCAGACCAAAACAGGTATTCGGAATTTTAGGTGACATTTTGCAAATGTCATTTCATTTTTTCCCATTTCGAGATGGTGAGGATCATTCTCAGTGCTATATTGTTTTTCTTCACATGGCTGGTTGAGCAGGTTTTTGTGGCCAATCACACTTCCATGATTGATTTCATAGTCTTGGAGCAAATGACTGCCTTTGCTGTTATTATGCAGAAGCATCCTGGGTGGGTTGGTGAGTGCTTTTATCATGCCAAATGTGTAGAATGAAGATTTAGGTGTATGAAGAAGTCTAAAGTAATTGAAGCTCGAGAGAAGGGGCACTCTTGCAATTAATAACCAGTTGACATATTTGTTTCTCTTACTTGGTCCGATTACCGATTGGGAACAGTAGACATAGTGATTAATCAGGGAAGGTCATACAATGGTTGTCATATTGTAACTTTATGTTTTTTTATGTTGTTGAAGGATTGTTGCAAAGCACTATATTGGAGAGTATAGGATGTATATGGTTCAATCGTACCGAGTTGAAGGATCGTGAAGTTGTAGCAAAGAAGTAAGTGTCACCATATGATTGGAGCTTAAGAATTACAAATACTGTGTCAGTGGAATGATTATTGAAACTCTTCTCTTTTAGGTTAAATGACCATGTTCAAGGGGCTGACAATAATCCTCTTCTTATATTTCCTGAAGGAACTTGTGTAAATAACCACTACTCTGTTATGTTCAAGAAGGTATTGCTTTTACACTGCTTAAATTTGCTGACAAGGCTGCATTAAGGCCAAATAGGCTATTTATCATTTCAGCTTTTGGTTCAGCTAGTTTGTTGAGGTCACCTATTTTATTTATTTGGTTTACTAAACGATTTCAGGGTGCGTTTGAACTTGGCTGCTCTGTTTGCCCGGTTGCAATCAAATACAACAAAATTTTCGTTGATGCTTTTTGGAACAGCAGGAAGTAAGGGATTTTTTGCAGAGAAATATTACGTTTGTTATTTGATTAATTTTTGTTGATTGAAACTTAGTTCCTGTTTGGTAGTAGAGGTAAGAGTCTGTAGTAAATACTTTTTTTAGGGAACTGAAAATACAAATTTATAAATTATGTTTGACAAATTATTTGTTTAGGAAACTTCAAAAGAATAAATAAAACCAGTGTTTTGTTGTTTTTTAAAAATAATGTTTTCATGCAACAATAAATAGTATTGTTTGTGCTTGGTAACTAAATTTGCTATTTGTTAAAGCATAAACAGAAAATATCATGCTAAACAGCTTTTAGAAAATCAAATTAAATTTTAGAATATAAAAAGAAAAGAAAATTTGATACCAGTCTTAAAGAAACCAAAAATGCTGATAGCTTAACTAAAGTTTTCTATGTTTCCCAAAAATTAGTTAATTCTGATGAGGGTTTATGCTTTGCATTAAAGTTTTCCATCAGGAAATAAATTGTAGACATTGACATGCTTGCACCTGAGTTCCTTTGAGTTTCCATATATCTGCACCTTTTTGGCTAAAATGATAATTTGATTGACACATAATTTTCCTAAATGCAATCCCAATCTATATGTGCCATGCACTATTCTTATCAAGAAAATTTAGTCTATAGTAGTATTTGTTATGCATTAGCATGGAATTGATTATATCAGGTTGATGATTCTCAGACAATTTACCTTTTTTCAGGCAGTCGTTCACCATGCATCTCCTGCAGCTTATGACCTCTTGGGCTGTTGTTTGTGATGTTTGGTACTTGGAACCCCAAGTTTTGAAGCCTGGAGAAACTCCCATCGAGTTTGCCGAGAGGTAAAACCTTGTTTCCTACCTAGCATCAGATATTTCGGCTAACGTTCATCATTCTACCTGTCGCAGACTCTAATTTCACGTTACTTAACAGGGTCAGGGACATAATATGCGCTCGAGCAGGGCTTAAGAAGGTTCCGTGGGATGGATATTTGAAGCACTCTCGCCCGAGCCCAAAATACCGAGAACGAAAGTAAGCATCCTCTCTTCTGATATTTTCTCTTGCTGCCTTCCAACTTCTTAAATCACATGGGCTTTGTTTGGGTGGCCGTTTATGCAAATGGGGGTTGGGTTACACCGGTTGTTGGTTAGCGTAGTAAACTCAAGCCTCCGTTTCACGTCACCATGTCTCTGTTTGAGATTAACCATTTTCTTTTACTTATTGTAATAATTTGCACTCCAATCACCGTTTTTGTTATGAACGTGTATCTCAAACACCATTTATCATAATTTCTATTATAATTCCAAACACGGCCTTAGTCTTAGTGACTTTGAATGTTCCACTATGGTTTATCATCCTCAGGCAACAAAGCTTCGCCGAGTCAGTTCTGCAGCTATTGGAAGATAAGTGATGTCAGTCAGTCAGTCAGTATCAAAGCTCAAAACTGCATTAACCGTTGGACACACCAGGTTCCTGCCCTGTAACTTATTTATTTGGTTAGACTTCATTCGAATAAAGGTCGAGGATGCACTCGAGGTGAGCGAGTCGGAATCTTCTTTAGAGGATGGAGTCATGTAGCGGTCGAAGTCATAGCTATTTGTCTGATTTGAACGCCATGTAGTGTTAAGTATTGTTAAGCAAGCTTCAATTTTTGTATAAAACCTTGGTTTGAATCCATCTTTATAAAATAAGTTTAGAACAGTCATCAGACTCATCACTTAAAAAGAGTATAAATTCTTCTTTGTAATTGTAGTTCTGTTGTGAACGAGCTTCGTGGATTTGCATTACAGAGGCTAAATTTTGCTGGCCAATGCTGATTTTTTGGTGAACAAACGGTGACGTTTCACCATATTAGGTAACATAATTAAATTTATCCTAACCTACCAGCTTAAGCTTCTGGATTGATCCGTGGTTTAAATTTACTATAATGTGTTTTATCTTTTTTACAATATATCCATCTTTCCTTAAAGAAATTAAGAAAGTATACGAATACTTATTAACTTTTAAAAATAAAAAATAAGTTTTTGAAGATTTTTTTTTTTTTTTTTTTTTACAAATATAGGTAAGATGTAGATATTCATATAACAAAAAGTATATAATAGGATAGTTGTTGTAAATTTAAATTTCAAAAACCAAATAGTTATGTTTTTTTATTTTTTCCACTTCCATTCCTACAACTTTTTTTCAAATGTCAACCTAACTTTTGAGACTTTTCTTTCTTTTTGTTTTCTTTTTTATTTTTCGGTTTGAAACAAAGACTTTTCCTACTTGTTGGAGCTCTATCTAATTTTGCATAAATCACTATATATATATATATATATATATATATATATATACAAATTAATGGAGGAAACCACACATCCAACACAAAAGTAAATTGCTCTAAAATAAATGAGTCAAATACAATTTACTGTATTTATTGCGCAGTTATTTTATGATTAAAGATGAGTTAAATTATTAATTTTGAAATTTTATTTCAATTTGATATTAAAATTTCAAATTAATTTTTTGAATTTGGCCATACAAAAAAGTGTCCTTTCATTACAATGTTACTCTAAGCTAATTTTTTTTAATTGATTGGATTAAAGTTCTACCCATAGTTTTGAATCAATACCCACAAAAACAAAGCTCAAGTAACATTTGTTGTAAACCCGACAACCAATTTACATTTTTTATCGAAAGGATTATTAGTTCATTATTTGATAGTAATTAAATTTACACTACGGTCATGAATTTGATCCTAAAAATTAGTATTGTGTTCTAATTTATTTGGTTCTATATAGAATTTGTGTTCTTTGTCCCTTAATTTATATATATATATATATATATATATATATATATATATTTTTTTTTTTTTTTTTTTTATCTTATTTGATTTATGCATTGAGATAAAGATGTTATCCGGAAAGTTTTGTTTCTTTGAAGAGTAGCTTGTAAGTTTGATTTTATTATTTAATGAAATACTTTGATTTCAAAACAAAATTTAAGAAAATATATATATATTTAATGAAATTTTAATGTCCATTATGATTTCTTTTTCATTTTCTAATTGGGTTAGGTTGTCTTTCATCTGATATTTCCTCTTTAAAATTCAGTCCATATTCAAATCCAAAATACTCATATTATTACTTGTTATATATATCTTAAAAATTTAATTTAATCAATTCAAGAATTGAACCAAACTATAAAATATAAGAAAACTTATCAAATTAGTTAAATTCAGAAAATAATTTTAATAAAAAAATGTAAAATATTTTTATTTATAGCACAAGCAAAAAATTCAAAACGAGTTCTATTAATAATAGACTCGTTTTATTACTGATTTAATTTTAGTATATATAAGAATTAGATTGTGGAAAAGGATTTTGGTCGTATAATCCAATTTCCCCGAAATTTCTCCCACTACGAAACAGCATTGACAAGTCTCGTCAATGGCGTCTTCTTCTTCTTCTTCTTCTCTCCATTCACATTAAAATCCCTCACTCCAAACTACACGCTTAAGAGACTTTTCCCATTTCAAAACCGCGTTTCACTTTCCGCCATTAATAGTACTCTCTACATAAACCTTCCAACTGCAAAAAAAAAAAAAAAAAAAAAGCAGAGACACAAAATGGCTTCTGTATCTAGAACTATACTTTTCAGAGCCCTAACTTTCTCCGCCGTAATCGCCGTAACCCTAGCCCAAGCACCGCCGGGTTTCACCTGCAATTCGGCCTCCAAATGCCGTGCCCTAATCGACTTCATTCCGGTAAACGCCACCACGATCGCCGCCGTGCAGAGCCTCTTCGGAGTCGAAAACCTCCGCTCCTTCCTCGGCGCCAACAACCTCCCGGCGAATACCTCCTCGACCTTTCCCCTACCGGCGGCGGGAAAAATCAAGATCCCCTTCCACTGCAAGTAAGGCTGTTTAAAGCGTTCACTGTGTTGAATTTAGTTCAAATAATTGAAATTATTCTACCAAATTTAGTTCTCTAATAATTCATTAGTTATTTTATTTTTGATAAAAAAAACATCATCAACTACAACACCGACCATTTCATATTTTACCCTTATTTTTTATAATCCAGAGACTTTTAATTTCTTTCATTAATCTAAAATTAATTTGGATTCATTATTTTATTTTAATTTTTTATAATTTGGTTTCATTGTTTTATTTTATTTTAATTTTTAATCTTGAACTTGGGGGTGTATTTTTAGGTTTGAGAAGATTAGGATTATATTCATTATTATTATTATTATTATTATTATTATTATTATTTATAATCTAGAAACTTAGGGCATGTTTGGCTTTAAGGGGATGGGTTTGGGTTGAGTTGGGTTGAGTTGGGATGAGAAGAGAAGATAAGTGAAATAAGTTTATGTTTGGAGGGAAAGAAAGAAAAAATAAAGTTATGTTCGATGTGATGGAAAGAGAATGGTTGAAGTTTGTATTTAAATAAAAAAATTGATATTTAATAGTTTTTAATAATAAAGTTATGTTTGATGGAATCGAAAGTGAATTGTTGAAATTTTTATTTAAATAAAAAAAAAAATTGAGTAATTTTTTAATATTTTAATATTTAAATAAAAATGTGAGGTCCACACGTGGAGTTGGGAAGAAGTTGAATAGACTTATGAAAGTCCATGGGACAAACATGAAATAGAAGTCAAGTCAAGCCAACTTCACCCGTTATTCATGGGGCGAACATGCCTTTGGAGTTTTGTTCATACTTGTTTAGATTGCAACATCAAAATAAGTAGAGACACTAATCTGACTTAAGCAAGTCTCAAATTTGACCGTTGATGAAGTATATCTTAAAATTGGAATTAAATAATTTGGTTTCATTCCAGCTAATCTGAATTTATATTTAATTTTTAAAAAATATATATTTTTATATATTTAAATGTTTACGAAGGTATTTGAATGGGGTTTTAGATGAGTGGTTAGTTTGTGAAATTATTTTGAACAGTTAAAAATTGAAAATTGTAATAAAAAACTTGTTTGAATGTAATTTTTATTTAGTGGAGTCAGAGATGATAATTTATTTGAATGTAAATTAAAAAAAAAAAAAAATACAAATGAGTGATTAAAAATGAGGAGTGATTTTGAGTAGTAAAAATGAAGAGTTATTTTAAATAGTTACAAAAAAATTCATTCAATATAGTTTTTTAAAGAATAGAATTAATAAATTCTCAATCTAAATCCTTCTTATATATGAAAAACAAACACCTCTATTTCATATATAAATTGAAGTTAAATTAGCTATTATATTAGATTTTATTAAAAGAACAAATAAATAAAAGAAACTATATTCGATTTTTCCCACAAACTAATCATAAATATAAAATATTTGTATTCATAATCATAAATATAATATTATAAAAAAGTATGTGACTATAGTCATTAACATCATTAACTATCGTTGCTATTTTTTTCTTTTTTTTTTTAAATTATCCTATTTACAATTATGTTTAAAATTTGACTAAACTTTACCATACATAATTAATATACATTTGAGTTAAAAACAAAATAACAAATAGATGACAGAACCTACATGAGTTGAGTTGATTTATTCAAAAGTTGGTCCAATTTTCTTTTTTGTGACTCCATCCAATTTAATTCAACTCAACTCAACTTAACTCATGTATAACAATAGATGCAAAAACGGAATCGGCCTCTCGGATGGGCACCCGAAATACATAGTCCAAGGTGGGGACACACTGGATAAAATCGCGGTGGAGAAATTCGGGAGGCTGGTGACGTTCCAGCAAATCGCGGAGGCGAACAAAATTCCGAATCCAGATAACATCGCGGCAGGGGAAGAGGTGTGGATTCCGCTGCCGTGTAGCTGCGACGAATGGGAGGGGAAGAGAGTTGTTCATTACGGACATTTGGTGGAATCGGAGAGCTCTGTTTCGGCCATTGGTGCAAGGTTCAATGTGTCGGATGCGACGATTTTGAAGCTGAATGGAATGACGAATGCTGCTGATCTTAAAGCTTCTCAGCTTCTTCATCTTCCTCTTCCAGGTTTGTTTCTTCTTCTTCTCCCTTTTATTAAACCAACCACTAATTCTAACTTTCTAATTTTGCATTTTCATGAAGTATTGTGACCAAACTGACATTTTAACCAAATTAATATCGAGTTGAGTGAAGTTGGGAATAATATAATGTTAAAGAGAATTGAGTTTTAACCGAAAGTGTTAGTGAGTAGTGCTTTCATTGTTTGGTTGTAAACCAGTTCAATATTTTTTTTTAAATGTAGCAACCATAACATGAGTATTATTTATATTGTATATTTGATTATGAAAGGCTAAATATTTTCAAATTTACCTAAATCTATAATTATTTTGTAAAATTAGATTATCTACAATTTCTCTTTATTAAAAAATCCAACTCAATTCCCTATTTTTTGGTTGGGCACATTCGTACAAAATCAGTTTGTTTGTTTTTTTTTTTTTTTTGTTTTTTTTTTTTTAATTTTAATTTTAATTTTAATTTTAATTAATTTTATAGGAGAATCCCAAAATCTGGACGAAAGGTACATACTTGTGTAATAAATCTAGACAATGTTGGTTTTTGAGAAGGAACTAAGAAAAAAATCTAATGTTGGTTTCATTCCCAATAGATAGGGAGAGAAGAAAACTGAATCAAATTTAAAAGAAAAAAAAATGAATGTAGCTCAAATCCAGTATCTGGATATCCATATAAGACAACCCTTTTACCAACTATATAATTAATAATATCAATAAAACTATGTTCGTGTTGGTATCATTTCATTAACATAGGATTATGACCGACATGCATAATATTTTAATAGAGGGTCTTAAAGTTTGTATACACAATAAATTTCCTAACAAAAAATGGATTAAAAAGTTACATCTATAATACAAAATTGAAAATAATTGCACATATACTAAAATTCTGAGTGATTGAACTCAATCGGTTGAACTCAATCACTTAACAAACTGATTGAGTTCAATCACTAGTTATTGATTGAGTTCAATCACTCATAATTTTGGTATAAACAATTTTTTGATAAAAATGTGTTATAATTCTAATAGAGGGCCATAAAAATAATATACATAACAAATTTCTTTTTATTAATATTAGCATCTAACCGAATTGATTTTTCTTAAATTAATTATGTCTCACACAATACTTCTTTTTTAATTTTGAGATTAAATTAACTACAATAGCTCGGCCGTAATAATGTACACTTAATGATTATGAAATTATGGGTTCAAATCCTTCCCCATTGTTATAATCTCAAAAAGAAAATAATAATGATAATTTAATATTACCAAACACTTTGATGCCGTGGTTTTGAGGTTTTGTTTTTATAAAATAAAAAATGGAAGAGAGACAGAATCTTCCTCGGCTGGCTCTTGAAGAGTGTTAAAGAAAACATGAGGATTAAAAAATCAAATGAAAGTTATCAACTTCTTTGAATAATTAACCAACTTCTTGTGACTCATGAATTTACTTAAACTAGTTAACATTTTTTTACTAACAATATAATTATGTATGTATATATATTGATTTATTTTAATTTTGGGATTGTTTTGATTATTTATCCTTAAATTAATTTTATGAAAAAAATTGATTGTCTTTAAAAGGTATCTTTTTCTGTTTTGATAAGTTTCTAATACAAATTGAAATTGATAGTCTTAATTTAATATATAAACATAATTCAATAACTATTTTGTATATTAACATATTGATTTTTCTTAAAATAAATTGGCTCGAACAATTTGAACAAATCCAATCTAAATATTTTATGTTTGAGTTCACTATTTAACAAAGGAGGTTTGAGTTGAAGAAACATACAAATGTTTCAAAGTGACCTAACTTAATCTATGAATGGATCGAAAAGGTTAGTGGCACGTGGGCTTAGTTGATAAGGTGTAATTTAATTCAATTTCGCGAGTTCAATTCGGTATTTTACTTTCATTTTATTTGAGAACAGTAATACCTCTACTATAGAGTTTGTGTCTTTCCCCAATTTGAACTTAAAAAAACTTAATCTATGAACTCGCTTGTAGGGGGAGAAAACCCTCCTTTGGAAGTGGCAGAGGATAGTTCTGATATTTGTGTTAGGTGATGGATAGGGAATAGATAAAGTTTGTAAAAAAAATTGATGTCAACTGATTACAGGCATAGAGTGGAGTGGTGGAAAGATATGAAAGTCAATTTTTTTTTTCTAGTGGTGGAGGGATTTGGAAGTTGTGTTATTTATTTATTGATTAGACTTGTCACTAGAAAAGCACTTGATTACTTGAGAGGAATAACATTACTATCTTAACCATCCAAATAAGAGAGTCATCATTAAAAATAGACCATTTGTGAGGGTGGTGCACTCATTTTGTTGGGGCCTTAGGTAGTGATGCACTCTTGGTAAGGATGTGTTGGATGACTTTGATCATATTCACTAGGGTTGTAATTTTGCACACTTGATCGCGTTATGCTCGATGTAGACATCGTCGTTCTATTACGGAGGAGGCTTTTTACGTTATGTTATCGTATTTAGTATGTCAGTCCTTTGTGCTGTTCCATAAAACTCGTGGCTTGCGAGAACAATAAGATTTTTAGAGGAGTTGAGAGGTCTTAAAAAGAAATTTAGTTTGTCGCCAAAGGATTTTAGTGATGCTAGACTATCTTTTGCTATGATAGAATATTATGTCACTCAAATTTAATGATGCAGATAGGAAAAGGCTTATGAGTTGACTAGTTGTTCCATTACGATTAGCTTTTCATCGCCGTCATTATCATCCTTTACTAGATTACATGTGATTTCGTCTCAAAATCAATTGACAATGAAAGAAGTAATTTATACTTCTTATAAAGACCGTAGACCTTTCCCCTTTTGAATGTGGGATCCTTTTAACATCCTTGAAGATCTTTTATTTTTGTTCAACAAATGCCATTAACATGAATGTTAACTGTTTCGAATTCTATCGGCAGCTTGTTCGTCTGTGATCATACAAGAGCCTTCAGACGTCCCGTTCCTCCTTTCCAACGATACGTACGATTACACGGCCAACGACTGCGTGCTGTGTGAATGTAATGCTGCAGAAAACTGGATGTAAGTGGTGCCAAGACTGAATGATTTGTTTCTTGAGAACTTGGTAGCTCTAAATTAAAGGTAGCTAGAATTAGTGAGCTTACTTTTTTTTTTTTATTGGGTCTTCTTTTTTTCAGTCTTGACTGCAAGCCATCACAGCTGAAACCATCCTCATCTGATTGGGCAACATGCCCACCCATGGCATGTAATGGTAGCAGTTTGTCTCTTGGTAACTCAACCGTTTCTGGTTGCAACACCACTTTATGTGCTTATGCTGGTTTCTCTAAACAAAACATCTTCACAAATATTTCTAATCTGAACACTTGCCCTGGACCTGAAGGTGAGCTGCTAACTTGACTTTACTTACATGCATTTCGATTATTACAAAGCTCGAACTCGGGCGATGCGAATATCCCTGGCTTGGGTTCAACGTGCTCCTTACTCAAAATTATCATGTTTGAGAGTAGCAAACCATCATAAGTTGGTCTAGTGATCGTTAGAGTCTTAAGAAACTAAAATGCGATGAATTTAATTCATTGTGGTCACCTACCTAAGAATGCATTTTTTATCGGTTTTCTCAACTACCAAATATAGTAAGGGTAAAGCATACAGTAGATGTGTTTATAAGTCGGCGTAGATGCTCACGAATATAAAAAAAAAGTTGTATGATCGAGCATCAAAATTACCTAGGAATTAATATTAATTGATGGATATACCTAACAACCAAATATAGTAGAGTGAAGCAGATGTCTCGTAAGAAAAGTAGATATACTAACCACTGTGGAGTGTGTTAGTGGTTAAGAACTTAACAAGGTATTTGGAGAATTAAATGGTGATGAGTTCAATCCATTGTGGTCACCTACCTAGAAATTAATTTTCTACGAGTTTTCTTGACATCTAAATATTGTAGGGTTGTTCGGTATGTCTTGTGGTAATAGCCAAGGTGCGCACAAGCTGACCCGTGTAGTCATGGATATACAAAAGAGAATAGTAGATAATCGAAACAGACAATGAATGAGCAAAATGAAAACTCCATAGAAACACACAAATTTCTTCACTACACTCGTCATCTGGAATTTGAATGTTTCCTATCATGTGTTTAAGCAGATAATCGAAACAGCGCATCGAGGACAGGTTCACGAGGACTGAGTTTGGCCTATCTCGGCGTCTTAATGCATCTACTGTGTTTTGGTCTTCTCCTCATTTAGTACAAAGTATGATAATTCCCTTCTGATGTGTCGTTATAGAGTAACAATCACAATGTAGACGTGGTTTTTTTACTATAAAATCGAGTTCAAATAAATCTCGTCGTGGCGGGAAATCGAGTGGATGGATGAAGGCACTGGATTAGAAGAGATATATAGTTGATTGTGAGTTTTGATTTTTGATTTTGATATGTAATGTCAAGAACTGTTCAAGTGTGTAGAATGATTGTAATTTGTTGCAGGAATAAGAATGAGGCTTTTCCCTTGCTTTGATAATTTGCTAATAATTTTCCTCAAAAAAGAAAAAGAAAATATAATTTGCTAATAATTTAGGGGAATTTGCATGTATATTACAATAAGGCAAAAAAATTGCATAAATAGCAACTTTTTGAAAATATTTGCAAATATAGCAAAATCAAATTTATAGACTCCATCAATAGTGTCTGATAGACTCCATCAATAGACTCCATCAATAGTGTCTGATATACTCCATCAATAGTGTCTGATAGACTCCATCAATAGTGTTTGATAGAGTCTATAAAAAAAAGTTGATATATTTGCAATATTTTTAAGAAGTTGTTATAACTCTAATGTAGAATAGAAAATTTGCTATACAGTGTAAATTCCCAATAATTTACATCTGTTTGATAATTATTTAGTTTTTTAAAATTAACTTTATCTTCACTCAAAATTTTCTACCAAATTTTCATCCTCCTTTGAGAAGATTTGAATCCTTAACTGAATTGTAGAATTAATACAGTTTTGTGAAAACTGAAACATAATGTAGATATCAAATGAGAAAATCACAGTTATAAATTTAGTTTTTAAAAATAAAAAATAAAATAGTTAATCTTACAAGATCGAATACCGTGACGGTGGTTGAACCGGTTTACAACCAGTAAATGAAACCACTACACCACGGATCCATTCGGTAGATCGATATAATTTTGTATCCAACTTATTAGTTATTACTATTACATTGAAGTAATTAGAGAGAGTTTTGATATAATTAAAAGCACTCTAAAGTGATATGAAAACTCTCCCTTTGCCAATGTTTACAAGTGAAAGGCTCAATTTCTCCATCACTAACGGAAAGATCTAAAATTGGGGAAGAAAAAAAAGTTCAATATGTTTGTTCAATTTGGAGTTTAAGTCGATGGAAATGTAAGGCTTAACAAGTTCTTGGAACTTATACATTAATAATTTTTTTTGTTATATTTGATCTTTTATGGAACTTACCAATTCAATAAACAAAAATTTGAAATATTAGAGTATTACTATGAACCAAAATTGAGTTTTATATCTAACAACTCAATCAATTTTATAACATGATGAACTTTTTTTTTTGAGAAGCTATAAAATGATGAACTTAGGAACTTATTTTTTTGAGTTTTTTTTTTTTTTTTTGATATAACAATATTGGGTGAAGGGGATTCGAACCTATAAGCTCATGGTTACTGGATTATACAAAATGTTGATAGAGCTATCCTCTTGTTGGGATGAACTTAGAAACTTATTTAATACAAAATTTAAAAATTTATTAGACACATTTAAACTCTAAAAAACAATATATTAAAAATTTAAAAGGATGTTAATATTAATTGGAGGAGAACTACAAACCTTACATGGAAGACATTATAACTTTTAAAATCGAACTCGTGACCGATGTTGAATTGAATTATTACCAAATAATGAAATCACTAAGTCGCTAACCCTTTCGATAAAAGAACGCATACTTAAACTTAAATTACTTTTTGAAACATTAATATATGTGTATATTATTGTTAGTTCATATTGAGTTAGTGAAACAAAAAAATGATTTAATCCAACAAAAGTTATAAAAGGATAACCTAATCCAACCTTATTATTGTTAGTTCAATTTTGATGTACAGTCGGTATCGTATATGGAACAAAAATTAAAAAAGATTGTAAGTTTATATTTTCAAAGGAATTTTGGGACTTTGTAAAATTCTAATGTTGATGCCTCCATTTATTTATGGAGCTTAAACAGAATTTTAGAGCATTTTCGTTGGCGCTTTCGCTTTCGCTTCGGACTGAAAATCGGTGTTCGTTTTCGTTATCTTCCATGGAATTCTCCTCCTGAAACCCTAACTCCATTTGGGTTACCCACCAGGTAACTGTTTTCTGCTCCCACTCCATATCTCTCATCACTTGCCTTTCTGCATGTTTCTGCGCTCTGGATTTTCTTGCGGATTTCGGTTTCTTAATTTTGTTTTTTCTAATCTTCATAAATCCTGCCCTGTTTTTTTTCGTTCGTTTTATCTTTTGAACTTTTCGAATTCTTGCCCTGTTTTTTCTTATTCGCTTCCAATTTTTTTTTTTTTTTTTTAATTCAACAATATTCAAATCCATAACCTTATGGTTCATGAGCACTGATGATTCAAATTCATGATCTCTTGGTTCATGGGTTAAGACTTATGCTGTTGAGCTGTTGAGCTATTGGTCTGGTTCACAATTTCTTATGGCTTTTACATCAAATGGGGTAGGGGGATTCAAACCCATTACTTCTTGGTTCATGGGCACACGCTTAGGCGGCCATTTCTTGCATTAAAATAGGGGTGAGAATTTCGAACCCATGACCCCTCTTGGTTCATGAGCACACTATGCCCTTGTGCTTGTTTGCAATTTCTTATGGGGTGGGGGATTCGAACCCATAACATCTTAGTTCATGGGTATCCATCTGCGCTATTGCTCTTGGTCGCAATTTCGTATGGTTTTTACTATGTGTGTTATTGACTAGATTATGAAAATGTGAAGTTTTTTTTTTTTTCTTTTTTCCTTTTTTTCCTCAGTTTGTTGTTTTTGTTTTCTTGTTGCTTACTTTTACCGTTAATGCTATGATATTTACGTGCGAATTTGCAGAACATTAATTGGCCATGGCTTGTCGAGTCAGTGACAGGACAGTTTCTAGTGGTTTGGGTAGAATATTAGGGAAAGAGAAAGTAATTGCTGATAAGACGTGGTCATTTTTAACATTGAAGCGTAGGGATGTTTGTGTTACATCCCGAATTCGAAATAAGGCTTTACGTAATCAAAATGGAGCTGGAGATTGGTGTTTATCTGCAAGTTCTCGACACAATGACCTGTTCATTTCGCCTGTTGTACGCCAAAGAAATGCACGTTTTATTGTGGCTAGGAATCAGTTGAGCTCAGATTGTGAGGTGGATTCTTCGGACGTAGAGGAAAGTTTGTGTGTAGAAGAAGATGATGCCAGATCAAGGGACGGGAATGGCACAGCGTATGAATTCAAGAATCCCTCTTGTTAGCTGAATTATTATAGATTGATATTTAGGGTTCCTTTTTCGATTACTTTAGGAAATGTTGTGAAACTTGACAGCTTGTATGAACTGGTTGGCTTTTCTCACTTCCATGCAGGCAGTGGAAAGAACTTCCCCACTATCAGCAACAGCCTCTGGATGTTAAACGTGAGCTTTTATCTCTATGTGCGCCTGCAATTGCTGGACAAGCTATTGAACCGTTTGCACAGCTTATGGAGACTGCTTATATTGGAAGAATAGGCATGTATCTTCAAATTTCCCAATACTCTTTAGTTTTAGTTTCCATGTTACTAAGAATTCCCAATACTCTTTAGTTTTAGTTTCCATGTTACAGCCCTTTTAGATTCTTCTCAGTACAGTTGTATATCACGTAAAGTTGTGCTCAAAGTAGTTTGCTTACTCTATTATATATGTTTTCCTTAATGTATTTGGCTTGCTTTGATTATTTAATTTTATTTCCGGTCTTCTAATTCAATCTCTTTGATTGTATCGTGGATCAGGGGTGGAGGGAGAGGGGGCTAGGGGGGGCCATGGCCCCCAAATGTTTTAGATTTTGCTATATTTTGTATATGAAAATGGTCCGCACCCATACTTTATACCTTTTATAGCATAGGTGCCCCAAATCTTGTATTTTGTTATTTTCTTTTATTATATAAAAGTAGATTTCACCCATGGTGGCCTCCTAAATTTTGGATTTAGTGATTTTTTTTAATATATTTATAGAAGTTGACCTCCCCCCCCCCAAACTAAATTTTCTGGTTCTGACCCTGCTGTGAATAGTTGTGAGTCCCAAATATGTATAGATCCCTTGCCCTCCCTTGCATGGACTGTTTATTTTTGGACTGTGGAGTTCTTTTATGGACAAACTTACTTTGAAGTGGCTAAGTTGTTTAAAATTATATTCTGAAGAGAACTTTCATTTATCGATTACTTTATTTTAAAAACTTATGGTCCCATGTGTGCTCAGACGAGTTTCTGGTTTTTTTTTTTTTTTTTTCTTGTTGGTCCATATATGTTTATTTAATTTATCAATTAAGCTGTTGGGCTATGAACTTGATGAGAGTTCTTGTCTTGTATGCTAATATTCTTTTGTAATCATATGGGATGGGTCCTGTTTATTGGGTGTGTGTGTTTTATTAATTTTTCCTTTTCACTTCTTCCTTTCAGCAGCTGAAGTGAAGTAGTAAATGCTATTTCCATATTGCAGTATTTTCTAGTGTTTTCATACTTGTCCATTTTAAACATTTGTGCAGGTGCCTTGGAGTTGGCTTCAGCGGGTGTTTCTATAAACATATTTAACTACATATCAAAGGTCTTTAATATACCTCTGCTGAGTGTAGCTACTTCTTTTGTTGCTGAGGATATTTCAAAGCATGCATCATCAGGTTCTTTTGGTATTTCGCTTGTACAAATTTTTGTCTTAAAAGGGTATCAGATGGAAAACTAGTTTCACCAGAGTGCTACAGTTAAGGTTATTTGCTTTCAAAATTATATTTCTACATTTGATACCAAATTAAATTTTTTGAAAGTAGATTCCTCGGAAGGTTATGCTGATGGAAAACTAGCTGCACGGTTATCTGATAGAAAGCAGCTATCTTCAGTTTCTACAGCCTTGTTGTTGGCAGTTGGGATTGGACTTTTTGAGGCTATAGCGTTGTATTTTGGATCTGGAGTATTTCTTAATATCATGGGCATTACTTCGGTAAGGAAAATTGGACGCCAGTTTATGCGATGCTCTGAACGGCTGATATACATTTACATTTAATACATATGCTCTCTCACTTAAGTTATTGACATATTGTTGAACTTGGAGCTGTTCAGATTGTGTAAATTTATTAGGAAAATAGATTTTTCTTTATACTTCTAAGATTCTTTTATCTCTATGATATTTTGAATATGTTGGTTTATTTTGTTTACAGGAGTCGTCCTTGCGCATTCCAGCCCAACGATTTCTTTCACTTCGCGCCCTTGGTGCTCCTGCTGTTGTTCTTTATTTGACCCTTCAAGGAGTTTTTCGGGGTTTTAAGGATACAAGAACTCCCGTTCTTTGTCTAGGCACGCATCTAGTCACGAAACCTAAAATTATATTAATGGTGGAATTTATTTTTAAGCAATATCTCTTTTCTTTTCTTACTTCATCTTCCTGCTTAAATTTGTGTTCTTGATTCACAGGAATTGGAAATTTGTTAGCTGTCTGTCTTTTTCCAATGTTAATTTATTATTTTCAATTGGGTGCAACTGGAGCAGCAATTTCTACTGTTGTGTCTCAGTATGTTCACTTCTAATTGATCTTCTTTCTCTATTTTTTTTAATCATTGCCTCCAAACTTATCCAGTCCATGTTTCAGATATGTTATCGCTTTTTTGATGTTATGGTTTCTCAATAAAAAAGCTGTACTATTGCCGCCAAAGTTTGGTGCATTGCAATTTGATGTATACATGAAATCTGGTAATTTCAGAACTCTTTATCTTCTTTTACTTCACATCTTGTAAAAAGTTTATTGTTGAATATTACTAGTGTCATGTTCCTGGGATCTCTTCATTATGCTTTTAGTCACAAAGTAATGCCCAGGACTGGCTTCTGTTTCCATGTTAAATCACTAATCAACCAAAAAAATTAAGATGATGGGTTGGAGTATATTTAATTATATCAACGAACAGTCGAACACTCCCTCTCAAGTGGAAATAATGTTAATTGGGAATGAAATGACTTGAGATGGGTTTGAGTCGAGGACCACCTGCTCTGGTAAGTGTTACCATAAAGAGTTTGAATACATCTTTCTATATCTCAATGATTAATGATACAACCAAATATATATACAAGGAAGACTAAATGAGAGAAAATTCTGATCTAAACAAATCTCCTAAATGTTAGGCAATAAATTTAAATAAATATTATAATTTCCTAATTTAGACTTTCCTAACTTTGGCATTCTCAATAACATTTTACTGTTTACAAGAGAGGTCTGGTGCAAACTTGTGAGAAGGGTTAAAAAGAAATTCTATCAAACATGAGATTGCCATCTGCAACATCAATATCCGTCACTTTATAGTTATTGGTATTTTGTCAAATTCTGAAACCTTAGACTTTAAGGCCACTGATTAAATTATGGATATCTATATCTTTCATTTTGTTTTACAAAATATTCACCCTTGAAATTTTTATCTTATATGAATTGTCTGTATGTTCCAGAATCATTCAAATCTCTTAAACTTCAAAATAGTAGTAGATATCACATTATTCGAATTCAAAAGAAAGCTGGAATCTATGTGCATGGATCATTTCTGCAGTAGAAAATGATCAATTGAGCTTTATGATACATTTATGGATCTTCTGGTTCTGGCTATGTTATGCGATCAAGTTCTTCCAAGTTTTATAATTTAATGAATTGGAGTCTGCTATTAGGTGGTTTTCTTCTTGGAAGGACTCTTTCTGTTTTAACCACTATGACGTTGGGTACATCGATGGCTGCACGTCAAGGAGCAGTGGCTATGGCTGCACACCAAATATGTATGCAAGTATGGTTAGCAGTATCTCTTCTTACTGATGCACTTAGTGCTTCAAGTCAGGTACATACTTTTTCACTTTTTAGCTCATTCTCTTAATTAAAAGTCATAATACTCAGAATTTTTTTTTGAAACAAGAGACAATTGTATTCATTGGAATAATGAACAAGAGTACAAAGGAAACAAACAAAAGTTTCAAAGAAGCAGTTAACTATAGTAGGAAGTTATTCTGATCTATATCTTGGTATAACGATTAGGCTAACAAGACGTTTGTCTATTTTGTCTCGACCTTCCTTATATTTTCTGATAGGAAATAAACCATTTCATTGATATATGAAAGAGTTACAGAGAAGATAGGTTAGAGGAGATAGGAGGGAGTAGAGAAATATGGGAAGGAGATGCCAACTACATAAGAAAACAGTTTTAAGGGGGCAAAAAACAAAAGATAATCCGGAAATATAAGCTAATACACCAAAGCATAAGAGTTGCATGTTGGTGTAGCCATGCTTGTTGATCTTGACCTTCATTATTTAAACCCTTATCAACCAGTTCTAACAACTATTCAATAAAAAAACATTTTAATTTACTAGAAAACATACTTGCATACATATTTGGAAGGACTCTTTCTCTTTTCTTAAGAAAGATGAAACCTATTATAGAGAAATGATGAGAAAACAAGCATAATTTTCAAATATCCAAAATAAAAAACCCAAGGTTAAAATCTTCAGAAATTCAATCCAGAAGTACAAAACTACAGTATAAAATTGGTTGTTGAAGTAGTGATTCAGTGAAGTCCCGATTTATTTATGGCTTTGTCATTTCATCTTCATGGTTTAAAACCTTGAGGTTTCCTCATTAAAGAATTAGTAATGATATATCATCATCACGGCTTTATTCTCTCAGATCATCTTGAAATGATCATCTATCTTGTTGGTAGGCTATGATTGCAAGCTCTGTATCAATAGGTGATTACAAGACTGCAAAGGAAGTGACTAACCTATCGTTAAAGGTAGAATTTTACGTGCGGATTTGAATTTCTACACTTACCTTTACTTGAACAAGATGTGGAGTTTTATACAAATTTGTGCATACGTATACCTTACAGATGGCATTGTTCACTGGCACCATATTATTTGCAATTCTTGGGGTATCTTTTGGTTCGCTTGCCACCTTGTTCACCAAGGATGCAGACGTTTTAGCAATTGTTAGAACTGGAGCCTTGGTAAGCTATGCCATACATTTATGTGGTGGTAATCTTTTTTTTTTTTTTAATAATTGTTACTTAGTTTATAACCAAGAATAAGAGCTTCGATCCACTACATTCCTGGGTTTCAATGCCTTCCCAAGGTCTGTACTTGGAAAACAACAACAAGAGAATTTACTATTAAGCTCACTTGTGGGTTTTGAATCTGAGACCTCCAAGGAAACATACTTTAGAGACTCAAGCCTCTACAAACAGGGCTGCCCTTTTGAGGACTTCTTTAATTTTTTTTTTGTGTTACTATGATAATTTGCGAATCCCCTTACTTCATGCTTAACGTTTTCATGAAACTTGTGCAGTTTGTTAGTGCCTCTCAACCTTTGAATTCTCTAGCATTTGTTTTTGATGGTCTGCATTATGGCGTTTCAGACTTTCCATATGCTGCTTGCTCAATGGTAAGCAGTTTCTTCAATTGAAATATTCTTTCTCTAGAAGATGTGACTTGATGATTCCATACTGTTGTGTTAATTACCTGTAGATGGTCGTTGGGGCGATCTCTTCTTCCATCTTGCTATATGCTTCTTCGGTTTTGGGCCTTCGTGGGCTGTGGTTGGGTTTGTCCATCTTTATGGGCCTACGTACTGCAGCGGGTTTTTTCAGGTAGAATCTCACACTTCCTTTCATTCTTGCTTATGCCAAATTACCAATCAATTCTGAACTGAGTGTGATTTCTAGAACGAGAGACAATTTCCTTAGTACTTAAAGGGTTCAGGTGCAAAATGTGGGACTTTTTTTTTGTTACAGTATTATGAATAATTTTAGATTATTAAATGTTTTGCCAAAAAGATTGTAAGCAAGGATCTTTGAATGATGTGTCTATTTGGTCTTTGAACTTATAAAATTGTCCGTCTTAAACTTTCAATTTTGTGTCTAATAAATTGATGACATATTCGAAAGTTTTTAAAATTTACATAATTACTAGACACAAAATTGAAAGGGATGTGCCCTGTGCCTTGGAAAGTTCAGAGACTAAACTTACAAAATCGAAGGTAGGTGCCTTTGTTCGGCAAGCTATTAGCAACACTACTTTTCCTTCTTTTTTAGCTAAAATGTTTTTGAGATGGAGAAAAATGCAGATGTGCCTGCATTTACGAGCCTGACACGAAGCACATCTATCTTTCTTTCTATCGTAATCTCGGGGGCAGGCTCGACGTTTTTGCATCAACAAAAATTCTAACAAAGTGTTTTTAAGTTTATTGTCTGGAACTCTGATATTGGTGTGATTTTCTGCAGATAAACTTCATTTTATTGTTTTGATTTATGCAGACTGGTTTCCAAGAATGGTCCATGGTGGTTCCTGCACAGCAATTTCTAGAATATTAAGGTTCGAACATGTCCATAGCTTCCTTATTATAGTTTCAGATTGCTTAGTGTCATCATTTTCTTAAGTTTATGCCTTTTATTTATGGTTTCTAATTCTAGCTTTGTAAGTGGCAATTCTCATTTTGTAGTTTATTTCACAAAATTTTCCAATCAATAAACAGGTGTTCTTTCATTGTTAGATTTTGGTGTATATTTTTATCATTAAGATTTGATGAACATCAATCTTGCAGGTAAACTTAGTTTTCAACAACAAAAACTAAATGGTGCATGATTATTTTTTTTCCAATAAGCATATAATTTTTTTTGAAACAAGGCTAGCCACGCCGTCCCTAGGCCAGGCATCAGAGACATCGAAGAAGTAATGTCACAGGTGAATCTCGAACCTGAGACTTTGAAGGGAGCATACCTTCAATGCCCAAGTCTTCAACCACTGTGTCACCCCTTAGGGACCCAATTAGCATATAATTACAAAGGGTAATATGATAGAATCTACCACAATATATTGAAATAAGATAATACTCTAGAGAGGATCTCTCAAAGAGCCAGAGCACAAAAG
>JBBMEF010000001.1:5653331-5688029 GCA_037832685.1 Sicyos baderoa | reverse complement strand
TTGAGTCAATCAGTGGTCATTGATTGAGCCAATCAAATGGGCCCAATCTGTTTTGTTTAAAAGTTGGGCTAGGCGTGCAAGGCCAATTAAAATGGCATTTTGGTCTTTTCAAATGACCTTTGCTATCTACTCAATTATTTTCATTCTTTTGCTATCTATGCAATTATTTATCCCATTTGTGACATCTATGCAAAATCCCCATAAATATATCATAATTCATAGGAAATTGTAAAAGAATAGTTATAAAAGATCATAACTTAAAACATGCTTATGAATTTATATCGATTGTTGAAATTTAGTCTAATATTTACTTAGCGACTAAAGTTATTTTATTGTTAATTTAGTCTAATATTTACTTAGTGTGACTAGAGTTATCTTAATAAAATGATATTAATACAATATTTTAAATGAATCAATTGAACTGATAAAAATAATATAAAAATAAAATGAAAAAATTACAAAATTAAATCTTAATAAAGTATTGTCACATGATTTTTTATAGTACTGATATTAATGAGTAATATGATATTAAAATACATCAATAATCATAAATAAAAACAGTTTTTAATTACTCTTGAAATTATTTTATTAGTGAAAAATCTATCCATTATGAATTTTCAAATAAAAATTAGCAAGTTTTTAATATTTTTTAGTTTTTTAAACTTCAACTGAATATTATATTTAAGAACTTTGCTTTCAATTTTGATCCACTTTTTGACGCCATTTTTTAATTTTTGTGTGCTTTGGCGCTTCCACTTGGGATTGAAAAATCGGTTGTCGTCTTCGTCATCTTCAATGGAATCCTCCTTCTGAAACCCTAACTCGATTAGGGCTCTACCGATAAGTAACGCCACTGTGTTTCTCTATATTTGATCTCTTGCCTTTATAGATATTCATACATCCTGTAATCTTCATTCATCCTGCTTTCTTTTTCTGGATTCTATTTTTCTTTTTCGTTTTATGTTTTGTAGTTCTTGCTCTGTTTTTCTTATTCGCTTCGAATTCTTATTCCTTATGGTCTTTACTGCGTGTGTTGTGAGGTTCATTATGAAAATGGGATGAGAATGATTTTTTTTTTTTTTTTTTTTCATGATATTTAAGTGCGAATTTGCAGAACTTCAATTGGAAATGGCTTTTCGAGTAAGTGACGGGACTGTTTCTAGATGTTTCGGTCGAATAATCGGGAAACAGAACGCAAAAGCAATTGCTGATGATGATACATGGTCGTCTTTGACATTGAGGCGTAGGGTTGTTTCTGTTACTTCCCAAGTTAGTAGCAAGGATTTAAGTAATCGAATTGGAGTTGGAGATTGGCGTGCGGGTTCTCGACGTGGAGACCTGTTCAATTCACCTGTTGTACATAAAAGAAATGCTACTTCTATTGTGGCTAGGAATCAGTTGAGCTCAGATGGTGAGGTGGATGGAAGTTTGTGTGTAGAAGGAGATGATGATGCCATTTCAAGGGATCGGAATGGCGACGCGTAAGAATTCAAGATTACCTTCTTGTTAGCTGAGTTTTCATAAATTAATCTTTACTGTTCCTTTTTGCATTGCTTAAGTTAGTGAGTTTGTAAGAACTGGTTAACTTTTCTTACATTCATGCAGGCAGTGTAAAGAACTTCCCAACTATCAGCAAACCTGTGGATGCTAAGCGTGAGCTCTTAGTTCTATGTGCGCCTGCGATTGCTGGACAAGCTATTGAACCGTTTGTACAACTTATGGAGACTGCTTACATTGGAAGATTAGGCATGTATCTTTAGAAGTACCAATACTCAATAATTT
The DNA here is from genome assembly GCA_037832685.1 of Sicyos baderoa. NCBI lineage: Eukaryota > Viridiplantae > Streptophyta > Magnoliopsida > Cucurbitales > Cucurbitaceae > Sicyos > Sicyos baderoa. The sequence goes on along the minus strand of JBBMEF010000001.1, from coordinate 5,686,247 downwards.
TGTTATTTTGTTATTTCCTTGCCCTGTTAGATTCTTTTCAGTAGAGGTCCGTTTAAATTTGTGCTTAAGTTAGTCTGCTTATTTTGCTATATTTGTTTTCCTTTACGTTTTTTGCTTGGTTTGGTTCTTTTATCATTTTTTTGTTCATTTAATTTGTTCTATTTTATTTTCGTAAACTGAATATTGTGATCCCACCTTAGTTTGAAGTGGACCATATATTTTTGGAATGTACAGTTGTACATAATTCAACCAGAACTGGGGGTAGGTGGATTTGAACCCGTAACCTCTTGCAGTGTCTCAGTCCCTATTTGATAACTAGTAAAACTTTGCTTAAATTTTGAAAAGATAGGTAAAAATGTTAGGCTATAAGCTTATTTATTTATTTATTTTTTTTGAACTCAACTTATCTATTTAGATGTTGCCGTATGAGTTTGATGGAATTCTTGGATGCTAAATCCTTCTTTAATCATTTGCGATAGATCCTATTTTATGCGGTGTAAGTTTGTATTAAACTTACTTCTGCATCCATTCCTTGTAGGTTGCTATTTCTGCATTGCAGTGTTTTCTAGAGTTTTCATACTTGTCCATTTTCAACATTTGTGCAGGTGCTTTGGAGCTGGCTTCAGCGGGTGTTTCTATAAACATATTTAACTACAGATCAAAGGTTTTTAATATACCTCTACTGAGTGTAGCTACTTCTTTTGTGGCTGAGGATATTTCAAAGCATGCAATTGAAGATCCTTCATCAGGTTCTTTGGCTTGTACAAATTTTCCCCCTAGTTGTACAGTTATCTGAGAGTGCTACATTTAAGGATCATTTGCCTTCTAACTTATATTTTGACATCTAACAACAAATTAATTTTCATGCAAGTAGATTCCTTAGAAGCCGGTACTGATGTAAAACTAGTTGCGAATTCATCCGAGAGAAAAAAGCTATCTTCAGTTTCTACAGCCCTATTGTTGGCAGTTGGGATTGGACTTTTTGAGGCTTTGGCATTGTATTTTGGATCTGGGGTATTTCTTAATATAATGGGCATTTCTTCAGTAAGTAAAATTGGAAGCCAGTTTATGTGATGCTTTGATCAGTCGATTTATATTTTTACATTGTCATGTTATCGACATATAGTTGGTGGTGATTAGATAGTGCAAATTTATTAGGAAAATAGATTTCTCGCTGTACTACTATTAAGACCTTTGTCTCTATGATCCTTTGAATATGTTGGTTCATTTTGTTAACAGGAGTCGTCCTTGCGCATTCCAGCCCAACAATTTCTTTCACTTCGAGCCCTTGGTGCTCCTGCTGTTGTTCTTTATCTGACCCTTCAAGGAGTTTTTCGGGGCTTTAAAGATACTAAAACCCCTGTTCTTTGTCTAGGCACGCATCTAGTCATGAAACCTAGAATTATATCAATGGTGGAACTTAGTTTTAGTCAAAATTTATTTTCTTTTCTTATCTTTCTGCTTGAATTTGTATGTTTCATTTACAGGAATCGGAAATTTGCTAGCGGTCTGTCTTTTTCCAATGTTAATATATTATTTTCAATTGGGGGCAACTGGAGCAGCAATTTCTACCGTTGTGTCTCAGTATGTTCACTTCTAATTGATCTTTTTCCTTTATTTTTTATCACATGCTCCAAACTTATCCAGTCTATGTTTCAGATATGCTATTGCTTTTTTGATGTTATGGTTTCTCAATAAAAAAGCTGTACTATTGCCCCCAAAGTTTGGTGCATTGCAATTTGGTGCATACATGAAATCTGGTAATTTTAGGATTCTTATCTTCATGTTAAACATCTTGTTGAAGTTTTATTATTACTGATGTCATGTTCCTGGGAGCAATGTCCAGCACTGTCTTCAGTTTCCCTATCTTTACGACTAATAACAGCATACTGTTTAGAGAGAGGTCTGATGCAAACTTGTGAGAAGTATTAGAAAAAATGATATTGTACGCGAGATTTCTGTCTGCAACATCAATAGTCATCACTGTATAGTAATTGGTATTAAATCAAACTCCGAATAGACGTAAAAGCAACTGATTAAACATTGGTTATCTATCTTTAAGTTTGTTTTCTTCAATGTTCACGCTTAATTTTATCTTCTATGCATGATGGAGGAGGAATCATTTGAATTGTATGTTCTAGAATCATTCACATCTTTTGAACTTCAAAATAGTTGTACATACCACACTATTCAAAATCAAAAGAAAGCTGGAATATATGCTATTGCGTCAATGCTGCATTTAAGGAAAATGATCGATCAAACTTTACTATAGATTTATTGTTCTTTTGGCTAGGTATGTGATCAAGTTTTCCCACTTTTTTAAATTTAATGATTTGGAGTCTGCTATTAGGTGGTTTTCTTCTCGGAAGGACTCTTGCTGTTTTAAGCACTACGACGTTGGGCACATCAATGGCTGCACGTCAAGGTGCAGTGGCTATGGCTGCACACCAAATATGTGTTCAAGTATGGTTAGCAGTATCTCTCCTTACTGATGCACTTGGTACTTCAAGTCAGGTACATACTTTTATTTTTTTACTCTTTTAGCTTATTCTCTTTATCAGAAATCCTAATATTCAGAATATTCTCCCTCCCCTCTCTCCCCCTCTCTGTAACTATATTATTTTCTTTTAACTTCAATTGTTAGCCATAGTAGGAAGATACTCTGATCTACATCTTGGTATTTTGCTAACAAAAAGTACTTCGGAAACACCAAACGTAGTGGAGTCAAGCGATTGTCCTGTGAGAGCGCACAAGTTGGTTTGGATACTCATATTATAAGAAAAAATCAACCAGTTAACTTTTTTACTAACTATTCTTCAATAATAACACTTTATTTTATTAGAAAGAACATGAACATGCAAAACTAAGTGAAAATTCTTTTGAGCTGAGAATGAAATGCAAAAGAATGCAAGGTTATAACCGGCTGAAATTCAATCCAATAAGTACAAAACTACCATATAAAACTTGGTTACTAAAGTAGTGAACTCCCAATTTATTTACGGCTTTGTCTTATCTTCTTCAAATCATGATCTAAAACCTTGGATTTTTTTCATTAAGGAATTAGTTATGACATATTTATTTGTTTTCTTCGATCTTGAAATTATCTATCTTCATAGGCTATGATCGCTAGCTCTGTATCAAAAGGTGATTACAAGACTGCAAAGGAATTAACTGGCTTCGCCTTAAAGGTATGGTTTTATGTGATGGATTTGATTTTATGTGTTTAATTAGTAATTTAGTACGATGAGAATTCTTTGAGCTAGGATAAGATCCTTGAAATAGAAGTGGAGCTTCGTATGAATTTGTTTACGTACCGTACAGATAGGAGTGCTCATCGGTACCATATTGTTTGCAATCCTCGGACTATCTTTTGGTTCGCTTGCCACCTTGTTCACCAAGGATGCTGACGTTTTAGGAATTGTTAGAACTGGAGTCTTGGTAAGCTATGCTATACAATTCTGTAGTGATAAACTTTTCTAACAAGCGTTACTGTGTTAAATTGTGAGTTCTCCTGCTTAATGTTTTCATGAAACTTGTACAGTTTGTCAGTGCCACTCAACCTTTGAATTCTCTGGCATTTGTTTTTGATGGTCTGCATTTTGGTGTTTCAGATTTCCCATACGCTGCTTACTCAATGGTAAACTGTTTCTTTGGTTGAAATTATGACTGAAATATTGATTGATATTGTTCATTACCTGTAGATGGCGGTTGGGGCTGTCTCTTCTTCCATTTTGCTATATGCTTCTTCTGTTTTTGGACTTCGTGGATTGTGGTTTGGCTTGTCCCTCTTTATGAGCCTGCGTACTGCAGCTGGTTTTTTCAGGTAGAATCTCGCACTTTCTTTCATTCTTGCCATTCTTTTTTTTTTATATATATGTGAATTCCGAATCAACGTACGCACACCTCGACTATTCTCATGGGATATACTGCCTAACTCTACAACGTTCCGTCAAAGAAATTCGTAGAAAATTCATTTCTAGATAGGTGGTACCATAGATTGAATACCTAACCTCTCAATCTTCAAAACCCTCTTAGGTCAACCCATAATAGTTTCATTCTTTCCGATTGCTAATCAATCTTTAACAAAGTGGTTTTTAGCATGTAAAGGACTCAGGATCAAACTCTGGGGTTTTTTTTTTTTTGACATAGTATACATAAATTTTTCATCATAAAATTAAGTATCAATTTTTTACCCAAAGATAGTTGATGTGATGGCTTTGAATGATGTTTCTTAATTTCTTTATTAAAAACTCCTGCAAGGAGCTGAGGCTCATGAATTCGATGAGAAGCGTCGTTGTTTCGACGTTATTAGCAACACTAATTAACCTTCATTTTCAGCTGGAAAATAGTTTTAGATGGAAAAAAATGCAGATGTGCCTGCATTTTTTAGCATGGCATGAAACAAGTTTAACTTTTTTTCTCTCGTAAACTCGGGGTGAGGCCCGACGTAACTGCATCAATAATAATGCTAACAAGAGAGTATTGAAGTTGTTATCTGGAACTCTGCTTTTCATCTGATTCTTTGCAGACGTTTATGACTTCCTTTTATTTTTTGATTATGCAGATTGCTTTCTAAGAATGGTCCATTTTGGTTTATGCACAGTAATTTTCAGAATACCAAGATTCGAGCATGCTCATAGCTCTTATTATAATTTCAGGTTTCTTAATGTTATGTCTTTCTAAATTCTACTTTTTTTTCTTAAGGTTTTTCTAATTCTAGCCTTGTAATTTCTCATTTTGTTGTTTATCCCACAAATTTTAACATCAAAGAATAGATCTTGAATAAATTGCTAAGGAGAGTATATGCTTTTTTCTGCTATGTGCATAAGGCTCAGAAGAGATCAATAGTAACTCTATTCTGTTCTGCGATAAATTTAGACATTTTCTTATATATGGAAATCGAAACTTTGCCCCCACATACAGCACTCACATCCGTCCCAAGACTTGGATTCAGGAGATAAGTTTCGATTTTTTGAAACACACTCGTTTTTAAAATTTGGCTAAGAATTCAATATTTGAAGAGAGGTGAAAACTACATTAAAACATAGATTTCAGAAGATGAAATCAACATCATTATGCAATATGGTCGCTAAAAATCTGTATAATATGAAATGCAATTTTATAAATTTAGACCACATGTTAGACTTCCTAATTTCAAGTTACACAAACGTGTCACATAAACCAAAAATAAGAAAATTACTCAACCAAGTTAGAAGAAAACATATTAAGTTCATGAACTCAGCTGGCGCTCTCAACTGATATGATGATATTGGATTTGATAACTAAAAAATTACGAATTCGAATCTTCAATAACTCCATCTCAGCAAACAAACATAATAACATCTCCTGTCACTTGAAATCAGTCTTCCAAAAACATATTCAGACCAATTCCAATGAAAAAAAAAAGCAGGGTTTGTAATATGAAGCTCTCATTGCATGATTCCAGGAGCATACAGCTTTTAAGATTGTTAAGAACATTTAATAAATATAAGATTTTAACATATCTCTCTACTGATATATATGTCCATCCCACAAATAGAATATGCAAAATATCCCAGTTCTGATTCACTCATAGCTATTTACAAGAATAGCTTGTAATCATGATACACTAAAAATCATAGATTCATTTATCCCTAGTGCACCAAAAAATTACCTTGGCATCTGGTGAAGAATCTTCTCATCATTGCCATTGCCAATACACTTCAATTGGAGAGAGGGTTCACACAAAGCAGAATGCTCCTTAGATATTATGACTTTACTTGATATGTGAATCACAAACCATCTCCTCTTTTTCTTGCTTGGATATAAGGGCAGTAAGTACCTATTATTTTTTACTACTCTTTGGTGATCCACCTCCGCCCGCCGAATAGGTACTTGCCATGACCATGATCACTGCTTTCGCCGCCACTTTCTGCACCTACATGACCTGATTTTCGACGGTTCTTCTTTTCCTTTATGACCCCGCTGTCGCTGAAGCTCCCATTCAGAAGGGGGTCGTCTATCCCTCGGATGACTTTTTGCGAGGGTGACGTAATGCAACTGTCATCCCTGGTTCTTCTTTTATCCTTGTCTCGTTTCTTAATGTTTTGGGACAACTTCTGTAGTTTTTCATTAAACTTCGTTATTCCTTTTTCCACTGGATTGACTGCTTGATTTACTGTGAATTTCAGGTCGCTCACAATCTGTAAGCAAGTTCAAAAGGTAATTTCAGCTAGTAGAAATTCCTGGAGGCCCAAAAATTTAAATCCACTTGACTTTTCATGTATGAACTCTCTATTGTCTTCTAGAGGCTCTTTGGCCTACAGAAAGTAGCTAGCATGATTAATGGAAAAAGAGCAAATATGAACTCTATAGTGCTTACTTAGAAATAATTTCCCATGCTTACTACTTTCCCATGAGCGACAATATAAATGTACGTACAGACATAATGTTCGTTTGTATGTACTCAATGCCAAACTATTGTTTGTATGTATGTACTCAATACCAAACTATTGTGCCAAGTTACCTTAAGGAGCAAAAAGGCACCACACAGACATTAATCCCAATCAAATAGATAAATTAAAGGATGTGTAGTATATAAAATTAAGGGGAAAAAACTCACATAGCCCCCACCACCAACGAAAACATCTCGAACGCTCTCTTTGATTGTCATTCCCATCCTGGGGTCTTGGTCTTCTATGTCCGGTTGGGGTAGGCGTAACTTCGTAGGACGCTCACTATCCCTGACCTCATCTGGATCTAAAAAACAGTCGACAGATGCGTAGTCACCAAGAACAGAAACATCCCCAGTATAATGGTCTCCCATAAGTTCGTAGGGTTTTGCGGTGAATACATACAAGTGAATCCCAGAAGCAATGGCCATCTGTTCTGGATAAATTATAGATGCGTTAAAACTCAATCTTGTGGATATGAGCATCGATAATCAAATGACACTTTTGGGGTGAGTAAAGAAAAGGAGGTGAGTAAGGAAAAGGATAAACCGCAAGAAGAATACATCTGTTTATTTCCTCCTAACAAAAACCAGGCTTCACTATACTTAACCACTACAAGCTACATTCTTTTTTTTGAAATCCGTGACTATTTAAACCAGCTTGTATGCACCTCGACAATTGTATTCTTAAAAGCACAAAAATGAAAACAGTTGTGTTGAATTAATTAAATTGATCAGATTAAGCTTTGGAGTTCTATAGAGTTGATGGGTGTATGAACAAGTTGCTAAAAAAGTAAAAGATTGTTCCGTGGAATGAGAACAAGAAATTGGAAAACAAAATTATGCTCCATTAAATGAGGTAATATTACCTTTTTCGGAAAAAGGTAATATTATTAGGCAAGATCAAGACTGACAAGAGTTAGTCAATAGTACCATTTATAGATTAGATGTGAAAACAGTTGAAAAGAAAGACTCGGGTGGAAGAAATGGCTACCTCTAAACAAATGATGAAATCTTGGACACTTGACTTAAACTGTAACCCTTGGGCTACAGGACTCCTGAACAAGTCAAAGGCAGATAGGAGAGCAATTCCAATACCTTGCCACCAAGTCAAAAACACTATAGATTTAAACATCAAAAACTTGGCCAATGGTTTTATATGTACCAATTCATCCTTTGTAATTGTGTAGAACTGAATCAGACAGTACAATGCCCATGATTGACTGAAATTTAAAACCACTGCCATATAAGGATACCTACAAAATAAATGCTCAAACCATCAACTGAAAATTTTGGCTGTATGTAGTATCAATTTGACAGGAAAAAATAGCCAGATGCAGCTATAGTAATCTATTTAAGCATTACACACCAAAAGGTAATAAGATAAAATGGTGCCAATGAAGCAAACTGAATTCCATAATTTCAGACTACCACATGTGACCTTATCCATTAATTGAGATTTAGCCAACTAAAAAACAAAACCAATCTGGTAACAAAAGAACTCAAAGACTAACAGAAATAAAATAGAACTTCAACAATGATATAGAGATCATGAAGAAATCCATGACAACTTGATAGATATATATCAATTTAACCCTTAGATGGACAAATCCGATTAAAAGATGGATCAAATCAAGGAGAAAAAAATTGAGAATCAACACATTAGCAAATCAAAGTTAACAGTAACAAGATAAACAAACCAATCATCCAATTACTGTGTAAATTAATAATAAAAAAAATAAAGAAAACCCCATCACATGGATTAATAAAACAAATTAAACACTTGGAGTGAGAGCAACAACGGAGATAGTAGAAATTTTGGTTTACCCGCATTTGAAATTAAAATCTCCTTCACAATAAACGCCGAAGTTCTCAAGAACTACAGCCAAAACAGAAGTGAGGGACTTTATAATCATCTGCAATGGAGAAAATCCATTAGTTTTCTTTGATCAGATTAAAAGGCATTGGATAACAGAGTAATATGGTCAGTGGCAAGCATACATATTGGACAATTCCCATTTTGATAACAAGGTAAACCCATCCACCAATTTTCCAGGACTTTAAGAAAAGGTTCATAGGGAAAACATGCTTGATGATTCCCTTCTCTGAGCTATGTTCTAATAATGGTGTCATGGTATTCGTACGCCCTTCTCTATCCAAAAATTCAATAGTCCTATCTTCTCCACCTAGTAAAAATACAAAGTAATAATAATAACGGGTCAGTGGATGGCTTGGCCCATGAGAAATCTGCAAGAACAAATTGGAATTTGAAGATGAAGATGAAGAGAAAAGTGAAAGGCGAATGGCAAATATACTCTAAAAAGTAAGCCAAGACTCCTTCAAAATTAGAACCCATAGCAGCTTCTGTCATAATCCTACAATACTTTCAGAAATCTTTTCTAAACAACGTACCCAAGCAAGCAACCAGGTATCGTCCAAAGCAGTACATAGCGAAGGATTCATAGCAATCGCGCAGTATCTCAAGATAAATACTTATTGATGGGTACACCAATGATAGAAACTGTTCACAATAAACCAAGTAAGAGAAAAAGAGAGGGTGTGAATTTGCACACAAGATATCTGGTGCATCAGAGAGTACAAAAAAACTCAATTCAAGGGGAAAACTATATCTCTAAAATCAAATATTGATTGTCAGAATGTATAAAAACAAATCAAATACCAGTAGCAAAAGTCAACATGAAGCCTTCAGTTAAGAACTTACTGATTCTACACCATAAGTTGGGACCATAAGGATAACACCAATCAAAAACTTTTGCTCCTGAGAAATAGAAACCAGGGATAATTATACTCTTTGATAGAAAATTAAAGAAATTACAAAACAAGAAAGCATCTTCATGGAATTAGGGAACCTCTGGATTCTTATATGCAGAAAGGTGGTCAAATAATAGATAAAGTGAAAGGATAAGAGTCAGAATAACAAATGCAGCAGCAGCTAATGTCGCCCATATTGGAGGTGAGTAGGTCATTGATATGTTGAAATAAGTCGATATCTTCACTTTATAGCTTCAGTCACTAATCTCTTTTACCTGAAATCCACATAAAGAAAGCATAAAAAAAACAATAAAATTTACCAACAAACTTATTCAATTGAAAGAAAAGAGACAGTCGTATTAACACACACAACCAGACATCCTAACTTAATCATTGATTAAGAAGGTACCACATCTACAAACTTCTAATACTGTTGCAGAATGAAGAATGGACCGAGTTTTACATCACCAGGCATGTCTAGTGTTAGCTTCAGTTTTCATAATTCTAAACAAAACTCTGAACGTTTTAAGAACTGATTCCATTGCTAAATCGCAGCTCCGTTAATACATCACTGATGCAAATGTTCAATTTGATAGAAGCATCAACACCGATGAAACATTGAAAGTTGGAAACTAAAATTATGTTTGATAACCACTTGGTTTTTTAGTTTTGGGTTTTCGAACTTCAATCCTACAAATACTACTCCAACATATATGATTTTTCTTATCTACATTTTACCTATGTTTTTAAGAACCAAACCAAAATTTGAAAACTATTAAAAAAAAAAAAGTTTACAAAACAATACTTGTTTTGATTTTTAGAATTAAGCTAAGATTCACGGGAATATAATACCCTTCGTAGAGAATTTGAGTAAAACCAAGCATAAAAGTCAAAATCCAAAAACCAGAAATCAAATGGAGCCTAAGCGTTTAACCTGGTACAAATTTGTTCTAATTTCACCTATATAACCAAAAGGGAAAGATGGCACAACTAACCTCGACAACGAAGGAAACTAAGTCAACTCCTTGTGAGATACTGATAAGTTTAGGGGAAAATCCAGGAATAACAAATCAAATTCTGAATGTAATAATGAAATCATTGAAGATGATAAGGAATCGCCATGAAATGCACGAAATAGAAGCACGGAGTGATAGAATAGTCAATAAACGACGCCGCAAAGAGAGGAATCCGTACCCGAATGAGGAATAAACCCTAGCGGAGAACTGTGCACCAGAAGCACGGGGAAGGCACGTGACCTCGGAGTCCCGTGCGGTCCCGTTCACTACAACCTCGAGGAAGAAATTTTTCGCCCGATTTCCAACCTGAATCGTTATCGTCTCTTTCTCTCAATTCTTGTCACCATCTATTCTCGATCGAGCGATCTTCTTCAGTCGCAGCCGGAATAACTCGCATCGCTCATCGGCGGCGGCGGATCGCCGGCGTTACCTGTCAGGTTGATTCGATCCGGTGAAGATTTTCACGGCGAAATCCTTACAGATGTGGTTAGGATTGGAATGAAGGTTATAACAGGATTGTGGAACAGTGCAGGAAGAGGTGGAGATGGAAGGATATCGCCGGCGAGGGGCGGAGCGACGACTAGCGGCACGAGAAAAATGGTGCGTAATTTTTCAATTTCGAATAAAAGTGAATGGTTGAAAAAGTTTGTTTTGATGGTCTGTTTTTTTCTATTATTTTTGTGTTTTTTTTTTTTCCAATCATCATTGATTTCTTTTTTTTTTCTTTGTTGGAATATTCCAATTCAAATACATGTTCTTTTAGTTCAAATATTTTTTTTTTTCTAGCTCAACTAGAATGAGATGAGATATTAAAACTTTTCATTTTAAAGGTTTAAAATCAGTCCTTAATTAATAATAAAAGAATAGTATGTAGCTATGATCAATTCAAAAAGAAAATCTATCAAGTATAGATGTAAAAATACATGAAACTTACAAATTCTTCCCTCAAACAAGACGTAAAAGATAAATTCACAATAATTCTGATCATCGAGTAAACAACAGAACTATATCTAGATTTAATAATCAAAAGATTACATATTCAAATCACTCAACTAACTAAAATTAAATTTTTCTCAAAAAAAAAACTATAATTAAAATCAAAAGATATATAATAATAAATAATTTTACAAGTTCAATCATTTCTCTTCCAATTATATATATATATAAATTTAGTATATACCGGCTGAGAAAATAACCATTCAATTTTTGTGTTTATATATATATAAACACAAAAATAATATATATATATATATATATATTATATATATATTTTTGATATAGGTGTTAATACTTAACTATGCTCATTTTAATAAAAATATATAAATTTAGTATATACCGGCTGAGAAAATAACCATTCAATTTTCACTTTCAAAGATACAAATTAAGAATTTCGAAGACTACATCAATCAAATTCAAGAATACAAAGAAAAAATCAAGAGAAGTTTTTGTCATTATATTCCAAAAGATTTTTTCTCACCTTACATACATATTCCAGAAGATGTAAGGTGAAATCAATATTTAGCTCTAATTCTCAATCTCAAACAAAATTAACATTTTTCATTTATGTGAATATCACTTCACATCACTAGACTTCAACTATTCTAATAACTCTACTTAAAAGAATAATCCTAAAATTCCGGAGAATATTAAATCTAAAAGGTAGAATCCATTTCATAATGAAAGGCAGATACCAAATCAAGAAGCAAAGAGCTCCCTCAAAAAATTGAGAACGCCAAAGAAACTGAGAGAAACGCCAAAAAGAGCCGTAGCAATATAAGAGTGTATCCGCAACTAAGATGTCATGAGTTAGAATTCTTCCCCTAAACTAAAAAATACATTCAGAAACAAAAGCCAGCAGAAAGCAGCATCAGCCATTACAAAACAGGTTAGAATTCAAAGACGGCTGCCAATGAAGTTCCCATAGAATTTAAAACATTTAAAAATGTATTTACAAGTCTTTTTATTTGGGGGGAGCATATATATATATTAATCCATAACTTCTTTATATCCACAAGTCTATAAATCTCTATCTCATGGAGCACATTTCAATTATTCAGATTCCACAACATAAACCTGTATGTAGTATGTCTCTGGCATGTGCAGCTGTTTGTGCCTGAAGATCTAAAATTTCACTACTACATAGTCTACACAATGAAAAATCCCAATTAAATTTCGAAAGAAAAAAGGTAGAGCCGTTCAATTTACTGCCCGGGATTTCCCAGCAATCGCTCGACAGCAGCATGGACGTTTCCTGAAGTAGCACGTAGAGCCCTGATGTTCTCTTGAGTGTCGAAGAAACCCATCTCTTGGAGCTGTGAAAGTTGAGTTGCATATAGCTCTTCCGGGGGTACTGCAAAAGAAAGTTCATCACATTTGATCATAAAGTAAGAGGGAACTGAAAACAAGCAGATTATCGTATCGAATCAAACCGTTGGGATTATTTGGAGCAGCCAACCCGCCAGCACCAAGCCCACCAAACAGGTTCATCATCATCTCCAATCCAGCAGTGTTAGGAACACCTATAAATTATGCGACTTAAAAACGATGGCGAAAGAAAGGGAGAAACATCAAAGGTAGAAGTTATCCTTCACTATACCTGCACCAGCACCTGACTGGGCAGATTCTCTGCAAGAAATAGCAAGTAATTAAGAAATGAAGTGGGTTGAAAAATCCGTTTAGTTCTATAGGTATCATACAATCTACAAGGATTAATCGTACAACAATAAGATCTTGCTTAAATTCCATCAAACTACTGAACAGTTACAAGGCCACAGAATTTATTCTGGATGAAGTTTGGTTATAGAAGGAAGAGAAGAAAAACAGTTGTGTGAATATGAGTCTGCAGCATCCAAAATGTGATCCTAACCGAAGTTTTGAATCGCCTAGTATTAGGGTTACAAAGGTGCACACCAATAAAAATTAGTGAGGAATCCAGACTTACTGAGATGATGGCTGTCGATTTAAGGTGGAGAAGAGTGACTGCTGCATGGATAGCATTTGCTGCAAGTATGAAATACAGAGATGAACCAAGAAATATATAAATGTATTTTAATAGAAAACAAAATTTTGGTAATGAATAATGATATCTTTTGTTGGATAAGAATCACTAATTTTAGTACTGATATCAATAAGCTATTATGAACCATCATCACTTTACAACAAACAGCTACTAATTCCAATGAAACGAAGTCATGTAAATCAAGTTTTAAACGTCTGAAGAGTTGTACCTGCATCATCTCAGGATTAGTTAATTGGCGAACAAATTCTGGATTTTGCATCATTTCTCTTAATTGAGGATTCATATCAACCATGCTACGTAGCTGTGGGTTGAGACTGAGGACCTATAGTTCAAATCAAAGAAAATGAGGATTACAAAATCTTTCAAATGATGTTTAACTAATTTAGCAGAAATTATTATCATATAAGCACATCACTTGATTCATATACTGCGGATCGGAGAGCAGGCTCTGCATCATCTGTGAAATAGCTGGATTTTGCAGAAACTGATTAAACTGAGCCCCATCCGGCATGACACCAGCTCCTCCTAAACCCCCAATACCAGGAGGCCTTGCATCACCTGCTGGAGTAGGCTGTGTGGTTGTTGTCTGAGTTCCTCCTAAAGATTAACATTGAAATATGCCACCATTCAGTAAAGATGTGATGGACTTTCCATGTTAATAGGATGAAGAAAATGGGGAAGTTAGGTTCCCAGATAAATGGTATGAGATTCAAATTTATAATGTAATAAGCCAAACAAGCATACGCAAACTCAAGAAAGATGCAGTTATGATCTTAATTTGAGCAAAACAGTGTTTAGTAGGAGAATATTAAAAGAACGTGTAAGAAAGTAAAAAAAGAAGTCCGAGAACTAATAAACAAGAATACCTTCACGGAACCAACAACATAGAATCATAAATCTTATCTAAACACATCATGTCAGAGAGAAAAACATTAGATGCTTGAAATACTATGGTGGAATATATCAAAATTGCAACCAAAATTGCACTCAACTAGATTTAAAAGGTATATGAATATAAGCGGCAATGGTTTAGCTCTAGCATATTATTACCCCAGGGATTAGGAAGTGGATTTGTATTAGGAGCAGCATTTCCTGTTGTTTCAGATCCTGTAGTAGAAGAATTATTGGACTCATTCCTTGCTTGTGCACCCCCTTGGTTTGCCAGGAGAGCTGCAAATGGGTTTGAACTCAAATCATTCCCAGCATTTCCAGCCATTGTTGTCGCATTCAGAAATGGCTCCTGAACATTTTCATACATCCTTCTCAGCATGTTAAATCCCTCAGGAGAAGATTCAATGTTACTCATTGCTCTGTCAGTGTTTCTCATCATCTCTCTCATGAGTTCTGGATTCCTTGCAGTCTCTAATGTCTGTCGAAGGATACCAGGATCGTTGAGTATATGAGCAAGCTCTGGGTTCCTGTCAATAATATCCCTCATCTGTGGATTGCTCATAATCAAGCCCCGCATCAAGTCAGGGTTATTCATCAAGTTCTGAATTGCAGGCATGTTCATTATTTCCCTCATCATGTTTGGATTCTGAGTCAACTGTTGTTGCACTTGTTCAAACTCAGGAAGTCCAGCTCCACCCCCACCAAGAGGATTGAAACCCAGTCCAGGAAATAAAGATGCACCAAGGCCAGCATTTCCAAAAGCACCACTCTCAGTGGAACCAACACCTCTTGTAACGCCAGGAGCAGTTTCAGAACTTCTACTATTAACATTAGAAGCGGGTGCAGAAGGTGTTGATGAAGCTTGGGCAAAACCGCGAACCATGTGGATAGCGTGATCTGCCTCTATACCTTTACAAAGAAAATGAAAAAAGATATGAAGTCAATTTTCAGGTAACAGGAAAGACACAAAGAAGAAACATATCGTCAATACCAAGAAAAGCACAAATTTCCAGAGTGCCAATGACACAGGTCAAATGAGGGTTTAATGCACACAAAGCTACATAAAACAGGCAAATAATAAGCAAAACTTATCAGTGTAATGCATCTCGCATTAATCAGACAAATGACAAATAGAAATTTACTCATATAACTCGGCCAATACTTGCTATGAACATTTTGTTTTAGTCCAGAACCCCAATTGGGGGTGGGGAGATTCAAACCCTTGACCTCTTTACATGTGCACACTTATCTCATTAAGTTATGGCTCTTGTTAGCAATACTCCCTATGAACATAAAAAACTCCAGCACTAGGAATGGGATGGAAAACAAAAGGTCGTACTGTATGTCTTGATACAAATATACGATAGAATGGTCCTCACATTATGCAATGCATATTTGGTTTTGAAAGAATAAAATAACATTGTCATAAAACTTAGAACATGCATACCAATTGATTCAGACATCACATTACAACCAAACTAGAGAGAACACAACCGCCTGCCGCTCTTGCACCATAATCATTACCTTGCTTTCATAAAACTATACTCGGACACAACAGGATACAAATACAAAGAACTGGCAAATTTGCAATCAATTCAAGGATCTATAATTGAACAAGGGGAAAAGAAAAGAATAAAGACAAAGAGCCGGCAAGATGCAGGAGGCGATTACAGTCCAATCAATTATGAGGTTCCCTTGGGAACAAATGACCTCAACTATAACATGAAAAAACAACCCTAAATAATTAACATTCACAAATCCTTCCAATGAGGGGAAAAAAAGGGAAAATCTCAAAGAAAAAAAAATTGATATCCGTGACTGTCCGAGCCAGCTTTCGCGCATCTCGACTAATGTCACGAGACATACTGTCCGACCCTACAACATTTGGATGCCAAGGAGACCCGTAGGAAATCTCAATTATAATAAGCAGCAAAATCAATTATAATAGAACAAAACGAGAATCACCCACAAAAATTTAGTCCACAGAGTTCTAGATTAACAATTCCATACTACACAAAGCCCCAAAAAAATTATAAAATGAAAGAATTAGAAACACACCATAACTGGATAAGGTCTGATCGTCCTTTAAGATACGGCCCTTGTAGATCAATCGCTGTTCTTCAGCAGGAATATCACAATTCTGAGCAAGAATTGATTTAAACACCCCAACCGTGGAATCGAGACTCGCCCTCACCGAAAATTTGGACCCATTAGAACATCGAATATTAACAGAAACACTAACCCCTCCTTCTTCGCCGTCCTCAACCCGGTGGTCGCTGGAATCGCCGTCGGCACCCATATCCCTTCGATCGGCAAATTGAATTGAACCTCGAAAAAAGAAAACCCAACAACACAGACCCTATCCCAGAAGAAGCATTGAAAACCCCGAAATGATAACGAAAACCGCAGATTAAAACGCGAGAAAATAAGTATCTACAGCAATTCAATGGCGAAAAATACTGTAACGCGAAATGAAATTGAAGATTTTACTGTTCAAAAGGGAGAGAATTGTGAGATTTTGAGAGATCGATGAAGAAAACAGAAAATGAAATCGAAGAATCGAATATTCGTTCTTCGATTTTAGGATCGGGCTTGGATTTGCTCCTTCTTGTCCGGCAAGATAGGGTTTTGATTTTTCTGTGGGCCTCCGTTTGGTACTTATCATATATTATTGGGCCTTTGGGCCTTTTTTATTAATAAATATTTTGATTTAAAATTCCAGCAAAAATAAAAATAAAGGAATCCCCATTCAAAAGTTTACAAACCATTATTATCTTTGATAAGGTTCATGTTTATTATTTGTTGCCCCCATGAAAAATTGTTCCTATTAAGTTCATCTCCTACCCTAAATTATTGTTAATTTTCTTTTAAAAAAATGTTAATTACTGTTTTTTTAAGATCAACAATAATCTTATAAATAGATTTTAATTCATGAACTTTTCATCATTGACCTATATTTATGTTGCTGGACTATTATTTCTTACCAAATAACTAATCGCAACATCAACTTATTCGATAAGTACTTAAAAGTTAGTTATTCATGTTACATATAATTTAAGTATGAACAATGAATTTCCATTAACTTAATTTGATTCACAAGCAACTAGATACGATAAATACTATATTATAGATTTTATAAAATAATAAATATTAAATTCAATATATCTTTTCAAATCATAAAAACCAAACTCTAATTTATAAAACTATGATGATTAAACTTTAACTTTTTTGACTAAACTTATAATTTATCTTAAAAAATATCAATTCACAAATCAAATAAAAATATACACATGTACATAACATAAATAAAATATTTTTTTAAAAATCTGAAAATCCTCGTCTACTAAAATGAACGGTCAAGATCACATTTGATCAAGGTAAGACTGAAGTCAGTTGAACGAGCTAGCAAAAAATAAAAAATAAAAAATAAAAAGAGAAAAAGGCGGACGCAAGGCCCGTAACTTCCGAAATAACTAACTTAAATAAACAAATAATAAATAAATAAAAGCGCATGTTTGTAGTACGGTGTGCCAGAAGAACCGTCGGAGCGATCCGCCATTGATACGGATTTTGAGCTCCTTCCTCTCTCAGCTCCATCACCATTCCCACTACTTCTCTCAACCTCGCTTTTCCCATTTCAACCAACAATGCTCCAATCCACCGATTCCGACACCCACCGCCGCCGTAACCGCCGCAAGAATCGCTCCTCCTCCCCCGCCGCCACCGCCGCCACCGCCGCCGTGCGTTCCAAGGCGAAGTCTACGAAGAAACCGGATCCTAATGCGGCGAAGATCACTCACCAGTGTACTGAGTGTCCCAGAGTTTTCCGCTCGGAAAAGGCGCTTCACGGCCATATGAGATTACATCCCGAGCGTGAATGGCGGGGGATCATTCCGCCGCTTTGTTTCCGCCGCCGCCGCCCGGTTTCGTCTTCTCCTTACTTTCCTGCCGGCGATTCGAAGCGATCTTCGATTGCTATTACCGACGAGGAACAGGACATTGCCGATTGCTTGATCTTGCTCTCGAATGGCCCTAATTTGACGATCGATAGGGTTTCTGATTTGCGATTCGAATGCTCGAGCTGCAAGAAAAGGTTTGAATCGCAACAGGCGCTTAGAGAACACAGCGGAAGCTACGAGAATGCGAAACGCTGTTTCGCCATAGCCAAGAAGAGCAATGAAGAAACAGAGGAGAGCTCTGTGAACGATGAACTTTCCATGATTTCAACAAGTTCTAGGGTTTGTGGTTTTGTTGATTTGGACTTGAACCTGCCTGCTCCTGTTGAAGAAGATGCTTCATCTTCTTCATATTCTTCTGGCTTCATTCTGGATCTCAGGTTGGGCCTTTAATGCTAAGCTTTTCATTCTTGTTTTTAATATGTTTTTTTGAAACTTTTCTTATTCATCATATCTTGTAATTTAGGCTTCTTAGTTGTAGCATTGGTATCTGACTCTTGATCTAGCTTTAGGGAAGAAGCATTAAGAAATGCTCAATTGGCTACACATTTAGGTTTACATTTCCAAATTTCTTACCCATTCATTCATTGAGAAGCTCTACTTCTCTTTATTAATAAATTACACAAGCCTAGCTGTGCACTAATTCAGTATTTTGCTTTGAATTAAAATCTGAATTGGTCATACCTACAATTGGGTAACAGATTTGAGATTTTGATACCATGTTGAGTCATTAAAGTTCGTTAAGATTATGCCTATGTGGCTATTATGGTGTAGCGTCTCTTGTAAAGACGCAACAATATATTTGAAGAATAAATTTAAAAGGAAACCCATTTTAATAAAAAGTTTTTTAAAAAGACTCATTTATACAATTAGCCCCTAGAATGGGTGCCCCATTTGCTTAAGTTGTTTCATATGCATATCTTTTGCCATGTTTTAATTAATGTGTTACCTTCCTGATTTTGATCTTGCTTTCATTTTCTTGATCCACTGAATTTGGTTAAGATAATTTAGGCCCCGTTTGATAACCATTTGGTTTTTGGTTTTTGGTTTTTCAAATTTAAGCATATTCTCTCTCAAATTTCCTACAATGTGCTCCATTATTCCTACCATTTATTTATCTTTCTTTAAGAAAGTAGGAGAATACTAACCAACTTTTAAAAATAAAAACAAACTTCGGAAAGCTACTTTTTTTGTTTTTAAAAGTTGGTTGGTCTTCCCCTACTTTCTTAAGGAAAGATGTATACATGATAGAAATGATGAAACAAATTGTAGGAAATTTGAGAGAAAACAGGTTTAAATTTGAAAAACCAAAAACAAGAAACCAAATGGTTATCAAACGGGGTCTTACCTTTTCAAATTCTAAAATTCAATTTTGTCATGTAAGTTGTTCCTTTCGAAGTTCCCTTTTGTTTTACCTCGCTTATAAAATTATTTGTTTATTTTTTAGGAAAATATACGTTTTCAATCTCTCGCTAAAGAGTGTAGTTTTCTTTTTGGTTGGACCTAAAATATTCAACAACAAAACCGTTAATTAGATATAAGCTAGGTATGAGTTGAACAAAGTCAATATCTGTCCTACATTTGTTAGAATATGTCAAACACTTGTTAAGCATAGCAAATAGACCCACAACAATATAGGACAAAAATAGTAAAACCTTAGAGAGAAATGATGAAGTTAAAAATATGTGGTGTTTCACCCTTAAGTAAGTAGTATAAAATAATCAAGCTCTCATATTTATGTCTTGTATTCATATTTGTGTTTGCTAGGATATTGCATACTATGTACTTAGGTAAGTGAGGCACCATTTGGACAATGAGTGAGCTGAATGGAGGTCTTCTTTCTATCCTTGGGGGTGCCACACCTAATAGATGGACTCAAAAAAAAACAATAGATTTTGAGAGAGAGCCTTGATATTAGGTCTTGAAAAATGGGTTGCATCCATTTGGGTTTGGTCCTAATTAAGTTAGTATCCATGTTCAACTTGATATTATGGGGAGGAATATTGGCTTTTAGCAAACTAGCAAGTGGAGATGCCCCAAGGAGATTCCTTTTAGTCAGCTAGATCACACACCCTCTTCAGCACTTATGTTATTACAAGATCAACTTGGCCAATCATGTACCAAAACTATAATCATTCTACTCCATAGGGCTAATATCAGGTCCTTTACAAGGATTTTGAGAAGGCAAGAAGTTATTAAGGATTTTGACATTTTTTGAGACAGTCCAACTCTTTCTTGATCAGGGAGTTTCTTTTCTTTTCTTTTCTTTTTTCATATCAACAACTTGTTGATTCATTGAGTAAGAAAATGTTCGATAACTATTCGTTTATCATTCCTAGCCGGTTCAAAACTTAGGGTCGAGTCATTATCATTCCAATATGGCATGTATTGTACCTTTTAGGGAGTTGATAGTTGATATGATCTAACCTTCCTATGTGAACACATCTCTACTCTGCCTTTCATAAGAAATAAAATGACTCTTTTATTTTCTCAAATAAAGTCATAGATGATCAATAACCAAAATCAACGAGACCAAATTTTGATTCTTTTTCATTTTTGTGTTTCTCTATACTAATCTCTATAAATTGCATCAGCATTGTAAATTAAAACACTCAAAGTCTTCTGACTTTCCTTGTAATCCGATTCTTCACGAACTATTTGTCTAAATGAAGCTCTTTTTTTTTTTAATCTTATTTAGTGGAGTCTTTAGTGAAAATGTTTTTATTTATTAAACTTTCACGTATCTGTTGAGCAGGAATTGATTATAAAATGTGTGCATTATACACAATTAATCCTTTCTCTACACTTATTAGTGGTAAGGGCAATGGATATTGTAAGTTGGAGATCTGAGATCAATTCCCAAAGCTGTTATGTTGTTTTCCTTTTCTTTTCAAGTTATTATTTTTATTTTAATCTCACATATTGCATTTTTCTTATAATAAAATTATAAATTATGTTTTTTTATACAGATAAATTTATTGTATCAAATATTTTCTTATGTCAACCGGAACAAAAATCCAACGATATCGTGTAGAATCCAATAATAAAAATTTTACATGTTTGAATCTCTCACATTCAAATTGGGCTGAATAAAGAAAAAACAGAAATATTTTTAATTCTATAAAATTATTGTTTCTTGTTTTTTATTTGTGTAAAAATAATAATTACTATGGTAAATCACTAACTAATATTATTTTTAAATTATACTCACCTCAGATAGTGCTTCGAAGTAAAACGGGTGACTAAGCATTTTTTTTATCACTGACTGAAAGCCAAACAAAGTAAGACTCGTTGACTCAACAATTTATCACCTAATCCTGTTTAGTAAGCTTCTCTAAAGTAATTTAATCGAATTATTCATAAATATTGTACAAGTCACACGAGACAGTCCAATTTATACTCAAATTAAGCATGTCATCGAAATGTTACCATAGAAAACAAGTCATAACAGTTATTCTAGACACCAATTCAATCAACAATCATGCGACTCCTTTTAAAGACAACAAGAAGGAACTTTGGCTATTATTTATATTTGCCTTCTGGTGGAAGCTATGGACATTGAGGAACGAGCGTATCTTTACAGAAGCCCCCCAGCACGAAGAGAACTTAATTGAATCAATTACTATTTTGGCAATGACATGGGCTCACAAATCTAAGCCTTTTAAAGACTACAGTTTTAACTCTCTTCTTTTTCATTGGCATGGCCTTTTGTAATCTTTAAAAAAAAAATCTGTTTTAATTTGTTTTTATCTTTATGTAACTTTTCATATCATCAATGAAAGTTTTCTGTTTCCTATAAAAAAAAAAACAATCATGCGACTAGGGTAGACATGTAAAGAACATTTCAATTCAAAATGCTCACAAAAGATCAAGTTGCCTGTGTTTGGATGGAGAAGAATTGAAAAGTTTGAATGAGTGGTTGCACGACACGTTTGAATAAAGTTGTTTGAACGAGGGGTTGTAGGAAAATTGTACTTAGATAAAAAGGTGTTTAAATGAGAAGCTGCAAGAAAATCATATTTAAACCAATGGAAAATAAAGGGAAAACCAATGAATTTGCATAGAAGCCGTATAAGATGCATTTTCTTAATGTAGTATGCACTAAAAACGCCTATTTGGTAAAAAAACAAATTCTTTGACAGGGCCAAGTGAATTGATTTCCCAAAAAACTTGTGCATTTTTACCCATATTGGAATAAAGGCTTTGAGAACATTATTACATGCATAATATACAAAATCTAGAGGATGAGAATGTTCTCGAGTATACCGTATACTGAACGAGGCATCCACCGCCGTCCAAGTCGAGTTCGAAAGAAGCAGGCATCACTAACCAGAGCGGTTACACTGAAAACTAGATCAGTCCCTTGCCCCTAAACCTGTTAATGACCTACAAACCATCATCAGCAAAAAAAAACTAACTGGCGTCCACATATTGTGCTTCCTTGGCAGTCGGTGAGGAAAATTTTAGACATTGAACAACAAAAAATGATCTATTTCATTTTCTTTCTAATGAAATTTTGAGTGGGAGAAAGGAAAAGAATGTTATTCACTGATGTTACAAAGCTGAAGATAATGGTTGCCAGACATCACATATTTAGACCAGTAGGACTTATACTTGGAAACAGCTAAATCTAACCATGGTTTGTAGTTTCCATTGTAATGTATAACAGCAGCATTCGCTATTTCTGTGCGATCTAGGGCAGGGTCATATCCGAGACCCAGCACGTGCCACCCTCTGTCTAGTGGATAAGTAAGATTGTAAAAAGTGATCAGACCTGGTGGAAGCGACCCGAGTTTCCATAGAGTTCGGTCCTCATTCTGCAAAAGAGTTTATTCTATTAGAAATCCAAGCGATTAATCAAAGAAAAGATGAGCTATGTGCATATGGAATTGGAAGTATACTTGAAATGTTCCAGATGCATATGAAGCTATGCATTCTAGTGTATATGCCTATTTTCTGCTCCATAAGGCTAATTGAAGTTTGTGCTTTAGAAAGTGAAATTACCAAAAATGTAAAAATCTACTCTAACTTCTATTTTCAATCATTTCCTATTGACTTTCATATTGCATTCCACAAAGTTCAGAGCCACTTGTTCTTTTATTTTGATACCAGTCTAATTGGGCATTTGTAAAGAAACTACCAAATGAATATCAAAGTAGTTAAAGGGCAAGCAGAAAAATTAATTTGTAGGCTTTACCAAATCTTGCCAATAATGGTATATTCCAGTCATGTTTCTCTTTCTCCATTCCTTCAAGTCAAAAATATTCATGCCGAATGCCCAGCCACAAGCATTTGGATCAAAATTCTCAGAGATCTTTGGATTTGAGAAGTTGAGATATTTATCAAACCTATGAAAGCTTTCTTTACAGGTCTCCACTGCCCCATTCACCATACCTTTCAGATCAATGGACCACAAGGGCGTTAAATCCTTCTGAACTACAATATCATCATCTAAAAATAGGATCTTGTCCAACTTGGGATACACTTGAGGGAGATAGAATCTAAGATGATTCAGCATAGACAAATACTTTGGATTCCTGTACTTCAGATTATCTATACCATCAGAGAGGGAAGAAGGATGATTTGCCTTGAAGTAATACTCTTTAAGTCTTGCAGATTCTAGTTGACGTAGAACAGAGCAGTAAGATGAATTCAACCACTTGAAATCATCAATATTTTGAACATGGATCGTCGCCTTCGAAGGAGAGTTAACTAGAAACCACATTCTCATAGCAGCAAAAATCAACTTATCTGTGACAATATGGAAAACGTGTTTCTCAGGTTCCTTGGCATGCAAAACCGTAGAGTTGACTACGACAGAGGTTGCTAACACATTATCTGAGAAAATCGCATAGTGATACAGAGAAGGATTTTCAGTTTTTTCTCCGTCAATATTATGATTAAGATGGTGACCCTGGAGAAAATAGTCTCCTGCAAGCTGTAAAGAGAGGCAATGCAAGGATTTAGGGACTGTTTTGGCTGCTAGCTGAGTCAAGAATGCGCTCTTCTTCTTTTGGGCATTCACATTGTCCTCAGTTGACTGTAGCATGGCCCTAAACTTTCTCGACATAGTAAGACAATCATATAGTTCGTCTTTGGCCATTGCAAGAGCATGACCCATTGTTTTTGCTCGATCTAGTGCACTACATAAAAAAAGAGAACGTTGCATGAACACCAAGAAAAATCGCTAAGTGTGAGCAAAGATAGAGAATGAAGCTTTCAAAAACCTTGCATGAAGCCCAGCATCAGAGTTTGCTTCCCCAATGGCAAGTTGACTTTCTCTACAGTGTTTCATTAGAATATTGAAAAGTTTGGTATCATTCTTTGACCTGGCTATATTTGCATACATTTTGGCCATTATGATCTGATCGCGCATAAGTTTCAATGTCGAATCAGATTTTGGGTTTTCAAAATCTCTCCTCCAAAGACTGTACTTTCCCTTTACTGTAGTGTCAAAACTTTTAGACCGTTCAATAGCAGCAGCAGCCAGCTGATGGTCTACCTCTTTATCTTCTCTAATCAAATTTGCAGCTCGTACAGCCCTCCTCTCCAGTCGCATTGCCTGAAATAATTAAATATTACTTCAAAATACCTATATGCATATGTCAGGTAGAGCGTGAGAAAGATTACCTGCCGTTTTAGCTTCACTGGATTCCCTGATGATAAATGAGAAAAGTCAGCTTCTCCTTCTCCAGGAGGATGATCATCCACAGAGTTTTCCACTTTCTCTTCATTTTTTGTCCCATAAACTAATGGATCTGTCTGAAAGGAAAGAATACATGAATTGTATATTACATGAGCATATGCACCAGGAAAAAATGTCATCAAACTACCATGATAGTTTAGTGAGCTACAACAACAAGAGAAAAGAAAAAACATCAATCATTGATGTTTTTCCTTGAAAGTATTATGGAAAGTTAGAACCTAACTAAACCAGCAATAAGTATAACCCCAGCACGTTATCTAAAAAAATTACAAGGACTTGATCGGCTTCAAAAATATTCACAGTACCTTGGAACTCAATGACTGGTGGTGGTTTCCATCCATAGAATTTTCCCATACCCAGGAGGCAGACAAATCTTTCAATTTGACCCTTCCAAGCCGAAAAGCCCCAGAAGGATCACTATAGGCTGCAATTATGTCGATATCCTGTTTGAAGCGAACGGTTCAAAAATAAACATTGTAAGTATTAAATGCAAAGAATATTAAGTTTTATTTTCATAACACATTAATACCTTATCATCTTCATTGGTGCTAATTCTATTTGCAGTCTTTTGCTCCTGCAAGCATTTGAGTTGGTCAATAAGTGCAAGAACTTCTGAATGCAAACATCTTATAAATAAAATAAAATTAGAGTTTTTTTTCCACCTTGTGTAATGTGGGCCCTTTAATGATATAAGTATTCATCCTTCAAACGAACAAACACATTGTTTTTTTTCTTTTAAGTTTAACTATATCGCTAGTTCAAGTATCTTAACAATTATAACCAAGACAACTAGCAAAACACGTTAGAATAAGAACACAGGTAGAATGAAACCAAAAAAAGCTCATAAGTGCCTGAACTGACCAATAGCTAAGAAACCATTTGCAAGCATGCATATTAGATATTACCCATATGTTAAATTTTCCACAAGCAAAACACCAGCCACCAGAGTGCAAATAATGCCATACATTAAACTATGTAAATATTTCCACCTAGAGGCTAGATGATAAGGTATTGTGCTCTAACACCCTTGTCCTCAAAGGTGATCTTTCCACAAGCATTACTCAGTTTGGAGTCTTTTAATTTGACGATGTTGTCCAATCAATCCACTACTAAAATATCTTAAAATGAGGAAACTATTAACCCATAATATTAGGGTTTCACCTACCAACTAAATAACTAAATCAGCAATTAAAATAAAAAGATAATGCCAACAAATTCAAAATAAAGAAAATAGGACAGGAATATTCAATGTAAAATGTGTGCCACAAAGAGATAAAAGTGCAGTACCTGTCCATCTCCACATTGAACACAATTATGCACAGGCTTCCCATTCTGACTGCAATATACAAAACACCAAGCCTCGTCAATGTTCATTGGTCAGAAAGAAATCATCTATCAAGCATTATGATAATAGAGTAAAAAAAATACACAAGTAAACGAAGAAAAAAGAAAAAAGGCCAGTATAGAAATATTTCGGGCCCCGTTTGATAACCATTTGGTTATTTGTTTTGTTTTTTTTGAAATTTAAACCTATTCTTACTCAAATTTTTTACAATGTGTTCCACATCTGTTACAATGTATCCATCTTTCATTAAAAAATATGTAAATGTCATCCAACTTTCAAAAACAAAAACAAGCTTTTGGAAGCTACTTTTTTTTTTCCAAATTTTGGTTTAGTTTCTAAAAATATAGGTGACATGTAGATATCCAACTAAGAAAAAACATATGGTAAGGTAGTTGGTGCAGCTTAAATTTGAAAAACCAAAAACAAAAAATCAAATGGTTATCAAACAGGGTCTCAGTAATTATCTTACCTAAGAGAAGCATTAGATGCATCCACTCCAATGACGAGATCAACGCGAAATACAACCTGCATCAAAATCAGGCAGTTAAACTTGAGTCTACAACTGCGTCTATCTGGAAACCGAAATCGATGGATACGAAAATTCCGATCCGATCATGGAAATGAATTCTTATAAATTCTGAAAAATAAATACACAAGCAGAACAACTTTTGCGACACAACAGAAGCACAAACTTAAGATCAAATACAACAGCCTGGTTCATTTCCCTGAGGCGCAATCAAATCTCTAACAAATCCAAAAACAATCCAAACAATCGGCAGCAACAGGCTACTTCAAAGGCCGCTAGAAGAAAAAAACAATTCCAAGACCTCATCTGAGAAGGATCTTAACGAACACATATCACATTTCAGCAAACAAAAGAAGAAACGGAACAAAATGATCCAAAAATCACAGATAATGCTGGAATAGGAACCGAAACTTGTTACCAATGAGACGCAGATGAGAAACAGAAGATTCAAGCTGAGAGATGTTGTTCTTCGAGGAACTTCCATGACAGAAATTGGAGAGAAATGATCAAAGGCTTGCCGATTCTGAGTAGAACGAAGGCAGGATCCTCAATGTTCATTTCGTCTTCGTTGCCCAGCGAGGGACTGCCATGGCGTACTCCATGAGAGCGCGTTTCGAAGTCTGTAGATCAAGAGAATATGGAACTTTCAGAAATTAATTTCACCAGGATTCAATTGTTATTGTAATATTATATATTTTTTAATCTACAAAATTTCAATCAAATATTGGTAATAAATGAACTTGTTTTAAAAAATTAAAATTGATAATCAATTAATTGCCATATACTTAAAAAATAATCAAGAGACGGTGGCCTAATTACAAACCTATTTAGGAAATATCCTAAAGTCTATCTTTTCTTTTTAATGAAGTCTAACCCTAAATAGAAATGAAGGTGACGTATTTAATTATCTTGTTTGGTGTTATTTTATTTTAATTTTATGGTTACAAGTTCGAGCTTGTAAATTAATATTTTGCTCTCATATTATTTTAGAGTAATTATGCCTTATATGTAGGTTTGTTGGTTCCTCTTCTTCCTATTTCTTAAAAAAAAACCTTAAATAGAAAAGCTGAATTCTGACAAAGTTGAATCTTTGGTTTGTTTGAGTTAAAAAAAAGTGTTTGGATGAGGTTTTGATGAAGAGTCAGTTTGATGAGTTATTTAAGCATTTAAAAATTGAGAGTTGTAGTACAAATTCGTTTGTATTTGACTTTTTTTGTAGAGGAATGAGAGTCAAAAGTTGATTCGGATGTAAATTTAAATAATTATTTTAAGTAGTTTATAAAAGAATGATAAGAAATGAGTGATTATCTGACTCAATCAAGTTATTTTAATCTAAAGAAAAAAAAAATATTTTGAATTTTGAATTATTAGAATAAAGGATTAAAAATGATTTGTTATAAAGGAATGGTTAGTAATGAGTGTTAGAAATGAGAAGTTATTTTGAGTAGTTACAAAAATTTGTTTGAATGTAATTTTTTATGAAAGAGTTTGTGTCCCAATCTCTTTAACTAAAATGTAAATTGATTGAATCAAAATAAATAAAATGTCATCTCTCTCTAATTACAAAAGACCATATGGCTGCATCTCTCTCCAAGTACAAAGCATTTTATGTTTTTACTAACTGCAGAAAATAAAAACTGCTGGACTTCTAACTTCTAAGATCAAACAAACTTGACAAATCCAGTGTAATACAATAACCAAAACCTGTCCTAATTTCCAACATCCACAACCTTAATTACATGTTACCAAATGCTTACCATCTGCCAACAATCTTACACCTGAGAAAACAAATTTCATTCTAACAACTAAATGAATGAAGAAATTGAGGTTTGGTTAGCATGGTTTCCATATTGCTTCCTATGAAGTGGAGAATTATGGTGAAGAGGCTGATGAGCATTGTGATTTGACGCAACACGGGAAGCACGGTTTCTAGGCTCAGTTGGCTTGTCATCCGCAGCTTCGATCTGTTCCAATGTCTCGACGACCTCTTTCATTGAGGGTCTGTTTTTCTGTTCTTGCTCGATACATTGCAATGCTAGTTGAGCCACTTGGAATGCCGATCTCGATGGATATTTTCCTTCCAACCGAAAGTCCATCACGTTTTTCAGCTTCCTTCTTTCTGATAAGTATGGTTTTATCCAATCCACCAGGTTTTCTTGTCCGGTGGGACGGTTTCCATCGAGTGCGCGTAAACCCGTCAACATCTCAATCAATACTACTCCAAAACCATAGACGTCACTCTTGACATACAAATGTCCTGTGTTATAAACATCATCATTATTGTGAATGTTAATTAATATAATTAAATTTACTTCAACACTGAATTTTATGTTTTTTGGTTGATCGGTTATTTAATATGTTTCAGTAAAACCTTTTGTGATAACAGATTAACAGGCTCCAGTTTTTGAATTAAGATCGACTTATTGAACATGTACAGTGACAAGACCAATTTGGAAGGTTTTTATTCTACCTGTGTTAATGTATTCTGGGGCAGCATAGCCATGGGTGCCCATAACTCGAGTCGACAGATGAGATTTACTTTCTGAAGGACCCAATTTCGCTAAGCCAAAGTCCGATAACTTTGCTGTATATGACTGCAGGTAAAGATAAATTCGGTTTACGACCAATCCGATAAGGAGAGAAGATATCAAAAGGAAACAGCTATAATGGGAAAGGTTGGTTATGAGGAATAGAGATGAGTAGAAGGCTTTTTCATACAATGTATATTTACGTATAAATTGAAATTCATAATAAATAGAACTTTACCCCATCAAGCAGAATATTAGAAGCCTTGAAATCTCTATAAATTACTTGCTTGTCTGATGTGTGCAAGAAAGCCAACCCTCGGGCAGCGCCTATGGCGATCTTAAGCCGAGTATCCCATTCAAGCGGGGTAACTGCCGAGCCCCCTGCATTTTACAGAAAAGTTGTTTACACTAAGAATTTAATTTGATCTCTATGTTGGAAAGAAACATCATAGCATATATTTTTCAATATCTGTGAGCCTTCAGGCCATTTTGGGGGGAAATATCATAACATAATATGATCAATTAATTTTCTTACTTCCAAATAGATGGTTTTCCAAGCTTCCTTTTTGCATGAACTCATAAGTAAGGAGTAGCTCATTATCCTCCCAACAGTAACCCAACAGCTTCACTAGATTTGGGTGAGAGAGTCTTCCTAAGAAGCCCACTTCTGACTGCACAACCAACCAGACAATGTTATTATATGTAAAATTTTCATAAGGACTTGAGAAGAAAAATTCTAGAATATGAAACTGTCGCTACCGAAAATGGAAAATTCGGTAACAAGTTGATCGATTCATGGGTGGACAATTCTGGTGGCTAAAAGTCTTAACATGAATGATGTAAATCACATTGAGGTGTTATTATTTGGAATGATGTAGACAAACTGCTATCAACTTTTTTCAAAACTTAAAATCTATTTAGATGTCATTTCTAAGTCTTTTTCAGTTGAATTGTACTCAACTGCACTTAGAAGATCAACTGCACTCAAGTAATATACAGTTGAGTTCACATGAAAGATACTCCACCCAAGGTCCCCAACTGATTCTTTCTCTTTATTTTTTTCCTTTTGATAGTCAGTGTTTCAGAGCTCACTCTTTGACTTGTGCTCATGGTCCCGAACTGCTATCAACTTTTTTCTTTTTTTTATATATGTGTGAGTGTTCGGGCCAATTCATGCGCACCTCGACTATTCTTAGGGGACATGCCGTCTGACCCTACAATATTTGGATGTCAAGAAAATTCGTAGAAAACTGATTCCTAAGTAGGTGGCCACCATGGATTAAACTGATTCTTAAGTTAAGTTTTTAAGACGCTTTTGACCACTAAGCTACTATAGCGGTTTAAGACAAGAATTTTAAGTTAAGTTTTCAACCGGAGTTAAAACCGGAGATGCAGAGTGGACAATCTACTAAAAGAAATCTTCTCCACACCATCGTTGGTTTATTTGAGGAGATTTGGAAAATAGAGTATTCTTCTCTATAACAATATACCTGCCATTCCTCAATTCCTTGCAAACTGTCAGATTTCAACTTTTTTACTGCAATAGCCATCGAATGCCCCTTCTTTCCATGGCCCTTGTCGTCGAGCCAACCTTTGTAAACCTTGCCGAAACCTCCTTCGCCGAGCATTGCCTCAGGTCTGAAGTTTTTGGTTGCAGCTTTGAGCTGTGCCAAACTGTGCTCCCTCAAGTTGGGAGAGGGCAAAATCTGGCCATTGGGAAAAGCTTCATCTCCACTTGCTGCCGAGAAATTACTGTGCTTGGAGATGTTGCTGAGAGTTGATGATGTTGTCTGACTGGTTGTCTGGGATACCACTGTTATAATCATATAAAGGCAATCGATCTTTACAAGTCACAAACAAGTATCTAAATACTGTAAAGTCAGGCAGTATATCCCGTGACATTAATCGAGGTACACGAAAGTTGGCCCAGACAATCACGGATATCAAAAAAAAAAAGTCACAAACAAGATATCATTATCTGCATGTAGCTCTTAGTCTTGGAACAGAATTCAATCGAAAATTTTACCAAACACTCAAAAACTATAAAACTCTAAAAATCAAACAAATACCCGTATGGACCAAGTTGAAAAGAGTTTTGGAAACTATTTCCTCCTCAAAGATTGATAAACAAGATATATCTTCGAACTATGATACATCATGATTACTTAGTCGGGAGTCTCGCTGCCCGGTAACAGGTAATTGATCTTATTTGGGTTTTTATGTATTTTGATTCCCTTTTCATAACAAATACAAACAAAAGAAACCCATCAAAGAACTTCAATCAAAGCCAAAAGGGAAAAAGTATTTGATCAATACATGAATATAGCTAAAGAAAATAAAGTGATATGAAAGATGAGGTGCCAAAATTACCTGAACTGAAATGTCCAGTGGTCTGAGGGGTATGATTATCAACTGGTGAACCCCAACAAATCCCCATTTATCTCTCTCTCTCTCTCTCTCTTAATTCTCTCTCTTCCTGTTGAAGCACAAAAATGAAAGAAGAAGAAGAAGATAATTAAGAAGAGCCCTAATGAAATAAAATAAGAACAATCCAGGGTTTTCAGTCAACTAGTTAAACCTGCACATGTCTTTGACCAATTAATTTAATTTAACAAATCTCTCAATCTCAACTTGGAAAGAGGTGTGGACTCAAGAACATTACAACCGACTCAAAATCTGTCTCTTTCTTAAAAGTCAACTCCCATGTTTGGTTTCAATCTAACTACGTCCAAAATTGAAATAATTCTTTTTTTTTTTAAGAAAATGACGGGAAGGAACGAAGATTTGGCAAATAATGATGTAAATCAGGGGTGTACAAAAAAACCCGGCAACCCTGAAGAACCTGGACTACCCAACTCAAATCAGGTTGGGTTGGATTATGATTTTGTAGTTTTTGTTGGGTTGGATTATGATTTTGTAGTTTTTGTTGGGTTGGGTTGATTCTTGGTTGAAAAATTTTTGGCTCCTTCAACCCAACCCAACCCAACCCAGATTAAGAATAATATATATAATATGTGTATGTATGTATGTAAGATAAATTAATAAAATAGATTTATTATACTTTGTAAGGGTTCTAAAAAAATAATATGAACTAATAAGATTTGTGGTAATATATTGAAATATAATATTATACATTTTTTTTTACATAGGATAGGTCTATGAATTGAATCTTAGATAAAAAAAATGAGGTTACATAATCTGAGAACCCAACTCAACCCAACCTAAAAATTTAGGGTTGGGTTGAGTTGGGCTACATGTATGCATAAGATTGGACGGGTTGGTAAATTGACCAACCCAAAAATTGAATTGGTCCAAAAAAATTAATCAACCCTACCTAATCCGGACCAAGTACACCCATAATGTAAATTATTTGAATTGTTGTAGGGCAGTGGAATTATGGCGTCGCCATTTTCCGCCATTGGAGGCCACGCTAGAGCTCGCTTTAATTAGAAAAATACGAGAAAACCTGGTTTATTTTGTTGACCCCTTTTGGTAAATAAACGAATATTCAATATCTTTTCTTTTTTATTTTAAAATTACTATTTTGGAAATATTAAATTGTTTTTTTTTTGGATAAGAAACAATTTCATTGATTCATGAAATTACAATATATTTATATATATAGTACCATTGATCAAATAAGAGATCCACAGTAGTTAAATAAAGAGTCATAACTATAAGAATAAAAAAGACAATTTAATTTACACCAGGATATGACATGATGCGT
>JBBMEF010000001.1:5625056-5653231 GCA_037832685.1 Sicyos baderoa | reverse complement strand
ATTTGCAAATATTTTCAAAAAGTTGCTATTTACTCAATTTTTTTATCTTATTGTAATATACATGCAAATTCCCCTAGTTATTAAATACAAAGTTTTTTCAAAAAAAATAATAATAATAATAATAAATACTCTATCATAACTTCAAACTTAAATAATTCAAACAAATAAAAAAATAAAATAAAATAACTTCAAAGTTAAAGTGTGATTGGCTTGCAATAATTCTATGGTAACTTAAAAGGCCAATAAGTAGTGTGATCGGGATTAGAGAGAGGTTGTCGAAAGAAGTAGTATTTTGGTGACATTATATATAACATGGTAACCAATTGATTACAGGTTTAAATCTTAAAAGTGGTTAAGAGATGTAGAAATTGAGATAGGCCAAATCCATATTTCAATTCCTTGTTCAAATCTTAAGCTTAAGTGTTCCATAATTTGATGGGCAACCAAATATTTCATTAGATTGTTAAGAAAATTCATAAGAAAGAACCTATTTTAAACGACATAATAGTTTTCAAGTGTTATATATATTTGAAAGCTTAGAAAAATCCGTGCAAAGATCAAACATGTCTTATTTTGATGATAATGTCCATTCATATATATGTTTCAAATTGAGTGCATAAGTAAAAAACTAATTCAATTTGATAGAATAAAACTCTTATACACATTTATATGTGGAAGGTCTACATTTTGATAATATAGTATTATTGGGTGTCACAAAAAATCATTTTAATTAATTAAAATTGTCTACAATTTTTTTTGTACCACCAAATGGGGCCACATCATCAAAATGGAGAGCTATGCTACACGTTCATGTACTAGGGAGTGGAGTTTAGCTCTCCATTCATGTACTAGGGAGTGGAGTTTAGTGTTAATCCAAGCATAACTTAGTGATTGAGGCACTAATTAACACCTAAAAAACTGATGGTTCTTGAACTCAAAAAATGGGATGTAGGTAAAAAAAAGTTCTAAAAAATGTAAGCATTGTACGACTAATATTTTGGTGCCTCGGTTTGCTTTATTCCTTTTTTTTTTTTTTTTTATCAATATCAACGAAATAGTCTACATGAAACCAAATCAGTTCCTTATGGCTAAACCTGAAAAACTAATTGGCTCCCCATATGAGAATTTTAGAACTTGAACAGCAAAAAATGGATCTATTTTGTATTCTTTCTATTGAAAATCTGAGTGGAAGGGGAAAAAATATGTTATTCCCTGATGTTGCATAGCTGAAGATAAGGGTTGCCATACATCACATATTTAGACCAGTATGACTTATACTTGGAAACAGCTAAATCTAACCAAGGTTTGTAGTTTCCATTGTAATGGATAACCGCAGCATTCTCTATTTCTGTTCGGTTTAGGGCAGGATCGTATCCGAGACCCAGCACGTGCCACCCTCTGTGTAGTGGATAAGTAAGATTGTAAAAAGTGATCAGACCTGGTGGAAGCGACCCGAGTTTCCACAGTGTTCGGTCCTCGTTCTGCATAAGAGTTTCTTCGATTAGCACCAAGTGTGTTTAAATAAAAGAAAAGAAGAGCTATATGCAAAAGGAATGGGAAAATATACTTGCAAGTTGTATGGTAAATGTTCAAGATACATGTGAAAGATATGCATTCTGACGTTTGTCTTAATGTAACAAGAGAAACATTTTTTGCTCCATGAGGCTAACTAGAGTCTGTGATTTGGAAAGTAAAATAACAAAACAAATGTCTAATTGCACTTAGAACTTTTCAACTTCAATCCTGTGCCATTAAATTTTAGGGTAAATTATGAATTTAGTATGGTTTGAGAAATGTTATAATTTAGTTCCTAGGGTTTGAAAACAAAGTTGGTCCCAATGATTTGAGAAAAGTTATAATGAACTCCCTATAATTTGAAAAACTGAAGTTCGGAACCTATGACGATTTAATGAAACTTAATAACGAATCATTTTTGTTTAACTCTAATCATCCATTTGATTGTGTGTATTAACAAAAAAATGGCCTGATTGTGTGAGTTCACTCTTGAACCCATCCATATCGAGTCTTGTAAAGATTCTTTATTAAGACTAAATTCTAACTTAAGACTAAATTCTAACTTTTCTCAAAGCATAGAGACTCTTAAGCTCTACTTTTTCAATTATAGGAACTAAATTCTAATTTTCTTTAACCATAGGGACTAAACTCTAAATTTTCATACCGCATTTAAAAAAAGTTTGAGATACTTGTTTTTATGATAGAAGACCAAATATGAGGCTTGGAACACAAGCTAAAAAGGAATTTGTCAAGAATCTACTAAATGAATATCAAAGTAGTTAAGGGCAAGCAGAAAAAAGTTAGGTAAACTTTACCAAATCTTGCCAATAATGGTATATTCCGGTCATGTTCCGCTTTCTCCATTCCTTCAAGTCGAAAATATTCATGCCGAATGCCCAACCGCAAGCATTTGGATCAAAATTCTCAGAGATCTTTGGGTTTGAGAAGTTGAGATATTTATCAAACCTATGAAAGCTTTCTTTACAGGTTTCCACTGCCCCATTCACCATACCTTTCATATCAATGGACCACAAGGGCGTTAAATCCTTCTGAACTACAATATCATCATCTAAAAATAGGATCTTGTCCAAATTGGGATACACTTTAGGGAGGTAGAATCTAAGATGATTCAGCATAGACAAATACTTCGGATTCCTGTACTTCAGATTATCCATGCCATCAGAGAGCGAAGAAGGATGATTTGCCTTGAAGTAATACTCTTTAAGTCTTGTGGATTCAAGTTGTCGTAGAACCGAGCAGTAAGAAGAATTCAACCACTTGAAATCGTCAATATTTTGAACTTGGATTGTTGCTTTCGAAGGAGAATTAACCAGAAACCACATTCTCATAGCAGCAAAATTCAGCTTATCTGTGACAATATGGAAAACATGTTTCTCAGGTTCCTTGGCATGCAAAACCGTAGAGTTGACGACGACAGATGTTGCTAACACATTATCTGAGAAAATAGCGTAATGATATAGCGAAGGATTTTCCGTCTTTTCTCTGTCAATATTATGATTAAGATGATGACCCTGCTGGAAATAGTCTGCTGCAAGCTGTAAAGGGAGGCAATGCAAGAATTTGGGGACAGTTTTGGCTGCTAGCTGGGTCAAGAATGCACTCTTTTTCTTCTGAGCACTTACGTTGTCCTCGGTTGACTGTAGCATGGCTCTCAACTTCCTTGACATTGTAAGACAATCATATAGTTCATCTTTGGCCATTGCAAGTGCATGCCCCATGGCTTTTGCTCGATCAAGTGCACTACAGAAAAACAAAGAGCATTGCATGAACACCAAGAAAATTAGGCAAGTGTTAACAAGAATAGAGTATGAAGCTTTCCAAACCTCGGATGAAGACCAGCATCTGAATTTGCTTCCCCAATGGCAAGTTGACTTTCTCTATAGCGTTTCATTAGAGTATTGTAAAGTCCGGTATCGTTCTTTGACCTAGCTATATTTGCATATGCTTTGGCCATTATGATCTGATCACGCATAAGTTTCAAGGTGGAATCAGATTTGGGGTTTTCAAAATCTCTCCTCCAAATACTGTACTTTCCCTTTACTGTAGTGTCAAAGCTTTGAGACCGTTCAATAGCAGCACCTGCCATCTGATTGTTTAGTTTTTTATCTTCTCTAATCAAATTTGCAGCTCGTAGAGCCCTCCTCTCCCGTCGCATTTCCTGAGTAATTAATCAATAAAAATTACTTCAAAATACGGTTATGTGTATGCTAAGTAGAAGTGTCAGAAAGATTACCCTCCGTTTTAGCTTCACTGGATTCACTGATGGCGAATGAGAAAAATCATCTTCTTCAGGAGGATGGTTATCCACCGAGTCTTCCACCTTCTTTTCTGAAACTAATGGGTCTGTCTGAAAGGAAAGAATACAAGAATTATATTACATTAATGAGCATATGCACAAGAAAAATATCATCAGGCTACTATGATAGTTTAGTGACCTACAACAAGATGAAAATATGAAAAGAAAAAATATCGTTCATTGATGTTTTACCTTGAATGGATTATGGAACGTTACAGACTAACTAAAACAGCAATAAGTATAATATAACACATTTTAACACCATGTACATTATCTAAACAAAAAAAATTAAAGAGGACTTAATCAGCTTCAAAAATATACACATTACCAATGCACTCAGTGGCTGGTGGTGATTTCCATCCATAGAATTTTCCCATACCCAGGAGGCAGATAAATCCTTCAATTTGACCCTTCCAAGGCGAAAAGCCCCAGAAGGATCACTATAGGCTGCAATTATGTCAATATCCTGCTTGAAACGAATTAAACAAACATAAACATTTAACTGTAAGTGTTACGTGCATAGAATAACAAATTTTAGGAACTTCATAACACGTTAATACCTTATCATCTTCATTGGTGCTAATTCTATTTGCAATCTCTTGCTGCTGCAAACATATGAGTTGGTCAATAAGGGCAAGAACTTCTGAATGCAGAAAGGTTATAAATAAAATAAAATAAAAATTGAGGGTATGGCAAGGATTCCACAATTAATTGCCCTTGCGTAATGTGAGAAAGAAACAACAAAACTCAGAAATAAAGCATAACTTCATCAAGCAGACCTCTAATAACACAAGTACTCAGTTTGAAGTCTTTTTCAAAAGACGTGATCAATCAACACTAATATCGTAAAATGAAGAATCTATTAAACCATGACAATAGGAATTCACCAACGAACTAAATGACCGAATCGAAATTCAAATAAAAGGATATGACCAACAAATTAAAATAAAAGAAAAAATGACAGGAACACCGAACACCAGATTTGAAATATGCAACAAAAAGATACAAGTGGGATACCTCTCCATCTCCACACTGAACACATGGCTTCCCATTCTGACTGCAGTACATAGAAAACCAAGCCTCGTCAATGTTCATTCATCAGACAGAAACCATAGATTCAAGCAATGATAATAACAGAATGTAGCAAATCTTTTAGCAATTGTCTTACGCGAGAGAAGCATTAGATGCATCCGCTCCAACGCGACCAACGTGAAATACAACCTGCATCGAAATAAAGCAGTTGAACTTGAGGCTTAAACTGAATCTATCTAGAAAATGAAAATTGATATTTCCGAAAACTACGATCTAATCATGGAAATGAATTCTTATACAAGTAGAACAGCTCTTTCA
This sequence comes from Sicyos baderoa, assembly GCA_037832685.1. NCBI lineage: Eukaryota > Viridiplantae > Streptophyta > Magnoliopsida > Cucurbitales > Cucurbitaceae > Sicyos > Sicyos baderoa. The sequence continues at coordinate 5,648,049 of JBBMEF010000001.1, read as the reverse complement.
ACATAACAGAAGCAAAAACTTAAGATCAGAGTCGACAGTCTGGTTCATTCCAGTATGGCGCAATCAAATCTCTAACAGATAAAAAAACAAAAACAAAAACAAAATGTAATTTCAAGACCTCGTCAATATCTCGGAGGAATTGAACTTGCAATCGCAACAGTACCGAAAGAGAAGGATCTTGAGGAACATACATAAATTCACTACCACATTTCAACTAGGAAAAGAAGAAACGGAACAAAATTATCCAACAATCACCAGGTAATGCTCGAATAGGAATCGAAATTCGTTACCAATGAGACGCGGAAGAGAAACAGGAGATTCAAGCTGAGAGAAATTCTTCGTCGGAGAACTTCCATGGCCGGAATTGGAGAGAGATGTTGAAACGACGGCAGTATCTTCAAGGTTCACTTCGTCTTCATTGGGCAGCACGGGACTGCGATGGCGAACTCCATGAGAGCGCGTTTCAAAGTCGGTAGATCACGAAACTGAAGGAGGAAAATAGAATTCTCACAAATATACCAGGATCGATAAAATATTGCTAACAAATGGTTTTTTTAATTTTTTTTTTTTAAGTACAAGTTGGGGAGGTAATTACAAATATCGATTCTTCTTTGAGGGTTCGAAACCCGTGACACTGGTGTTGAATACAATGAAATCATTGTGGCATTAAACGATGAAATTATCATGTCACTGTTCTTTTCGATGTTGGATATTTATTTTCAATTCAATTATATTTGAAGGTTAGAGGATTCGAACATGTAACATTATAGTTATTTTTTAATCATCCATGAAGATATTAGTACTTCCAAATAAGATGAGAGTCAAATATTTATTTTTAAAATTAAATTTATGGTCCTTTCGTTAAATTAGAATATTTTATCATTTTGTTAAATTAGAATTATATTCAATCAAATACTAAATGTGTCGATGACATAATTGATTATCTTATTTCGTGTTAATTCATTTTAACTATACAGTCACAAGTTTGAACTCGAAAATCGGTATTTAACTTTTATATTATTCAAACTAATTTTTTGCTACAACTCATTCAAATATTAAAAATGATAAATTATTTTAAGTAATTATATTTTAAATAATCCAGAGCTATGGACAAACAAACACACCTAATATTTATGATATATTTTGATATAGCGTTAATATTTATGTTATAATAAGAGAAATGAAAGGAGTCCTAAATTTATGCATTTATAAGATGGCTAAAAAAATAATTTTAAAAGAAAAATTAATAACAAAACTATGTGAGAACAAATTTTAACCTTTTTTAGTACATAAACTAAAATTATATCATTAAGACCCCGTTTGATAACCATTTGATTTTGAAAATTTGTACTGTATAGCTACTTTAAAATCCTCTATTAGAATTATAGCACATTTTTATTAAAAATTGGTTTATACCAAAATTGCAAGTGATTGAACTCAATTATGAGTATATATGATTATATTCAATCAGTTTGTTAAGTGATTGAGCTGCTCAATCAATTACCAGTCATTGAACTCAATCACTTGTAATTTTGCTATAAACCAATTGATAAAAATGTGCTATAGATGCAACTTTTTACCATATTTTTGTTATACATGAAAAACCCATTTGATTTTTGGTTTTTAGTTTTTGAAATTAAGCTTATTCTCATTCAAATTTACTACAATGTGTCCTCCTTACAATATATTCATCTTTCTCTAACAAAGTATGAGAAAACTAACCAACTTTTAAAAACAAAAATAAATTTTTGGAAGCTAATTTTTTTTGTTTTTAAATTTTGACTTGATTTCTACAAATATAGGTGAGAGTAGATATCCAAGTAAGAAAAAGACATGATAAAATAATTGTTATAGGCTTAAATTTCAAAAATCAATAATAAAAAATCAAATGATTGTCAAACCGGACCTAAAATTTTATAAATCAAAATAAAATAATTATAAAATAGATTGAACAAAATTCTCAAATTAAAAAAAAAAAAAAAAAAAAATCAAACAAAATTTTATTATAGTGACTGCATTACTCTCAAAATAAACAAATTCAATTTTGAGTATAAATTGATCGATTAATTGACGAAAAACCAATGTTACATTTTTTAATCTTTGAAATTCCAAAATAAAAAACAAGTTTGTGAACACCACTTATTCTTTCACTAGCCTTGTTTTTAAAAAACAGCAATTAGAAGCAGATAACAATATAGAGATAATAAATTCAATAGAAATCATACATTAAAAACTTGTTGGTTATCAAATTGAGCCTAAATAATTTTAAATATTTCGAATACTAGCTTCAACAGTACATATGAATGTTGTAAAACTGGCAAATGCATTCTCTCTCCATGGGGATGTTCGACATCATTTTCATCCAAAGAAAAATTCAAACACGATTAACATATTGCTCATCCAAACAAACCTTAAAAACCGATAATTATTCAATCCCATCCAAAAATATATCATAATATCATAAATGTTTTTTTTTTTTTTTGAGGAACCTCAAAAACATTGATCAAATTTTGTTGCCACTCATATTTAATCATATGAATAAGTAGTTGTACACGACTGAACAAATAAAATAATAAATAAAGTGAGCATGTTATAAATATAAATGGTTACTTGATCTGATTTGGATAAGTGAGGTTGCATATGGACTTTCATATAGTACAACCAATCATTCATAAATGAATTGAACCGTTAAATTAAACCGACGCATTTTCAGAATAAATAAATATTAGTGTGACTTTCAGATTGATTTTTTATTTTTTTTTTTAAAAAGTGACTTCCAGATTGATATGGAATATCTTGACTCAGACAATTGCACAAAGTTTGACTAAAAACAATAATTTATGTACTCAAAAAAAAAAAACAATAATTTAAATTGTGGACATCAATATTTCCCGGTCACAATGGCCCTAATTGGTAAAAATTTATCCATGAATGAATTTAGTTATAAATTATCTCGTTATCATTTAAATTAAGATCGAATATATTTTAATATGTAGTAAAGCTACTAAAAAAGTTCAAGGCCACAAAATTTAGGTGAAGCAATTATGTTTACAAGGTAATTTTTTTAAAAGGCCACAAAATTTAGGTGAAGCATTTGATATTTTTTTTTCTAGACTGTCCGAGCCAATTTTCGCACACCTCGATTAATGTCACGGGACATATCACCTGATCCTAGTCATTTGATATCAAATTTAGGAATATTTCATTCATAGGAGAAATACTATAAAATAACTTTGTGTCCCTGAATTACAGATTTACACTAAAAGAACAATTGATCAAATGAAATAAGATGGAAGAATTAGTTCTTCACAAATTGCCTTAAGAAGCTTCAATTTGAGATAATGATAGACAAGTTGTCAATTCTCTTACAAATCTCAATACAGTTTGAATACTATATTTTTAGAAAGAATAATAATTAAATAAATAAATCTCTCTCTCAAATTGATATCAGGTAAAAATAGGATAAAAAATATTTTTTCATGAGACATTATTCCAAAATAATATACATTGAAAAGATCAAAATAAATTAATCATCACATCTCTCTAATTACAAAAGAGGCCTCATCATTTTTGCTCTCTTTTTCTTCTACAGAGCACTTTTTAAGTTTTTACTACAAGCAGAAAATAATAAAAGCTTTACTTCAAATAGCAAATAAATTTGACATTCAAGTAAACCAGAACCTGCCCTAGTTTCCAACATCCACAGCCTATAAGCAGTACATAATTACATATAAATGTGTACTCTCTGCCAACACTTACAGCTAAAGAAAACAAACTTCAATCTAACTATAAGAAACATATGAATGAAGGAATGAGAGTGGAATAAGAGAATCAATTACACTGAAATCTATCAAAACCTGGGTGGTGTTTGATTAGCTTGGTTTCCATATTGTCTCACATGAAGTGGAGAATTATGGTGAAGAGGCTGATGAGCATTCCGATCTGACGCTAGTCGGGAAGCACGGTTTCTAAGCTCAGTTGGTTTATCATTCGTAGCTTCGATCTGTTCCAATGTCTCGACGACCTCTTTCATTGGTGGTCTGTTCTTCTGTTCTTGCTCGATACATTGTAGTGCTAGTTGGGCCACTTGGAATGCGGATCTGGATGGATATTTTCCTTCCAAGCGAAAGTCCATCACGTTTTTCAGCTTCCTTCTCTGTGATAAGTATGGTTTTATCCAATCCACCAAGTTTTCTTGACCGGTTGGACGGTTTTCATCAAGAGCGCGTAAACCGGTCAGCATCTCGATTAGTACAACTCCAAAACCATAGACATCACTCTTGACATAAAGATGTCCTGTGGTATACATAATCATTATTGTCAACTCGAAAAAATCTTGGAGATATTAGACTCCAGTTGTGGAACTAAGATGATTTATTCGACATAGACAGCCAATTTTGAAAGCTTTTATCCTACCTGTGGTAACGTACTCTGGGGCAGCATAACCATGAGTGCCCATAACTCGAGTCGTCAGATGAGATTTACTTTCTGAAGGACCCAATTTCGCCAAACCAAAGTCCGATAGCTTTGCCGTATACGACTGCAGGTAAAGGAAGATTCAGTTTACTTGCTTGGGATGACCAAAAGGCTCTTTCTTAAACTGTATATTTACACATAAATTCAAAATAGAACTTTACCCCATCAAGCAGAATATTTGAAGCCTTGAAATCTCTATAAATTACTTGCTTGTCTGATGTGTGCAAGAAGGCCAGCCCTCGGGCAGCACCTATGGCGATCTTAACCCGTGTATCCCATTCTAACGGCGTAACTGCTGAACCCCCTGCATTTCACAGAAAGGTTGTTTACACTTCAGTAAACTAAGATGGATCTCTGTTTGTGACAACAAAAATAATAATGGTAACAATTAAGTGAAAGAAACACCATAGCATAAACTTTTTATTTGTATCTATGAATGTCCCGACTAGCTTAGGCAGAAAAACCATAGCATAATATCGTCAATTAGTTTTCTTACTTCCAAATAGATGGTTCTCTAAGCTTCCTTTTTGCATGAACTCATATGTAAGAAGTAGCTCGTGATCCTCCCAACAGTAACCCAACAGCTTTACTAGATTTGGGTGAGAAAGACTTCCCAAGAAGCCAACTTCAGACTGCACAATCAACCAGACAAGGTTATTATAAGAAAAAGTTTCAAAAGGTTTGGAGAAAGAAATTTCTAGTATGCAACTGTAATTGTCAAAATTGGAAAAGTCAGAAAATCATAAGGGTTTTAAACAGAACGAAGTAGTTCATAGGGCCCCGCAAGCAATTTTTCTAGAATTTCGGTGATTTAGGGTAGTTTCCACAGCCATAGGTTAGCAGTGTATCAATGATACAAACATAAATGATGGAGATCACATTAAGAAGTTTGGAATGATTTAAACAAAATGTTGCCAATTTTTTCAATACTCAAAGTCTATTTTAGATGGTGTTTTTCTTAAGTCCTTTGAGTTGCATTCAAACAGCACATAGAAGGTTCAACTGCACTTGAGAAATTCACGGTTGAGTTCACATGATACTCTACCCAAAGTGATTCCCTCTATAGTGAATACCAATTTCTTCTCTTATTTTTTCCTTTTGATTTCGCATGTTTCAGAAATTCATGCTCATTCCACAAGTTCTCAGAGAGGATTTGATCATCCTAAGGCCACCTCTAAGAGACAATAAAAATTTAAAGCTATAAAGTCTTCAATCTTGGAGCTTGGACAGTTGGACCTAGGAGGTAGAGGTACAGAACAATCTCCATATAGAAATCTTTTTTCGCTTCAATCGATAGTTTGTTCGAGGAGATTTTAGAGAAGAGAGTATTCATCTCCATAACAATATAATTACCTCCCATTCCTCAATTCCTTGCACGCTATCCGATTTCAACTTTTTGACCGCAATAACCATAGGATTTCCCTTCTTTCCAATGCCCTTGTCCTCAAGCCAACCTTTGTACACCTTGCCAAAACCTCCTTCACCAAGCAATGCTTCAGCTCTGAAGTTTTTGGTTGCAGCTCTGAGCTCTGCCAAACTATACTCCCTCAAGTGTGGAGAGGGCAAAATCTGGCCATTAGGAAAAGCTTCATCTCCACTTGCTGCAGAGAAAGTGCTGAACTTGGAGATGTTGCTCACCGTTGATGATGTTGTCTGACTCGTTGTCTGGGATACCACTGTTATAGCCACAGATTTGAATCATATAAGGGATTTTTTTTCAAGCCATAAACAAACTATCATTATCTGCATGTAGCTCTAAGTCTTGGATCAAAATTCAAAAGAAGCCCCAACCAAACACTCAAAAACTAGCAAACTCCAAACAAATACCCATATGGAAAGAGTGAAAAAGACTTTCAGAACCTGACCCACAACCTCTACAACACTTTCATCTTTATCAATGAAAATGTTTTAGTTTACTATAAAAAAAGCAAATACCCATCTGGAAAGAGTGGAAAATAGTTTCAGAACTTGACCCACAACCTCGGTAACACTTTCATCTTTATCAATGAAATATTTTTTGTTCACTATCAAATAAACAAATACCCAGATGGAAAGAGTGGAAAAGAGTTTCAGAAAATATTTCCTCAAAAATTTAAACAATACAAAACACAAAAAAAAACTCCAAGGACAAATTAAAAGAAACCCCATGAAAGAACATAATCAAACTCAACAGGGAAAAACAAAATGAGCAAAAACCTGCAGATAGTAAACACAAACTTGGAAAAAGAATTAAATTAGAACAACAAAATCCAAGATAATGAAGTGATATGAAAATTACCTGAACTGAAATTAGCAGTAGTATTATTAGGGGTATGATTATCAACAGGAGAACCCCAACAAATCCCCATTTTATCTCTCTCTCTGAACCTCTAATTCTCTGAGTTCCTGTTGGAGCACAAAAGGGAAAAAAGAAGAAGCTAATTAAGGCAAACCCTAATGAAATAAAACAAAGGGAATTCAGAATTCTCAGTCAACTAGTTCATATCTATCTCCCCCAGGTCCCACCTGCACATATCGTGATCAATTAAATCATAAATCGATTCACAAATCTGATCCAATAATCACGTATTTAAGGGCAAATACATACATACATACATATATATATATTTAAAAAAAATCAACGCTGCAGGAAGACTGAGTCGCAGAAATTAAAAAGAGGTGGGGACTGAAGAAGATGACATCGAATGGAAAATCTGTCTGGTTGTTGTTCAAAGTCAACTGCCGTGCATGGTGGTTTGCTTGGTTGGAGAAAAATTGAATTCAAAGATGGGGAAAAGAAACAGAGAAATTGATGAATAAGGAAGGGATGTGAATTACTTGAATTGTGGGGCCGAAGAGTTATGGCGTCGCCATTTTCCGCCATTGAAGGCCACGCCAACTGGAGCTTGCTTTAACTCGCAAAGACGAAAACCCTGGTTTCTTTGACTCCTTCCGGAAGGGAACGAGACTCTTAAAATACACCATTTTTTTTAGTTCCTATTTTATTTTATGTTTTCCACTTTTTATTTAATAAAACAAAACTAAACAAAATTCCAACATGAGTTCTATTATGGTTGATTTTTCTGTTTTCAGTTTTTTTCTCTTTTTTTTTTTTAATTTTAAGTTTTTGAATAGCAGAATTCTATGTTTTTCTTTCATTAGCCAAATCATATATATTTACAATATTTTCTATATAATTGTATTGGCGCCTTATTATCTATACAAAACATGAAAAGTTTCGAAATCCATAGGGAAATCTCACATCGGTTGGGAAGGGGAACGAAACATTCCTTATAAAGAGTGTGGACACCTTTCCTTAGCAATACACGTTTTTTCATTGGGGGAAAAGTAAACTTGTGAGGCCAGTGGTCCAAAGTGGGCAATATGTTGGCTAGTGATGGATCGTTTTTTACAAAACGACAACTTTTCGTGCTAAAGTTATAACCGCATTGGAACAACACTCCAATAAGAAAGACCCATAAACTATCAAATCCCTCAAGTTGAGATTCTTTTAATAGATAATATTGAAGGATAATTTTATTAGGATCTCACAAATATCTCACGTTGGAAAGTGGGAGAGTCCAACATCAATATAAAAGAGATATGAGTTACTCCCCTTATAGGCAATTGGTTTTGAAGTGGAACCTCATATTCTCTAACATGGTATTAGAGCGCAATGTAGGTAATGACCCCCAAATTCCAATCCAACCCAAAATGCTTTGAATTTTAAAGTGGGTGTAGACCCCACCCAAGCGGGCATAAGCTTAAGCGGGTATTTGATCCCAAAGTTCGAATCCAACCCTAGCAAAAAGTAAACCAAAGCGGGTCTTTCGGTCCACAAATTTGGATTAGAATCTAGTTCAAGATGGCATTTTCCCGATATTCAAGATGGCATTTCCCGATATGGCCGCCATCTTGAGGGGGAATGTTGGAGATACTCACCTTGTGGCACACATTGGAAAGGTGAGGATTCTACAACTCATTTATAAAAAGATATGAATACTCCCCTCATGGCCAATTGGTTTTGAGATGGATGTCCACATTATTTTAATATGGTATCAGAGCCCATAAAGCCCAAACGGGTATTCGGTCTGGTGAGCCCAAAAGAGGCACCATCTTAAAGGGCTGGGAGAGTCCAACATCAATATAAAAGAGATATGAGTTACTCCCGAGGTTTTGAAGTAGAACTACATATTCTTTAACAAATTTGACGTCTATCTCGATGATTGACCCATCAAAGTACGTAACATTGAGAAAATTAACTCTAACCGAAAAATTAATTTGCTTCCTTCACAAAATAGAAACATTTCTAATGTAGACTTCACCTGTCTACACCTTAATCAAAATGGCAGATATATTATCAATAAAATATCAGTGAGAGAGATTAATGAAATGCCTAATTTATTAAACTTAACTTTACAACCATTTTATTTTATTTTTTTCCCTTTCATCGAAATAATTTAGTGTTAGTCCTTGAAGTTGTTCAAAGTATAAATATTTTATTTATTCCTCTAAGTTTTAATCATTTAAAAATTGATGTTATTACTTTTGGTGGACACGAGACCATTTATTTATTTCTGTTGTCTTCTGACCTTTTGAATCTTTTAACATAAAATTTATACATAATAAGATGTTTGATTCATTGCATATTGTCAAAAACAAAAATATTAAATATTTTAACTTATTTTCTTATTCTAGCACTATTGTCTATTGAATAAACTATAACCAACAAAATTTAATTTTTGAGGGACTATAATATAATATTTTTAGAGAGTGCAAACAATATATTTGTGATGTTGAATAAATTTTCTACGACAATGATTATGCACCAAATGAGTTATATTCAAAGCAACATTTTTTGTTTAGATTTTTCTTAATGTTAAAATCCTCTATAAAGAAATCTGGTCCCGACAGTCACAGACATAAAATAAATAAATTAATTAAATATTTAAAAATTAAAAATTATAATATATATATATATATATAACAAAAAAACAAAAAAAAACAAACTCTCTTCTAACTTGTCAAATTCAAATTCATAATTTAATAAAATTTGTTGGCGCGTCATCATTCTCGAGATTACTTTCCCTTTTCACAAAAAAAAATAATAAATAAAAAAATGCTAAGATTGGATGCGTTGTGATCGGGGCAAGAAGTAAATTGCAATAAATATTTTGGTTTTAGGTTTTGACTTTTTGTTTAGTCAGTTTTTCTTTCAGCCTCTCTTTTTTTTAAGTAATAATAATAATAATAAATACTCCATTTTGGAGTGTTTATTTGTCAAAATTAAAGAGAATTTTTATAATTAAAACAATTTTTTATTTTTTACTAGTAAAGCCTTATTTCTATTCATTTAATTCTAACAGTTCAAAATAATTATTCATTTTTAATCACTTATTTTTAATTATTTATTTTTAATTATTAAAAAAAATTATTTTTTTGTTATTCATTTCTAATTATTAAAAAACTCATTTTTAATTACTCATTTTTAACCATTCATTTTTTATTACTCTAAATAACTTATCATTTTAAATCTACACCCAAATAAATTATTGTCATTAATTTGTTTACAAAAAATCTACGTCCAAACAAGTTTTTTGCTATAATTTTTCCATAAAAATCTATACATAAACGAGATTTTACGAAAATCACAATTTCTAATCACTCAAAATCTTCAAACTAACTCTTTATCCAAAACACATTTAAACACCTCCTTTCCTAATTTTGATTACTTTACCTGTCTTTGACAATTTTAGAGAAAGAGAGAATCCAAAATTTTCTAAAATTTATTAATGCTCATTGGTTCTATTAATGTAGACAATTAAATACAATTTAGGGAATTTAAAAAAAAAAAAATATATATATATATCATCATTAGTGCTTTTTAAATAAATTGGTGAAATATCTTTAAAATGACTAAAATATTTATACTTCAATCAATTTAATGGCTAATAACAATCAATTAATTTGACGTTAGCATCCATCAGCATAATTGAAAAATATAAAAGATATAAAAAAAAAATCCCACCAAAATTTTCTATACATCTAATTTTAAAAATATAGATGCTATAATTATAAATGAAGGTGTCAACAACAGAATTGCTACATAGAGCAATTTCCCTATAATTTATTTATTTTGTTAATGGCTTTAACGATCGCATTTTTTATTTGTTTCCACAGCCAAAGATTCGATCTCAATGGAAAATATTTAATCTCTTTGACCTACAACAAAAAGTAACTTTCAAACACATCAACCCTTTTCTACTTTAACCTAATACACCATTTACTTATCAATCTAGTAGTTAATAAAGGCTTTAGGTAGAAAATAAATAAATCGGTCTAATAGTTGATAAAGGCTTCATGGAGAAAATAAATGAATCGGTCTAGTAGTTAATAAAGACTTTATGAAAAAAATAAATGAATCGGTCTAATAGTTAATAAAGACTTCATGGAGAAAATAAATGAGTCGATCTAATAGTTAATAAAAACTTTATGAAGAAAATAAATGAGTTAATCAATAACTACTTATCTAAAAATTAATTCTATACTTTAATTGCAAGATCAAATTTCTCCAGGTTGACTTTTAGACCTCAAGACAGGTCAAACAAGCAATGTCACAACCAAAAGATGGTAAAACTAAGGGCATTTAAATTCAACATCATTTGAAGTACAAGAAACCAAATGCATGATCAGCCAAGTCCTGCCATCCATGAGATTATTGAAGATGTGAAATATAAAATGAACAGTATTATATTTCATATCAAAAAAAAAAAAACTAAATCTTACAACACTACCCCAAGGACAGAAATTGGCACCTATCTTTTTCCCCTAAACCTAAAAAATTAGAATACATAAATCTATACATGAACCCTCTCTCTTCTAATGTTTTTACAACACAATTTGGTAGGGTTGATAAGGCTCCACCTTTGTCTCTACTCCAGGAGCAACAGATCTCAAACCCACCATTTCTATGGTTAATCATCAAGAAGTTGAAATTTAATTAATAATTAGTAATCCTCAGAGCTGTAAAACTAAATCAGGGTGAGCAGAATCCACCTTGATAGAGCTAGGAGATCCTGGAGATTTAAATCTCATGTTCAGGTCCCGGGGAACAGCTTCGGGTTTGTGTATTGTTGTTGATACTACTGCATCTATTTTTTCTAGTGACGATGGCCCCTGCTGCCATGGTTTTCGTGAATTGGGAACGAATGGAGCCTTGTTCCCTGACCCGAGCAATGAACTGGAAGAGTTTTTTGTACTAGGATTGTTTTCGGGGCATTTTGGCTCTTTAGGATTCTGGTTGGTACCTGTTGCTGAAAGGATGGAGTTAGCATTAGTCCTGGAGACCGGCTCGAGTACACCAACGGACTCTGACGCTTCTACTAGTTTCCCCCTGTGAGCAGAGAGATCATAGGCATAAGCACCATTGAAGCCATTCATACCAGGGCGGGTTGTTGGACTCTGGTGTTTCTGAAATGAAGGCCTTGACATTGGAATACTACTTTCCAGTACATTATAATCACTATTGGGATTCGATCCTTCAACCGCTTCCATTTTCCCCCGGTGAGGCTCTGAAGATTGTCGAGAACTTGATGGTGATGACGAAGTTGCAGCAATCACAGTAGGAGGCCTGCTTAAATGGCCATCTGAGCTGGGGGAATGAGAAGGCTTGTCGTGCATCTTCGACAAAGTATCAGCTTCAGAGTTCTCAGATGATCGAAGCCCCTTCGGTTCAGGAGCAAGAGGGTTTACATCTGCAGCAGAACTCTCATGCCCAACAAAGGGCTGCAATGTCGACATTTCACCGAGTTCAGCTTGAGGTAGAAGCACCCTCTTTGGTGTGGTATCGTTTTCTACAACCCATCCAGGACCAAAACCTGAACCTGATGGTAAAGATCTTTCAATCTTCTTAGAAGCAACTCTCCAAGCTACGGATCCAAGATCTGCAGCAAATCGAGCGAGGCTTCGTGCATAAGCATGCTCCAAAAAGAGTCCAACCTGAATCACATAGAGAGCTAGTTATCCCGCCGCAAAGTCCATATAGGTTCCTCATATAATTTAAGTCACTAAAACTAAATAGCAGCAATGCATGATATTAGATAGATTAGAAGAGTAAATATTCAAAGCAACGCAATTAATCAGAAACTGAAAATAACAGTCCAATTCATTTTTATCCTCAACTATGATTTTATATCTTTTGTGACAACAAGAAGCTATATCCGACGCAACAGCTCCAACTCGGGAGTTGGCATGGAAAGATCTGATCCAAGACCTCTGATAATAATTGAATATATCCAGCATTCAATCTAAATATGCATTCAAAGCATTGCACTTAATAGACAATGTTAATAGTAATAAAGTCAGATACATACTGGCATTAAAGCCTTTCTCTCTCTATCAAATGTATTCAACACAGACGGCTCTAGTAAAGCAGTTGCTTGAAATTGCGTATATGTGTTACGCCTACTCTCATCAGAGACAATTGGTCTTTTCCCTTGTCTCACTGAATTGAATCTCAGTGCAGCACCTGCCAGGAAAGAATAATCTTCTAACCAGTATTTAGATAGTATCTTAGTAGTACCCTACGGGTGGATACTAAAATAATAATATTAATATAATAAATAACGCTTGACAAACATTTCATACCTGTAATATCCTCACTTCTATCAAATCTGCTCTGGTTAAACAAACTAAATGCAACATCACTATTTGAAGAAAAGGAGAATCTGCCAGAAAAATCAGCTAAACTAGGCTTTTCCAGATGCTGAAATCCATTCCGCAAATTGTTGAACCGATTTGTGTTTTCACCACCTGTAGCAAGAGTGGCATCTGGAGAAAACTCTGAACCGGCACGTTCCAACGAAGGTCTACCCAATGGTTTTTTCAAATTCTTGGTCGGCGGTCTACCTCTTCTTGCTACTTTAGGTTCTTGATCATTATTATCACTATCTTGTCTCAAGTTCATAAAACTCTTTTTTGCCAATTCTTGTATGGTACGTGCCTGACAAAAATATATGAACTTAGATTGTGAGACCTCTTCACTTTTCTAATGTAAGATTCTCAACTTGTCCCTCAAGATGGTACCACTTTGGGTTCACCAATCATGGATCGGATCCCAATTCTATTTTTAATTGGACCAAAATATCTGTTCGAATTTAATGGGCTCTGAAAGTGATATCATATTAGATAAAGTGGGGTTCTATCTCAAAACTAATTGGTAATGAGAGAAATAACTCACTTTTGATAAAGGTTGTAAGGGTCCTCACTTTACCAATGTGGGATCCGCGACAATAGAAACATAAACGACAATAAGGAAGTTCTGTGCAAACCAAACCTGTCGAAAATATATAGTATCCGAGGAATTATATTGCATTGCATTTGAACTGATTAAGAGAATGTCTTTCTGCAGAAAAAGAAAAAAAGGCACTATATCAATACTAATAAACAAAGCATCACGATCTTACAACTTGAGAAAAGCACTTGAGCATGTTAGGTTAAAGCTAAAAGGATCTAAAAATGGGGAAATCTGTATCTGAGGAGATAACACAAGCCCAAATTTTAAAAGAAACAACCGTTTACTTGTAAAACAGATCTTGCATATAATGTGCTTTTAAGCAACACACATATACCCATGCAAAATAGCAACATATAGAGGAAAAGCAAGTTCCAAAAGAATAAAGAAGAATCCCCGTGTAATCTTAAACCATACTAAAACTGCGAAGTAACACATAATAACTTGTTTTACTCATCAAAAAAAGCATTATTAAATTTTAAACCAAGTTCTAGAACAAGGGTTCCAACTTTTTTCAGAATCAAGCATCCCTCTTCACCAATATAAATTGATTTATACACCACATTAGTTGGTCGATTTGGGTGCAAAAGAAATGCAATTTTTGAACCAAATAGACAGAGCAAATACTTAAATCATGAGTGGAGGCTCGTAAGCTTCACAATTAAGAATGTCAACAAAATATGAAGTATATCACCACCCTATTTCAATCCAACTTGCCAAATACAGCTAAGAATATTCACCCAAGTAACAGCAGCAATTTGATAAGCATGGTTAAAAACTTCAACTTTGCAATGGATCGAATATGAAGATATCTAGAATTCAGCTGAACAGAAAAGAGAAATAAATGATTCAAATGAAACAGAAAACAACAAAGGCTCATCGTACTTCAAACTGTTCCAAGCTGGTATAAGCTCCAGAGGTAAGCTTCTCCCGTAGAGTTGCAAAATCCATCGGATGCTCTATAATTTCATGGTAGTCTGGAAGCTACAAAAATAATTTTCAAAGCAAAATCAATGTAAGGATAGGACAAAGCATGTCACAAGACCCAAAAGCTGATGCCCCATCACTCCCAAAACCAACCTCGTTGGGGTCCACAGGCTCAGAAAACACACCATAGATGTCCTTCCTGAAATTAAAGCACTAAGGAAATTACAATTAACTAAAAGGCAAATAACGGTGTCAAAAAGAACACATAAAGAGGAGCTGAAAAAACACACTTTTGAAGCCTGTCGAGGATGAAGACTAAAAGCTTCTTATCAGGTAAAGGCGTCGAGGGTCCCGAATCCATATGCGACCCTGCAAGTAATTATGTCCATAATGATTAAAAACAGTCACAAACATGGATTTCAAAGAAGTGGGTTGTGATTATTGACAAAAACCTTGAAGGGTTTCTGATGGATTTGTAGCAGAAATGGACTTTTCACCCTGAAATACCAATATAAACAAACCAATGCGCCAACAGTTACAAACTAAGCAAATAATTTTCCAATTATGGGTGAGCTCCATAAACAGGGTAGATCCAAAAAAAAAAGTAAACAGGACTCAGAATCAGACTGCCACGATTGGGAAAAAAAGAAACGCAGTTTCCAACTGAAAAAATAATTAAGGGAAGAAAAGACAAATGCGAACTTTTTCGTTTAATCTATGACAGTCAAATCAAATCGTTAAAGATAAATCAAATAGTGAGCATAAAAATATATATATATATATATACTGAAATTCAGAAGAGCCATTCAAATTATCCAAAGTCAACTACCCTTGACTAAAATAGTCGAGAAATAAAAAACCAACAACGAATTTTCAGATACCGTCAACGAATTTTCTCCGATTACTAGAAATATAAACCTTCATTTCCCCCAAAAATATTCAAGCAGAAATTGCAGTACCTTCTCGGAATCATAAACCCTAGATCCCTCCACAATGGAACCCATCTTCCGCTTCCTATTAACGGACGCAGCATTATCCTCGCCCTCCGCATTAGAATCAGAACCACCGGAATTGAGAGATGTAGAATCGGCGGGAGATTTATGGGAGTGCAATCTGAGAACGAGCTTGAGTTTCTTCTCGCGGCGTTTCCCGGGCAATTGGTGGTTGTGTTCGGCATCGGCGGGGTCGGCGGGAGTGGTCCCGTCGGGGTTGGGGTTCCGGCGAGTAGATCGCCGGAGCGGAGTTGGAGAGGGGAAATTAGGGTTGGAAATTGCGGGGGAATTGTTGATGATTTGGGTGTCGGGTTGAAGGTGATTCTGGTGTTGGCGCTGTTCCTTGAGATTGCGCTTTTGAAGGTCCAACAGCGATGGCCGCCCTTTCTTCTTCTTCTTCCTCTCCACTGGGTTTCCCATTTCTGGTGCTTCCTCTGTTTCTCTCTCTCCGGAGAGATAAAATCGATACAGACTATTTATTTTATTTTATTTTATTTCTTTTTTTCTTTTTACGCCTATTTCATTTTCTTTTTATTATTTAAAATATCCCTAGGGTGTGAGAGTAGTTTTAATTTCATTCTCATTATTAAGAAAAGATGAGATGAATTGGAGTAATTTGAATATATAAAGTAATTGTTTGGATAGGGGTGTTTTCGAAAAGAAATATTACAAACGTATTCATTTTATATTAATTTTTTTACATAGGATAAATTTAATATATTTTATTTTATATTGTGGAATTGAAAATTAAAAAAAATGTTTGATAAGATATTTGATAGATTTTGATTAAAGATATTTTATATTATATAATTGAATTTTTTTTTAAAAAAAATTGATGTAATATTTGATAAGATTATATAAAATATTGAAAAAAATGTACAAACTACTCCTAAATTGTAACAATTAAATCCCTAAATTTGATCGATCACTTTCCATAAACTTTGATAAATATTGCAATTAACCCCAAGAAATTTAAATTTAGGAGATTTCTATATATATATATATACTTTTTAAAAAAATTTAATTATTTTTCTTTCTACCCCTTCTTGTTCTTTGACTCACAACTCCCTCCCACACCAAACCCAAAAACCTACCCAAGAATATTCTTGTATAGAATTCTACCAAAACTCAATTCTCAAAGACATTTCATTTCTTTAAGGTTAATTGTCCAACTCCTGAAGACGGTGAATCATAATCCACTTCTCGGAGTCCAGATCCGAAAATCCTTGAGCTGAGCGCGGTAGAGCTCGGCTGGTGACAAAGAAAAAGAGAACCAGAGCCGGTGCCGGTGCCGGTGCTGTAAAAACATTGGGACTGAGAATCTGGCGAGGGCAGAGACATGGTGGAGTAGAAATCAAGATTCGGGTGAGATGGGTTGGGCATGGATCTGCCGGCGGTGCAGAAGTCCGGAGCTCCGCCGGTGAAACCTGATTGCATCTTTAGAATGGAAAAATAAAACTGTGAATTGGAAAAACAGAAGTGAGAATATATATTTATATATGTTTATAAATGAAACAAACAATTGAAAAAGAAGAGTAGGGATAGAGAGATGAAAATAAGTTTGGTGTTTCACCGAGTTGTGAGCCAAACAGGAAGAGAATGGGTAGATAGATGAAAATGGTCAAACATTTGCACCCTACCTCCTTCGAACTTCGACCGACTCCCTCCGTCGAACTTCCACCGTACCTCCTTCGAACTTCCACTATGCCTCCGTCGAACTCCACTGTACCTCCGTCGGTACGTGTTTGGACGATGTCTTCCAAGAGACAGCAGCTGCAGTACATGCCCCCCGCGAACCCGCTGTACATCCACTGAACGTCTCCGTCATCCTTCAGTGTCTTCGACATTTGTTTGTGCGCGCCTTCCTTGTATAGTGATATGCACACGATTTTTGAATCCTCGTCCAACGAAAACTTCCCCTCAATAAACGATATGATAAAAGATAAGAGCATGTGGTATATGATATCAACAACGCCGGTTGTGTAATCGGTATAAACATCGTTCTCGTCCCATTTACCATTAAAGAACACATAAACTGATGTAGTTGCCATCCTTAAATTTAACCTCGAGCAAGTTTGTAAATGATTGTAAGAAAAGGTTGGTGGTAGGAAAAAATGGTAAAATCGAGATAACACTGTAGAAGATTGAGGGGTGATAGAGTAACAATTGTGGAAAAAATGGTGAACCCAGCAAACCTGTAAAAAAATGAAATTAATGATTAAAATGTTAATTAAAATACTAAAAAAGGAATTAATTTGTTAAATTCAATAATGCAAACTGACTCGTCTAAATTTGACCACCTACAAACCCTAAAAGTGTGGGAGAATTCATTTAACACATTATTATTATTATTATTTTAAATATATGCAAAGTGACGTATTTAGGTTTGGCCACCTAACAACCCTAAAATGTGATGATTTCGTTTAACACATTATTATTATTATTATTATTATTATTATTATTATTATTATTATTATTATTATTATTTTAAAGTATTCACGCAGTTAAACTTACTTACTCAAATGGTGGAGCAAATAATGTATAAATAAATAAAATTAAAACTAATGTAATTAATAGTCTATTTAATTTAAATAAATGTAGAAGTAGGAGAATACATATGAGATGTTTAATTTCTCTCCCCACTACAAATCTATTTTAGACATGACATTTAAATATTTTGCCTTTAGACACCACTGATAATACTTTACCAAAAATAGATAAATAATAGGTTTTCTCTTATTAATATGGTAAACATATCAATCAATGATTTAAGGCAACACTTATTGGGTTCAATAATATCCAGTGTCCAATGCCAGGGGAAATTGGGCCATCTACAAGCCCAACAGCAACAAATCTACACTTTCTTACTTTTGGGCAATTCCAAACTACACGTTTTACGCTTCTAAAATTGAGGCACCATTGATCCTTTCCAGATATATCGGAAGAGTGAAAACACAATTAAAAGATGTCTACAAATCAATGTCACAAATAAGTCTTAAAAAAAAGAAAAAAAAAGTATATCAAAAAAAAAAAAATGAAATACATAACTTCCTTTTTTTTTTTTTTTTTTTTTTTTTAAATTGGAAATATAACATCCTCTTTACTTAATTTAATAATTCTCTTTCAAATAAAACAAACAATTAGAAAAATGATTCAGGTATGAATTCTCACACTAATATAATTAGAAGTTTGTACACTTTTAAACAAAATTTCATAAAGATCTTAAATCAAAATAGTTATTTAAATTAAGGGTTTAGATAGATATGATTATTTATACCCAAAAATATATATGTGAAAAATACTAGTCTAAGGTAGAATTTTGGGTTAGAGTCAAATATTTAGTGAAATGTTATTTCAAAAGGAAAAATAAGTGTACATTCTTTTTGGGGTGCAGTTGAGGAATCTACATCCCTTCTATAATTATAAGGTAAAGGAGAGGTATCAAATTCACATTGGATTCAAAAAACCCTACATTTGTAGGGGTGGTGACCTTTTTTCTTACATGGTTTGGGGTACCTCTTAGGCTCACTAGTGGAGCCCCTCACAAGATAGACACTGTCACTTGGAAGTCTTCTAAGATCCCCATATATCACTTTATCCATTCCCATCTAGGGTTATTGAGGTAGATGCCTCTTCTCAATTATTTCGGGTATATTTGAAGGGGGAGAACGAAATAGTTTAAATGAGAGGTTAAAGTTATAGTATCATGCATCTTTTTTAACACATTTATGAACTAATGAATTAAATTTTAGAAAGAAAATCGAGGGTAACGTAACCTGAGAACCCAACCTAATCCAAAAATAACCGTTTATACATAAGGTTGAACAAATTGAGAGATTGGTCAACCCAAAAAATTGAATTGATCCAAAAAAATTCGTTCAACCCCTATCCAATCTAGATCATGTTTGTCCTCTCACCAATCTAAACTAAAAAAAAAAAAGCTCAACAAATTAATTACGAAAATTTCCGGTCAATATTCAATTTCAAAGACATAATTTATCATAAAAATTAATTAAATTGATCGTCATTTTTTTTTAGAAAATCTAAATAGATTGTCATTTTAATATAGGCTAAATTATAGAAAATGCCCATATACTACGTGGGTTGTGTTAAAAATGCCTCCAAATTTTGAAAAGTTTAAAAAATGCCCCAAATTTTAACAAAAGTTTTAAAAGTACCCTTGGTGTTAAATTTGGATGGAAACCTTCAAAGTTTGGTTTCAAAATTATCCCTAAACTTGTAAGATGTTTCAAAAGTACCCTTAAACTTAAAAAAACATTAAATAATGATGAAAATGCTAAAATTTTATTTCAATAATACTATAGATATTTAATTGGGCTGGTAAAAGACAAATTTTACTTTTGTACATATTTCTAACTTGTAAATTATTTGTATGTAAATATTAATTGTTTATACTTGAATTGTGTTGAAAATCTCACATAAAAAATATGGCAATATCTCCTAACATTATAAGATCGTTAATGAGTTATTCCCTCATTATAGATTAATTTTGAAATGAAATCTCATATGATTCTAGCATTATATCTGAAATTCATTAAATTCAATCAAGTACATGTTGATATTTCTTAAGATTGGTAAAATAGATAATTTACTCTCTCATTGTCACTCGATTTAATTTTCAAACATATGAGTAAGAAAATTATTTTAACAAAATATTGATCATAATTATTATTTTGAATTTTGGAATTTCTTTTGGTCACATTATTATTCAAAGGTTAATAATATATTTTTTAACTAATAATAATTTTTTAAGTTTTTTAAGGGTTCAATATTGACACTCTTAAACAAAAGCATAATATTTTTTAATCCAAAAGCTATGTTAAATTTAGATGAAAATGACTTGCTCATTGTCAATTATTTAGTTTCAAATTACAAACAAGTAACTCAATTATTTAAATACATTCAAGCTAAAATCGATAAAAACAATTATAAGTTAGCTTTAGTTTTTAAATATTTGAACTAAACTCTACCTTAAAATATTCATTTATGTTTCAAAATTCATAACAACAATTTAGGTCGAATTTAATAGTTGTTTAGTTTTTTTTTTTTTTTTTTTTTTTTTTTTGAAATTTAATAACAATTCTTTCATCGGTTGAGTTTTCTTATTTTTATATCTACATCTTATATTTGTTTTCAAAAACTAGATCAAATGCATATGAATAGAGGAAAAAAAAAACCATTTTTTTAGAAAGAATATATATTTTTTAATTGTTAAAAGATCAAGAATATTATTCAAATAAAAGTATAATATTTTTTTAAGTTGATATTTTTAAATGTCGAGGGTACTTTTTGATTTTTTTTTAAGTTTAAGAGCATTTTTGAAACTTATTAAAAGATCAGGGGTATTTTTGAAACTAAACTTTAACAGTTTCCATCCAAAATTAATGACAATGGTATTTTTGAAACTTTTGTTAAACTTTGAGGGTATTTTTTGAAATTTTTCATAGTTTTAGGACATTTTTGACACAACCCCATAGTATAGGAGTATTTTCTATAATTTAGCCTTTAATATATATGAAAAGGAGCTTTTTTTTTTTTTTTTTTTTACTCCAGGCAAAAATCATAATAGATAGTGAAATATTTTTCTATGCATTTGGGTAAGAGACTATTTATGCACATTTGTAGCATATAACTTTTGTAAAAAAAAATAAAAATAAAAATTGTTTTCATCCTTCCAAAATCCATTAGAATTACCCATAAAATTACCCATAAGATTTAAATCCAACATCTATCAATGATGTTGCATTAAAATTAAAAAAATGGTAAAGTTTGGTGTGGGAAACTTTCCCAAAAATAGCACTATGATATTGAAAGAAAAAAAGTTATTCCCAAATCAGTTTCATTGGGAGTTGAAAAAAAGGGGGAAAAAGATAGCATGAGCAAACTATATTCTTCTTATCCTCATCAAACAAACACAAACTCTTAATCCAATCAGCTTTTTTCTTTAGAAGATTATTTAATGTAGAACATAGATTCATTATTGGATATTCTTTGAATTATTCATTCACCTCTGAAAAAAAACCTTTTTTTTTTTTTTTTTTTTTTTTTTTCCTTCAGAGTATATATATATACTGATTAATAATTTTATTTTTAAATTTGTTTGATGGTTTATGGGTAAAATCAGAGAGAAATAGAGTGAAAAAGCACTCTAAAAAGTTGCAAATATCCAATTATCTTTCCAATAAGATTATTTTGTACAATTTTCTTCTCTTTCTCTCTTTGAAGGCACTAACTTCAAATTATCTTCCATTCCTCACTTCAGCTAAAAGTTTAAGATTAAAAGTATCAATTACAATAATAACTCAAGTAACATATGCATGCTTAAAAATAAGTCATAGATTTAAAATCATAATTTTTAAAATTATGAGAACTAAATTAACATAAATATACGGTACTAAATTAACTAACTTTTTTCGAACAATCAAAACTAAATTTTAGTTTTTAAAATTATAGAGGACTAAATTCTATTTTCATCAAATTATAGGGGACAAAACTTATAATTTATCTTAAATAACATTGTAAAGTCAATTTTTTCTTTTTTTTTTGAAACACATTGTAAAGTTAATTACTCAAACTTCATTCTATAACTCTGAAAGCTGGGTTTTTTGGAGTACAAATTGACAATTTTTTCGGCCAAAATGGAATGTGATCATGCTTTTGATAACATTCTGCTTACGCTACACCAATTGAAAGTTAATTCAATAACATACAAGACAAAAAAATATAACTATATACATAAATTGTTAAAAGACTTATTTGACAGTTTCTTAGGTTCAAGATCTTACAAAATGAACCGAAAGGATGGGTGATAGATTGGTTTCTTGTTTGGGGGTAATCCAGTTCAATACCACGATAATAAGTTCAACCATATTTGACTCTCATTAATTTAAGAGCGAAAAAGATCTTAATATATATAAGAAGGAAAGATCAATTCTATTGATCATATGAGCTCGGTTGTTTGAAATCAAAAATAAAATAATGAGTGCTTATGTTAAAATAAACAATATCTTATCAATATGGAGATTTGTAGATATTTGTTGTCATAACACATCCGATGATAATTTTTCTCACTTTTGTTTCTCTCGCACCCTGTAAAGACCCGACCTAAAAGTAGTCCTAAACCTAGGTCTTTAACCAGCATGCATGGCTTTAAAGCGGAATTAATGCGGAATTAAAAACAATTAAGGTTAACATTGGAAACCCTTAGTAGTTAAAACGTTTAGCAAAACCGTTACAAACATCTTTCAAATAAGCCCCGGCCGGAGCATACAATTTAATACATTAAAATATCAACTAAACATTTAAT
>JBBMEF010000001.1:5603969-5624956 GCA_037832685.1 Sicyos baderoa | reverse complement strand
CAAAGTTAAAATGAAGAATTAAATAGACACTTTGTTTAATATTTTGCTAAATCTAGACATTTTGTATGATTTCCCTAGAATATAAAGGTATTTGGACCTTAAATTTTTCTTAATTTTTTATTTTTGTTATTAGATCATACAAGATGTGGCTAGATCTTAGCTCGGCAAAAAAAGAAAAAAAAAACAAATATATATATATATATATATATATATTATTTGGAAGTTGGCTTAGATTAAACATAACGATTCTTTTTTGTTAGTTCAACGGTCACATTTTTTGCTTTTATTTCGCAACAAACTTGATAATAAATATTTTTTTTTGTTAAATGTAGCTTTCCGTTCCAACAAAAAGAAAACTTTTTTTTTTATTTAAAAACAACACAAAAAGTAGCTTAATAAAAAAACAGAACCAAACACTTCACCTAATACATTTTTTTTTTTAACAAACTTCACCTAATACTTTTTCCAATACATAAGAAATTTCCTACTTCGATCAATGTTTGACATTATGTTTGTTTCATTAAATGACGTTTTTGTAATCATGAAAGAATCTTGTCACATAAATAATCAATAATATGTTATTTTCTTGAAATGTATTAATTGAATTTCTAGTCGAACATAAATCTTTTTTTAGTACATCAAATATAATACTTTACATTAAGTAAATGTGATACTTAACAAAACTCTACTTGAGTTTTGCTTGTGCAAAACTCAATCAATATATGCTTTAATTCGCAGATTCTAATTGATAGTGTAGCTCAAGCCGGTGATCACCTACCTAAGAATTAATTTCCTATGAATTTTCTTGACATCTAAACATTGAAGAGTCATGTTGTTTCCATGACCTTAGTCAGGTGCACGAAAGCTGGGCAGTCACGAATATATTAAAAAAAAAAAGTATGACCAAAAAGATGGTAAATTTTAGGGCATTTAAATATAACATCATTTAGAGGACAATAAACCATATTAATAATCAACCAAATCCAGCCATCCTTGAGATTATTAAAGATAAGAAATAGAAAAGAAACAATATGTGATGATTTAAAAAAAGTAAACAAAAAAAAAAAAAAAAAAAAAAAAAAAAAAAAAAAAAAGAAGAAGAAGAAAAATAAATCTCCCTACACTTTTTCAAGGACAGAAACTGGCTCCTATCTTTTTTCCTCCCCTCTGAACCTAAAAAATTAGGATACATAAATCTGTACATGAACCCTCTTCTAATGTTTTTACAACACAATAATTTGGTAAGGTTGATAAGGCTCCACCTTTGTCTCTACTCCAGGAGCAACAGATCTCAAACCCACCATTTCTATGGTTAATCAAGAAGTTGAAAATTAATTAATAATCAGTAATCCTCAGAGCTGTAATACTAAATCAGGGTGAGCAGAGTCCACCTTACTAGAGCTAGGAGAGCCTGAAGATTTAAATCTCACGTTCAGGTCGGGGGGATCCGATTCGGATTTGTCTATTCTTGTTGTTACTACTGCATCTGTTTCTTCTGGTGGTGATGGCCCCTGCGGACAATGTGTTCGTGAATGAGGACCGATCACCGTGTTGACAAATGCCTCAATCCCTCGGCCAAGCAATGAACTGGAAGAGTTTGTTGAACTAGGATTGTTTTCAAGGCATTTCGGTTCTTTTGGACTCTGGTTGGCTGCCATTGCTGGAAGAATGATGTTGGTATTAGTCCTCGAGATCGTCTCGAGCATTTGAGATGACTGAGGTTTTACGCCAGCGGGGTCAGATGCTCCTATTAGTTTCCCCCTGTGAGCAGAGAGATCAAAGGCATAAGTAGCAACATTGAATCCATTCAAGCCAGGCCGGACCACTGGACTCTGGTGTTTCTGAAATGAAGGCTTCAATATAGGAATACTACTTTCCATTATATTAAAATCACTTCTGGGATTCAATCCTTCAACCGCTTCAGCCTGTCCCCTGCTGGGTTCAGAAGATTGTCTAATACTTGACGATGATGACGAAGCGGCGGCAAACTCAGTGGGAGGCCTGGTTAAATGGCCATCTGAACCAGGGGAATGTGACGGCTCGTCGTGCATCTTCAATGAAGTATCAGCTTCAGAGTTTTCGGATGATCGGCCACCCTTTTGTTCAGGAGCAAGAGGATTTCCATCTACAGCAGAACTTTCATGCCCAAGAAACGGCTGCAATGTCGACATTTGACCGAGTTCATTTTGAGGTAGAAACACCCTCTTTGGTGTGGTATCATTTTCCAAAACCCATCCAGGACCAAAACCTGAACCTGCTGGTAATGATCTTTCGATTTTCTTAGAAGCAACTTTCCAAGCTACGGATCCAAGATCAGCAGCAAATCGAGCAAGGCTTCGTGCATAAGCATGCTCCAAGAAAAGTCCGACCTGATTCACATAAAGAGCAAGTTATCCCACCGAAAATTCCATATAGGTTCCTCGTATAATTCAAGTCCCCAAAACAAATAGCAGCATGTTTTACATGTTTTAGACAATATTATATAAATGAGGACAGTAAATATTCAAGCAAACACAGTTAACAAATCAGAAACAGAAACAAACAGCCCAATTATTCTTATTCTGAACTATGCTTCTATATCTTCTTTGACAACAAGGAGCTATTTGAGACACCACAGCTCCAACTACGGAGCCGGCATGGAAATATCCGATTCAAAACTTCTGACTATAATTGAATATATCCAGCATTCAATCTATACATTCATTCAGCACTTAAAAGATAATGTTAACAGTAATGAAGTAAGATACATACTGGCATTAAAACCTTCCTCTCTCTATCAAATGTATTCAACACAGAAGGCTCTAGCAACGCAGCTGCCGCTTGAAATTGCTGATATGTGTCGCGCCTATTCTCTTCAGAGACAATTGGCTTTTTGCCCTGTCTCACAGAATTAAACCTCAGAGCAGAACCTGCCAGGAAAGAAAAGTCTTTGAACCAATATTTATATTGTATCTTAGTAGCACCCTATGGGTTGGATGCTAAAATAAAAGGGCTTGCCTAAGATTTCATACCTGTAATATCCTCACTTCTATCAAATCTGTTCTGGTTAAACAAATTAAATGCAGCATCACTATTGGAAGGAAAGGAGAATCTGCTAGAAAAATTTGCAAAACTAGGCTTTTCCAAATGATGGAATCCTTTCCTCAAATCGCTAGACCGAATTGTGTTTTCACCACCAGTAGCAAGAGTGGCATCTGGGGAAAACTCTGAACCAGCACGTTCCAAGGAAGGTCTACCCAATGGTTTTTTCAAATTCTTGGTTGGTGGCCTACCTCTTCTTGCTACTTTAGGTTCTGGTTCATTACCACCATCACTATCTTGTCTCAAGTCCTTAAAATTCTTTTTTGCCAACTCATCTATGGTACGTGCCTGACAAAAACATAATAACTTCTATTATAATGTGCAAAGCAGAAACATAACCAACATAAGGAAGTTCAGCGCAAATCAAACCTGCCGAAAATATATAGTATCTGGTGCATTATATTGCATTCCATTTGAACTAATTAAGAGAACGTCTTTCTGCAAACAAAAAAACATTATATCATTATTAGTAAGGAAACCATGGCATTCTTACAACTAGAGAAAAGCACTTAGTAGGCTGTTGGGCTACAACTCAAAGATCTACAAACAAATGGGGAAAATCTATTCCCGAAGGAGACTATGCCAGTCTGAATTTTGAAAGAAACAACCATTTACTTCAAAACAGATGATGCACATAAGATGTTTTAAGCAACATGTATACCTATGCAGAATAGCAATAGTCAACAGATAATTAAAAATAGGAGAACAACAGATTGAGGGGAAAGCAGATTGCAAAAGAAAAAAGGAGAAAGCTCATGAAATCTCAAACAGTACTTACATGAACTAAAACAGCAAAGTAACCCTGTTATAACTCGTTGCTCCTCAAAATAAGCGTAGTTAAATTTTAAACTAAGTTCTAGAACACAACCAGTTTATTCAGAATCAAGCATCCCACTTCACTAATATAAATTGATTCATAGACCACACACAATCGTTTGGAAGATTATGCGTGTATGCAATTTTCGAACCAAATAGACAGAATAAAAGATAAGGAAAAGGAAATATGGACATATGAAGGAAAAAGCCCTGATATGAGGCCTACAGTGCTTAAACAACGAGTGAAGGTGGTTACTATTCAGAATGTCAACAAAATATAAATTGAATCGCTACCCTATTCAAATCCAACTTAGCCAAATACAGTTAAGAATATTCACTCCAGTAGCAATTCGATTAGCATGGTTAAAAACTTCGATTTTTAGTGGACCGGACATGAAAGTATCTAGAGTTCAGCTGAACAGGAAAGGGAAACAAACGATTTAAATGAAACAGAAAACAGCAAAGTGTTATCATACTTCGAACTGTTCCAAGCTGGTATAAGCTCCAGAAGTAAGCTTCTCCCGTACAGTCCCAAAATCCATTGGATGATCTATAATGTCATGATAATCTGGAAGCTACAAATAATAATTTTAAAAGTAAAAATCAATACACAGATAGGACAAAGCATGTCATAAGACCCAAAAGCTGATGCTGTCATCACTCCCAAAACCAACCTCATTGGGGTCCACTGGTTCAGAAAACACACCATAGCTGTCCTTCCTGGAATTAAAGCACTGAGGAAATTAATTTTAAACAAAAGGCACATCACTATGTCAAACACAACACAGAAATATGAGCTGAAAAACACACTTTTGAAGCCTGTCGAGGATGAAGATCAAAAGCTTCTTATCAGGTAAAGGCGTCGATGGTCCCGAATCCAAATGCGACCCTGTATGAAATTATGTCCATAATCATTAAAATCAGTCACAAACATAGTTTTCAAAGAAGTGGCAGGTGATTATTGATCAAAACCTTGAAGGGTTTCCAAGGGGTTTGTAGCAGAAATGGACATTTCACCCTGAAACATCAAAAGAAACAACCAATTAGCCAATAGTTCAACTCAGCAAATAATTTCCCAATTATGGTTAGCTCCAGAAACATGGTAGATCTATTAAAAAGTAAATGGGACTAGGAATCAAACTGCCACGAATATGCAGAAAATAATTGAGAGAAGAAAAGACAAATCCGAACTTTTTCGTTTATAATATCAAAGTCAAATCAGATCGATTTTATGGACGATAAATACCCAGTAAATGCTAATAAATCAAATGGTGGGCATCAAAATTAGATAGCAATTTGAATCACAACTAAAAACTTAGTCAACTACCCTTGACTGAGAATCTGAGATACTCGAAAACCCAACAGCAAAATTCAAAGGTGCGAAATTCAAGGAAAGCTCTATGAAGCACCGTCAACGTATTTTCTCCACTCAGCCACAGAAATAAAAACCCCACAAATTTTGGCGCCTAAACAATTACAAGTCCTCGACAAGGGGAAAATGCAAAACAAAGAAACCCCCCAAATAATGAAGCAAAAAATCGCAGTACCTTCTCGGAGTCTCGGATCCTAGATCCCTCCGCCAGCGAACCGATCTTCCGCTTCTTGTCAACGGAAGCAGCATTATCGCCCCCCTCCGCATTAGAATCGGAGGAGCAGGAATTGGGGGGAGATTTGCGGGAGTGCAATCTGAGGACGAGGTTGAGCTTCTTGTCGCGGCGATTCCGGGACAATTGCTGGGTGTATTCGGCGTCGTCGGGTTCGTCGGCGTCGGGATTGGGATTCCGGCGGGTAGATCGCCGGAGCGGGGGCGGAGAGGCGTAATTAGGGTTGGAAATTGCGGGGGATTTGTGGGTTTTGTGATTGCGATTGTTGGGGTGATCTTGGTCGTCGTGTAGGGTTTGGTGTTCTTGTTTGAGATTCCGCTTTTGGAGATCCAACAGCGATGGCCGCCCTTTCTTCTTCTTCTTCCTCTCCACTGCCTTACCCATTGTTTTGCTTTGCTTTGCTCTGTTCGTTTCTCTCTCTCCCTCCCCGCGTCTCTCTCTCTCTCTTGAGAGATAAAACAAACAAACCCCTATTATTCTTTTTCTTTTTTTTTTCTTTTTTCCTTTTCCATTTATTTCGTTTTTTTAAATTATTTATATTTACCTAAACTAAACCTATGGGCATGTTTGATTTGATAAGAGAGAATAAGTTTATGTTTGGAGGAATGATAGTTATATTTGATGCGATGGAAAGATAATGGTTGAAGTTTTTATTTAAATAAAAAAATTAATATTTGATAGTTTTTTAATAATAAAGTTATGTTTGATGTGATTGAAAGATAATTGTTGAATTTTTTATTTATATCAAAAAATAGATATTGAGTAGTTTTTTAATATTTAATATTTAAATAAAAATGTGAGACGCACGCGTGGAGTTTGGTGGACTTACGGAAGTTTATGGGGCAAACATAAAATTGGCACACATCTTTCCCTAACTCCTTTTTTGTCTATGGACCAAACGTGCCCTATACCTTAGTGCTACATTTAATTTTTCGAGATTTATTGGTTTTTTTTGTTATGGTTAAATTCACTAAACTATTTTTATGGAATATAATCTGTGTCACAATATTAAGGTTATTTATTATTATTATTTTTTTATACAATATGGGGGGATTTCGAACTTGTCTCATGTTATCAGGTCGTACAAGATACCAGTAGAACTATACTACTTTTGGCAATGTTATTTTTGTTAGTAATTTGATTGTTGGGTGAAAATTCAGTTTTACCATAGTCACGATCTGAAATTGGCATTTGTCTTTCATTTATTTGAGAGTAGTTGTCTATTTATAGGGTTAGTAATCTCCCCCTAATTGTACTGAAAAAAATGTCAAGTAAACTTATTGAATGGATTGGTGACATGATTAGTTATGTTGTTTGATGTTAAATCATTTTAACTTCATATTTATGAAAGGTGATTATTACCGATATCTTGCTAAGTTCAAAACAAATCAAGAGAGGAAGGAGGCATGTGACCGGTCATTGAAGGGATACGAGCCATGTTTATTTTTCAATCTTTCTTTTTCATAACTTGAGTTATTTGTGTTAGGATCTCTCAAATATCCCACATTGAAAAGTAGGAGAGTCCAACATCAATATAAAAAAGATATGAGTTACATCGACCACCGCGAACACCACTTGGCTAAACAAGCTTTCTAATTCTAATTCATAATTCTATACGATGATTAGTTGACTAACTTGTTCTAATTCTAATTCTTGTAGGGCTTGCCACTTGGCTAAACAAGCTTTCGACGAGGCAATTGCAGAATTGGATACATTGAGTGAGGAATCATACAAGGACAGTACCCTCATAATGCAGTTGCTGAGAGACAATCTCACTCTATGAACATCTGATTTACAAATGTAGTTTTGTAAAAGGGTTTACTTTTTGGTGTCATTTACCCAATATTTTTACTTTTTGATATCTGACTGTTCGGATCAATTTGCATGCACCTTGACTATTGTCACGTTATGAAACACGGATACAGACACGGACACGGCGATACGCCATTTTAAAAAAAAATTAGGATACGAATACGTTGAGAATATGTTAAATTTCTTTAATATATGTTTTAACCATGGAAAACTTAATTATTATTTTTTCCAGTTTAGTTTTGTTAGGTATGTTCTGGTAGAGAGTGAGGTCTTTAAGATATATTTTTTTGAAGGTTATAAAAGTTCAAAACCTACAAATGAGTTAAATAGTGAAATTTTGTGTTGTAGTTCCGCCTTGACGTGTACGACTTAAAGAATTTAGGAGGTTTAGAAATATTGGCTTGAATTGTTAAGATGAATTTAGTTTAGTTTATACTGATTATGTCATATTGATTTTTTAAGATTAATTTTTATTAAGTTTAATTATAAATCTTGAAATGTTGTTACTTTGATGCCCTTTATCTCAAAATGATTGTAAAATACTAGTTCAACTAAGAGAAGAAAATGACTATTTTTAAGCTTTTTCTAAAGTTTGAGGACCAAAATTAAACTTCTGATAGTTGAGGGACCAAAATGAAACAAAGGTGATACTCGAGGGACCAAAATGGTATTTTAACCAATTAAAATTTATTATTTATTACTATTATTATTATTATTATTATCAGAAACCACCACCCCTTTCCCCATCTCTCAACTTGCCCCGTATCAGTGTCTCGCATTTCATTTCCATTTTTTGTTTCTCTTTTTTGTATGATTTTCTCTGAATTGATTTGCGAGGATCGTGCCATTCCCTTGATTTCGAATTCTTAGGGTTCTTCGATTTGTTCTTGATCCATGTATGTTTGATCTGCTCTAATTTCTCATGCGCATGTACGGTGATTCCGTTGCCGCGTTGCTCCGATCCAAGAGCTGCAGATTTTGAATTCAGCAATGGCATCGGCGCAGAACCCAGCGCCGAACGTGGATCTCTTCGATGCCTACTTCCGACGAGCCGATTTGGACCGCGATGGTCGAATTAGTGGCGCGGAAGCGGTTGCCTTCTTCCAAGGCTCCGGATTGCCCAAACAGGTTCTTGCTCAGGTAACTCCATCACTCCTTGTTTGTTTTTGTTATGAGTTTGTGTTGTTTTGCACTTCGATGAAAATTGAGATTGATTTGGTTTAGTTTAACCGAGATTTGAATCATGTCTGTAGGTTTTTTTCATATTAGAAGGTGGAATTGCAATTTTGATACCTATTGAGTTTGTTAGTTTGAGAATTTTTTTAGAATTCCTAGTATTGTATCTTGTACTCTGCAGATTTGGGCGCTTTCGGATCCGAGACAGATTGGTTTCCTTGGTCGGGCGGAGTTTTATAATGCCCTTAGGCTGGTCACGGTTGCACAGAGTAAGAGGGACCTAACTCCTGAGATTGTGAAAGCAGCATTGTATAGCCCAGCTGCAGCTAAGATACCAGCACCACAAATAAATGCCAATACCCAGCCTGCATCTCAGTTCAATTCTACTCCAGCATTACCTACACCTCAGAGTAGCATTGGTTCTCCAAATCCCTCCCAAATTTCTGGGTTGGCATCGCCGGTTGCTCGAAATGTCAATCCGAACGTCCCACTGGTTACTTCTAGAGAGAATCAACCAGTAAGGCCTCCATTGGCAACTTCAAATTCTTCTTTCCGTCCAGCACAGGGATTTCCAGGGGTAGGTGCCACATCGGGGCCGTCGCCTCCTACAAATTCTATCCTCTCGAATGATTGGGTAAGTGACCGTGCTGGTGGATTTCAGGGAACTCCCTCACAACTTCCTAATAGAGGAGTCAGTCCTGCTGGAACACAGGTCGGATTTGGGCAATCAAATGTAGGATTGACCACTTCTCTATCACCGGCAACATCACTACCTGTGGTTAGTAACGTGCAAGGTTTTTCTGGAAATGGGACTGCTTCTGGATCATATTTTGGAGGAGATATCTTTGCTCCAAGCCCAGGCCCCTCAGATAAATTGTCTGCTGGCAACATAACTTCACCATCAGTCACGGTTCCTGTACCTTCTGCTACACAACCAATAGTTAGAGCAGGTTCTCTTGATTCATTGCAAAATTCATTTATGAGACCACCTCTTGCTAATCAGCCCCAACGGAACCAGCCACTTGGGAAGCCCAATCAACCGGGTATATTGCAATCTGCTTCCTCTGGATCATTAACGGGACCTCAGAATTCCGGTTCTCTGTCTCAGCGCCCTTGGCCAAGAATGACACAGACTGATGTGCAGAAGTACACTAAAGTTTTTGTTGAGGTGGATAAAGATCGAGATGGGAAAATTACTGGTGAAGAAGCACGTAACCTGTTCTTGAGTTGGAGACTGCCAAGAGGTATAAATCACTTTAAATGAGGGTCTTAAACTTTTCATTTAAAATTTCCAAGATCGAAGACTCCTTTTTCATTTTTCTTATTTTTCCTTCGAGTCTGTTATGCAACAAGTTTAGACTGCTCAGTAACTTCTAAGCACATTGAAATAAGCAATGGAATTTAGGTTCTAGTTGTGAATTACTTTGTGTGATATTCATGAATTATCTTTGAGTTGTCTAATGGTGCTTGCAAATCAACTTCACTTGAACACACACCCATACAATCAGATTACAGAAACAACATTTTTAAACTGCCTTTTGACCTTCTATATTATTGTTAAATACCATGTTACTTCTCCTGGATGACACTTATTTCTTCTTCTTTGGATAAGAAACAATTTTATTGATAAGATGGAAGGTAAAGCAAAAATTGGTAGAGCAGGGGGTGACTTTTCTTTTCATATTGGGTTTCCTTACATTGAGGGACATTAATTGAGAAACTTGCTTGGTGCCATGGTTTATGGTTGTTTGTATTAGCAATTCAAAATTTGCTGGATCGATCTTCCTGATTTTAGGCTTGTAGCCTGTCAACAAAGTTAGATTTTATAAAATTGCTTTAGTTACTATGATGTCAGTACTACGCCAAAGTCCAAACCTTTTAGTTTCTAGAAGTTGGAAAAGTTAGAACTGTTTCATTGATGTTCAGATTAGAATATTTTCTGTTTCTTATTTGATCGTTGTTTATTTGATAAATCTATGCTGTTTTTTTCCCAGTTGATAATGATATTCTCACGAGTATATTAATGTTGGCATTTGTCAGAGGTTTTAAAGCAAGTGTGGGACTTGTCCGATCAAGATAATGATAGCATGCTTTCTGTCAGGGAGTTCTGTATTGCACTTTATTTGTTGGAGCGGCATAGGGAAGGACACATTCTTCCTGCTATGCTTCCTAGCAACATTGTGTTTGATTTTTCCAGCAATGGTCATCCTGAGACTCCAGCTGCATCTAACTATAGCAATGCAGGTTGGAGACCCACATCTGGTAATCCCTTTTGACGAGTCACTGCATTGCCTTTTGCAATTAGTTGGACTATCTTGGTGGAAAGAAATTTACCCCAATACTAACTTTTTTTCTTTAATTAAAAAGGTTACCAACAGCACCAAGGAGTTCCTGGGTCTGGTAATCGTCATGGAGCTCCTACAGGTGGAGTACGACGGCCTATACCTGCTGCTGCCTCCCCAGTTGAGGATGGGCTACTGTCCAATCAATCTAAATCAAAGGTTCCTGTGCTGGAGAGAAATCTTGTTGGTCAACTTAGTACAGAGGAGCAGAACTCCCTCAACTCAACGTTCCAAGAAGCTGCAGATGCTGAGAAAAAGGTACCTCGTTTACTTCCTTCTAATGGCCTATTTTTTTTCTAGCCTCTGATATAGACATAGTAGTGATCTTGGTTAGATTTCACTCGAGTTATCATGGAATGTAAATAAGACACCCCACTTTTGTGCAAATATGCTCTTTTTAATTTCTTGAAAATAGGTTTGTAGATTTGATCAACTTGCTGCTCGTGTGTTTTCTCTCTTATTTTATTTATTAATTTTTTTTTTATATATATATTTTCTTATTTTCTTGCATAGTCAGAAGTTCTGTTATTTGAATTTGAAGTCCCCTCGTGCTACTAATAGCCATCAAGAGGGTTAATATTTTCACATTGTTACAAACTAGGCCATAATATCAGTTGCTCTAATGTTTAATACTTTATAGTTTCCTATTGATTTTTTTATTTGTTTATCACTCATGTTTTGACACATCTTGTTTTGTTCAATGAAGGTTGAAGAATTGGGGAAAGAAATTTTGGATTCTAGACAGAAAATTGAGTTCTATCGTACTAAAATGCAAGAACTTGTAAGTACTGAAGCATTCTTTGTTGTGTTATCTTTTTTCTTTAAGCCATGGGCGATTCAATTTTGTTTCTTGTTATACTTATGTACGGACTGTAATAGAGTGTAGTCCAAATAGTTTTGGAAAGATGATGCTTCTGTTGTAAGCAGATGCATTCCCTTGCCCAATACTTAACACAAACTAGGGAAAACCGAAAACTACAGAACACAAATATATATGTTTTCTGAATATTATTGATTTTCACCTTCCATTAGTGTTTTTGGCATTCTCCTCTTCATTCTCACCTTCATTTTGTTTTTGCTAAAGTAGGCTTTTGTACCGTAAATGTTCATTGAGGAGGGATTTAGTTCATAATATACCTTGACAACCAAATGTAGTAGGGTTAAGCGGTTGTCTCAAATAGTATAGGTGCGCATAAGATGATTTAGGAGGTATTATACTCAATTAAATGGTTTGTGTTCCGTATAAAGAAGTCATTTGTCAATACCTTGTATTTTATTTTGGTGATTGGATATCGCCCTTTCTTTTTTAAATTGACTTTCAATGTTCAATATGTTGTACAGCTGTGTACTTGTTAGTTGTATATGACAGGTGGTTACAGTCATAACACTTCATTACCCTGTTGCTTTTTCCTGATTTTATTTTTCTTTTCTAAATAAGGTTTTGTACAAGAGCAGATGTGACAGTCAGTTGAATGAATTATCTGAAAGAGTGTCTTCAGATAAACGTGAGGTATCTATTTGATGGAATAATGTGTAGTTCATCCTCGTTTAACTTTAATGATTACAATAAACTCAACAAATGTTTTGATTATTTCAGGTAGAGTCCCTTACTAAGAAATATGAAGAGAAATATAAACAAACTGGTGATGTAGCCTCCAGATTAACTGTTGAAGAAGCTGCATTTCGTGATATACAGGTTTCCATCATTGTTTGTAAATCAGATTTAAAGTATTCTATGCATTGAGACGCTAATTATATTGGGCGCTGTTGTTTACTTTGGATTAGGAGAGGAAGATGGAACTGCAGCAGGCAAGTGTGAAGATGGAACAAGGTGGTAGTGCAGATGGCATTCTTCAGGTGAATTTTAGCTTTCTAGCCAATGCAACATTGTAGGAACTCATCTAAGGTCAGTTCTATGTTCAAAATTTCAGGTTCGTGCTGATCATATTAAGGGAGATATTGAACAATTAGCGAAAGCTCTCAATGAACGCTGCAAGAGTCATGGTTTGAATGCAAAACCAATAAGTCTTACTGAACTTCCTTTCGGTAAGTGCATTATTTAGTCTTTCCATATCTCAGGTGTCTGGCTGCCTATTACTATAGTTTCCTTTCCAGCAGTGTCAATATTTGGGTCGACATGTACTAAAATCAAGATGTCTTTGTTACGGAGTATTTGAATTCAAAACAGAAAGATCGTTTTACCTTCCATTTTTGGGAACTAGTCAGTCATATTACGAATTCAACTTTGATTATAAAATTTTGGGACTGACATGTACTTTTATTTTTTTAATATTCGTGACTGTCTGGGCTAGTTTACGTGCACTTCGACTAATGTCATAAAATATATTGTCTAACCCTACAATATTTGGAATTTTGGATGTCAAGAAAACCTGTAGGAATTGATTACCAATCACCTCTTAACTTCATGACGGTTACTTTTAATATTATTTGATATCTATTCTTAACTTAAGAGAAATAAGAGAGTAATTGTTTGGGACCAACTTGAATTTTTTATCTTATTTGAGATCTTAACTAAGAGAAATAGTTGAATCCATGGTGATTAGACTCACCATTATGGCATTATATTAAAAAAAGAAAGAAAAAAAACTAAGAATTAAGTGTATAAATTTTGTTACAAAATCATCATAAACTAATTG
Source organism: Sicyos baderoa (assembly GCA_037832685.1). Classification (NCBI taxonomy): domain Eukaryota; kingdom Viridiplantae; phylum Streptophyta; class Magnoliopsida; order Cucurbitales; family Cucurbitaceae; genus Sicyos; species Sicyos baderoa. Next base: position 5,611,468 of record JBBMEF010000001.1, on the reverse strand, counting down.
GAATTTAGCATCGAAGAAGATCATAGGCTAATGAAGCACTTTGGATGAGGTTTAATGCTCTAAAGGTCATGGTTGTTTAAGTATTCTTAGTTTTAATTTATTTGGTTAATTTCAAATAAATGAGTCTTATTTTTCTTCTAATTATATGAAGGTTCATATGACCATGAAGTATCCCCCTGGCCCCTCCCTTCCTTATTTGGTGATTTTATCATCTTATAATTCCTTCCTCACGGATCTTTATTTAAAGTGTATTATGAAGGGACAATCCCTCTCTTTCTCTTCCTCTGTGTTCTGTATTGTTCTCCTTAAGAATCTTCTTTTTTCTTTGTTGTTGATCATTTTCCTCTCGAATATTTCAAGGTTGGCAACCTGGCATCCTAGAGGGAGTTGCTGACTGGGATGAAGATTGGGATAAATTTGAAGAGGAAGGTATACTAGAGGAATTTTTATTAGCCATTTACTGATTTGATTCCTTCCTTGCTTTACCTTATTTGTGGCGACTGCAGATAGATGAATCATTCGTAATGCTCTTTTCAGGTTTCACTGTTGTCAAGGAGCTCACTCTTGATGTGCCAAACGTAATAGCGCCTCCAAAGCAGAAATCTAAGCCAGTACAAAAAGAAAAAGGTTCAGCCGTTGACTGCCAAACGGTTACACCTGCACCAGAAGCTGATACTAAGGAAGAAGGATCTGCACCAAATGTTGATTCCAAGGGAGAGAAACCTCCTAGTATGGAAGAAACAGTTGTTGAAAATGGTTCGGCACACGATAATAAAAGTGAAGATGGGTCAGCCCGGAGTGCTCCTAACAGCCCCTTTGCAAGTAGTGTTATTGGAAGTCCCAAGGAATATTTTGAATCCCATTTTGGAAAGACTGCTGCTGCTGGCTTTGACGCTTCACCCCGTGATAAGGACGCTCTAAGGTATCGTCAACAGTCTATTCCCTCAAAGTATAGTGTTTATGAAGTTCTGTCCTTCTAAAATATTCCGTACTCTTTACGCCTCACTTGTTGGACATGTGAGGGAGAGTGATTGAGAATGAACTGGAAAGATTGGGCCCTACGTGATGGATATCAAGTATCAAAGAAGAATGAGTTGAAAATAGTTTACTTCGTCAACAACTTAACTTTATTATAGGTCTATTACTGATTTAATATATCATAATTTCTCATCTAACTTGATTGTTTCTTCTTCAAAAAATAATTCCTCATCTAACTTGTCTTCTTGGGTCTCTGTCACTTCTATAGCTCGTTTCTGTATACCCATTTCTTTGTGGTTAGTGGGCCGTGGTCTTTATTTTTAATTGATTACCATCTTTATCCATATGTTTTTAAGAAATAATATTAATTCATAAAAGTTGAGTGTGAAAAGGGGGGTATATGGTGTTCAGTGAGAGTGGAATTACGGGAAAACTTCTGATTTTATATTCTTTTCCCGGAAACAAGGGTTGCAAAGGGAGTTCATTACTGCTATCATTCCTATGTTTTTTTGTTTTGAGGCTTTTCTTTTTACGCATTGACGTTTACTATGATCTTGAAAATTTTATTATACCTTTGAACGATCTCTTCAGTGATCACGGAGGTGCGGGATCTGTGTTTTCTGCTGACAAGAGCTTTGACGAACCAGCTTGGGGAACCTTTGATACGAATGATGATGTTGACTCTGTTTGGGGCTTTAATGCCGGAGGTTCCACTAAGGTAAGCATAAAATTATACATTATAACCTGATCAAAATCTTTTTTCAACTTTTTTCAACTTCTGTGGCTACCCTTAACAAAGTTGAAAAAAGAGCTCATATAACGTGATGACTCAGCCGTAAACAACAAATGGAAAGATTGCTGCAATGCAACTCTTGAAAAAAGACTACTAAAATTACTATAATTGCTATATTTGATGCTCTTAGTTTTGTTACTGTTAATTTTACCCACTATCTATTTTTAATTGATATATAATTCAATACCACATTCATTTCCTATGCATTTGAAATTTCAATTGCGTGGGGATTTACTCAAGATCTGCTTGTTGCCAGTGTTCGCAATGTTCGTTTTGCTTCAGCTTTTATCTATTGAGCTGGTTGCGAAACCTACTGATACATATATTAAATTTTGCCATTCACTTTTCGTAGGCCGACAATGATGCCAACCAAGACAATTATTTTTTCGATTCGGGGGAGTTGGGCTTGAATCCTATTAGAACAGATACATTCCAGGCTAAGAGAAGCACATTTGCTTTCGACGAGTCTGTTCCTAGCACTCCACTTTTCAACTCAGGCAATTCACCGAACAATTACCACGAGGGATCAGAAGCAGGTTTTGACAGCTTCTCTAGATTTGACTCTTCCAGCGTGCATGACAGTGGTTTTTTCCCTCCACGGGATGTCTTTGCACGGTTTGACTCAATGCGCAGCAGTGCAGACTTCGACCAGGGTTCTGGATTCTCATCATTTGGTCAATTCGACACATCACGCAGCAGTAGAGACTTCGATCAGGGTGGATCCTCATTGACGCGATTTGATTCAATGCGCAGCAGCAAAGACTTTGACCCGGGATTCCCTTCATTGTCACGGTTCGATTCGATGCGCAGCAGCAAAGATTTTGATCAGGGTCACGGATCCCCATCATTCGACGATCCAGATCCTTTTGGATCGACGGGGCCGTTCAGGGCATCCTTTGATAATCAAACTCCAAAGAAACGATCAGATAACTGGAGTGCATTTTAGCCAGGTTTGCATTGCTCATTTTTACATATGATATATTTTGTCCATAAAGTCTTTTTAGAAAGTTTAAGTTGGGATGATATGATATTACTTGAGATGTAGGTTTGTCCTCAGTGTGCCATCTTTGCTTTTCAGGTTGATGCTTGTGATGTATTTTTCTGTTCAACTTGTGTATTCAATTTTTTTTTCTTTTTAATTGTATGTTTTTTTTTAAAAAAAGAGAATCCTTTGCAGCATATTGGCGTGAGAATTTGATTAAGTTTTACAATATTATTACCTGTTGAACTATGATCCCACGAAGCCTTTGGGCTGGATTTGCCTGTGTATGATCTTTTTTATTCTTTAGAGTGATTTTGCTACAATTTTGTTAAACAATGGAATATATTTGTGGAAGAGGGTTTTTCATTTCTCCTTTTTTTTTAATCTTTGGATGGGTTCTTTGTCGTTTTGTAACTTCATCATGATGAAATTGTTTCTATCAAAATATTGATGAGAATAATACTAAATAATAAAGTTAAAGGGTTTAGGTGTCTTCGAGGGCTTAACATAGGAAGTGGTCAGGAGCACTTTGGGGAGCTGATAATGAGTTCAATCTATGGAGGTCAATTTTTTACGAATTTTTTTAACATTTAAAATTCAAAAATAGTAGGAAGTCAAGATAGTTGACGTCTGTTTGCACTATCTTTTTCACTATCATGTATAATATGTATAATATGAAAATAAAGAGACTAATTCGAAACTCATCAATTCTAAATATTGTTGATTTAGAAAGATTGTTTTTATCATTTAATTTGTTTTAAAAGATTTGGTTGCAATTATTTGCTAAACAATTTTTAGCCATTAAATACAAAAATCAGAAGTTTGAAGGGACTGACCCAACTCCACTCTTGTCGAAAGTTAACGATAGCTTTATGTCACAATCGCTCAATATTTGATATCAAGTTGTTTTCTTCTTCAAACCACCTTCTTTAACCAAACACTCCCTAAGAGTATTTAGAACAAATTTTTAAGTTACATAGTAATAATGAAACTTTTGAATATTAAGACATAATTGTAACCTTTATTTGGGGTGATTATAAGAGAATTAGAATGAAAATGTTTAACTGCATTTGAATAAATAAACTGGCTATGAGGAATACCCGTGTTTGAGCGTAAGAAATGATTATGAAGAAATCTTTTTTTTTTTTTGAAACAAAGTAACCACGCCCGTTCCTAGGCCAGGCACCAGAGACATCGAAGGAGTATGTCACAGGTGAGTTTTGAACCTGAGACCTCGAAGAAAGCATACCTTCAAAGTTCAAGCCTTCAATCACTCTGCCACCCCTTGAGGACATTATGAAAAAATCATTTAGGAGGCAAGAAATAATTATGGAGAACAGAAATGATTATGAACAACAAAATTCTAAATATAAAGGAAATAAAAATTAGTTAGGGAGGAAATGAGATTATGGCATATATAAGAAATGGTTGTTGGTGACCCATAAATGAGAGAATTATTCACACATCTTCCTTTCATCCCCTTAGCCCAAACACCCCCAAATTTAGAGTATCTTGTAAATAAGTTTCTATAGGCTGATATACCATTATGATATTATATTCTTAAAAGAAAAGTGTTAGGACATTTCATTTTATAAATGAAACTCCAATTTGAAATGGAAAAAACAAAAAGCTGTCAACATCAACTATAACATAATATAATCTTATGGATAACATTGGGGAAGAAAAAAATACAGATAAAGTTGTTTAAGTTTATAATAATCAACCACTTATTTAAGTCCAACAATCAACAATTTCTAATTAAAAATCCAATGTACAAACAAATAGATTACATTATAATACATAAAACCCCACAAATAAGAAATTTGTGGCAATAATACCAACAACAAAATACTGTACAGTAACTTAATCACACAAACATAATAACATCATACCACATGCTAAATCTTCTTGAAGCATGCAATACTAAGACCCAATTTAACAGTTTCAACAAATAAAAATAGTTGAATCGACATACCGTTACTATGACCAAGAGGTCAAGAGTTCGAATAAACTCAATGACATCAAACCTCCATTATTGAACCTCCTTGAAGCAGAATGAAAATGTTCTTGACCTGCAACAGAAGCTCATCATTTACAAATTTGATACTCATTTCAACTCCCATTCAAACTTCCAATTTCTAAGATTCCTTAGCAAAATACATCTGTTCCACAGCACTTACAGTCCCAGCAACACCAAGAACAGCACCAGAAACCACAAGGAAAACATCTAAACACCAATCTTTCCAACCCATTTCATCTTTGAAAACCAAAAGATGAAAAAATGCAGGCAACACAAATCCCAATGAACAGCAAAGTCCACTCCCAACCAAAGACAAGAAATCAGTAAAATTAGGAACCCAAATGGCCACTAAAGTTGCTAATACAATCAACATCCATCTCAGCCAAACACAATATCTTCCCCTTTTGAATCTCCTCTCAACAATCTCAATTGCTGGATTCATCATCAATGGCATAGTGAAGAACAGATTCACACAAAGACCCAATTTAACAATGGCACTCAACAATCCTGGCCCCATGTTTGAAGTAATCACATCACTTGTTTCTTCACCAAATGCAAAATAACCCAATAGCCCAAATCCTCCATACAGAATTGCTATGAACGCCATTGAAGATCCCAAGATCTTTGCAAATTGGTCCCTGTCTTTCATCTCTGATTCTAGAGGAATGGCCATGGCGATCCCTTCGAAGGCGTACGCGGCAACTCCCATGCCGTAGAAGAACACCGATAATCCTCCGAAAGCTTCGACCGCCGGCTTGTTCTCCAAGAAAATCGAAACGTCTTCAACCATTACCACTCCCATGGCTCCTAAATCAACCACATCTGCAAAAATGCTCATCGGAGCCAAATGCGTTAGGGTTTTGATCGAGTTTAGCCCTAATTGGAAAGGTAAACAGCCGATTATGTAGAGGATTTTGGGCGAAACTCCGAGGAAATCAGATCGCAAAGCTATGGGAGATGAGTTGAACAAATTGCTCATTGTGTTGCCGATGAAGACTAGATATCCTACGCAGAAGCCAGTTTGGGCTAAAATGATGAGAATATCGACGATCGCTCGGCCGAATGAGCCGCAGACTGCAAACCCTAAGTCGCCGAAGGAGTTGATCTCGGAGAAGCCGTCGGCGACTAGTTTCCGACGAGCGTAGACGAGAAGCATCATGCTGTAGTAGGTGGCGACGGCGACGGAGAAGAGCATCATGAGACTCATGGCCCAGCCGGTGCGCTTGAAGGCGTAAGGAAGGCCGAGAACGCCGGCGCCGACGATCGACATGAAGACGTTGGCGAACGTCTTCGCTTTAGAGGATCGCGGCGGTCCGCCGCCGAGGAGCGGCGTGTTTTCTCCCAGCGGAGGAGGTTTCCGGCGGTGGCCGGAGGTGTACTCGGCGGCGTCTCTTTGATTCCCCATAGATTCCGGCGAAATAGTTTGTTGGCTGTTTGTGATTGGTTGGACAAAGATGAGAGAGAGGATATATTGATATTTAAGGAATGGTTTTGAGGAAGATACAGTTGCATTCAATTTTCATATAATTTATTTCGGCTTAAAATAATATCTTTCGTAAAGAAATAATATTATATATATTTTTAATAATTGAAAAGATAAGTTATTGTTTTCGTTGAAATTTATTTTGTTTGTTTCTTTTTAATTAAACAACATTTTAGAGATTTTAAATTCAAACTTGTAACGATTTTAGCTTAGAACTTGTAATAGATGATACTACATGGTATGAATTAGTTTTAGAAATTGTACTAAAAAAATATAATTTTAAAAATAAATTTGTATTATTCTATTTCTTTTAATGTTTTTTTTAATCTTAATATGTTAAAATTCTAATTTTTCAAAATAAAATTTAGAATTAGTTTTTTAAAAAATTTAAAATTATTTTTTATGATAAATTTTTGTTATTATTATTATTGAAAATGATTTAAATAGTGATACTTTTGTTTTGACAGATTCAATAGTGATACTTTTAATATAAATACAATTGAAATGCACTTTATAGAGGAAAAAAAAAGAAAAAAAGGAAATTATTTCGGATTAATTTTAATTTTTATTGGAATTATATGAATCCAAATAAAATGTATAGAGATGAATTATTGTATTTTAAATTTATTTTGTTTATATATATATATATATATAATATATATATATATATATATATGTCTGTTTTGTGCCGGTTTTTCTTTTTTTTAATGGAATAGTTTACGATTGGACATTCATGGTTACGTGTCGTTAAAGATTAGAGTATGCTTACGTATGTTATTTTATAATCAATCTAAACTTTTTTATTATTATTATTTTTTAAACCCTACCGTCCAACAAGTTCAACTTAAAAAAATAATAATAATAATAGCAATACTTAATTTTTATTTTTTTTTAAAAAAAAATGACTTTCAAAAAACTGTTAAAGTATAGATTTTTTAAAAAAATAATAATAAAAAGATGTGGTTCGTTTTTTGAATGTGATGATAAGTAATTCTAATATATTCACCTACCATTAAGGGTAAATATAGCTCATAAATAAACGTTTCTATGTTTTGACTTTGAGTTGAGCTGTTATGGAATGTTTGTTTGTTATACATATTTAAAATTAATATTTATTAAGATTTTCAAAAAAAAAATATTTATTTTTTTATTAAATACTTATTTAAAAGGGAATTTGCGTTGTATAGCAATTTTCCTACTCTGCATTAGAATTATAGCAACTTTTTAAAAATATTGCAAATAT
>JBBMEF010000001.1:5551388-5603869 GCA_037832685.1 Sicyos baderoa | reverse complement strand
AAGAAACCCTAAGGTGCTTTATATACTAGCACAAATACACCACTCTTAATTAGCTAAAACTAATTCCCTTAATTAACTCATGTTACAATAATTGATCTAGGATTAATAGAGTGATGTGGAATTCACATATTACATATAATATTACAATCATTTGTGGTGCTGTAACTTTGGAGAATAGAAGTGGATTTGGGGTTATTATTCGTAATTACAAGGCGAGGTAATGTTCTCAATGACGCAACCAATCCAATGAATTGTTAATCCAAAAATTGTGGAAGCTTTGGCTATTAGGGATTGGAAATGACTTTTGAACTTGGTTTCCATCGTGTTGAGGTGGAGTGTTATGTTTTGTGTTTGATTAATCTGTTACAAAATCGTTACAAGAACCCGTCTGAGGTTGGACAAATCATTGATGAAACGCACCATTTTGCTAGAAATTTCAGGTTTATCTCGTACAAATGAGCTAATTGAGAGACAAATACTCTTGCCCATAAATTAGTGCAAATGGCTAGTATTAACCATCAAGAAGGAAAATGGATGGAAGAGTGGCCAAACAGTCTAAATAAGTTATATCAACAAGAGAAGAGTGAATTGTTATCCCCTGCATGGAAATGTTGAATTTGATGTAATTTCATTTTATGTATTTCTTTTCAAAAAAATAAAAAATAAAAAAATAATTTGTGGTGAAAATTTCAAACCAATAATCTTTCGACATATAATTTGTTCATAAATGGTTTTTCAATGAAGTATCTAAATAATCATAAATTTTCAGGTTGTAATAGTATTATGTAGGGATTTTTTTTTCATCTACTTTTACCTGAAGTTTCATTTTAGTGCATATGTTTCAGAATTCAATACTTTTATCCTTAACATTTCAATAATTCTTAATTTTTGTCGGAACTGTTAGTGAGTTATCGGAATATTGACTAATGATAACTAAATTAATTTTAAAATCTAATGAATTAATGATGTTTAAATATATATATTTTTTTTAAATACAATAATTACGAAGAAAATTGAAAAGACACATTACCTCTATTTTAATTATATTTTTATACTACCTACTTTAATTATATTTTTATATTACCTCTATTTTAATTATATTTTCATGTAATTATAATGTTTATATGATTTTTTTTTAAATAATAATTAAAAAAATAACTCAAAAGACACCATATATCCATTTTAATTATATTTTTAAACGAAATAAATATTTTTTAATCTTCTAAATAATAAAGATAAGATCCATGTTTTAACCAGGAGCAAAAATAAATGCCCTTGAAAATGAATTTAATTTTTAGAAGATAAAAAGTTATATCGAATAGATTAGTTACGTAGTAGACGTTTCATTGTTTGGTTGTAAATCAATACCAACGTAACGAGTTCGATCCCTATAATCAGTATTGTAATTCATTATCCCAGGTATTAGGAACTAAAATTGAGAATTATTGAAATGTTAAGAATAAAAGTATTGGATTTTGAAATATATAGACCAAAATGAAATTCCAACTAAAAGGTAGAGACCAAAAAATGAGTGTAAAATTGGTAAGCTAACATTTCGTTTTCTAATTTGCTGAGTATTTTTATGAGACAAATCTGAGTTATTTCAGGAATCGAACACGTGAAATAAAAATGAATTAACACCAAAGCAGATAATCAATCATGTTATCGACCCATTTATCGAATACTCTTCGACTATATATATATTTTTTTTTTTTTTTGTATTTTCTATTTTTCATGTATTATCTGCAGAAATAAGCACATAAAATCATAAAGTTCAAATTAAAACTTTCAAAGTCATAAGAATCTTGAAATTATGGGAACTAAAATGATAATTTAACATAAATTTCGATTGGTAATTTGCAAATTGTTTACTTTTATTTCCTTCTAGAAAAAAAAAAGGATGGAGAATTTAGAACCAATCCCCCCAAGTGGAATCCAGTGGAGCAGGCCGCTTTAAGGCAGCAGTACCAGAGATTCAAATTCGAATGATCCAGGCCGTCCAAATCAATGGAAGCATACTTTTGGACCGTCAGATTTCATTTGTAAACAATTATTCCATGTTTTTTTTTTACTTTTTTACCGTGATCGCCCATCCGCACCGTTCCACTTTTTCAATTTTTCACACAATTCAGATTCACCCTGTCGCTGCCCCCATTCCTTTCTTTGCTCTTAAGTTTCTTTTATTCTTTTTTTTGGATAAAATTAGGGGCGTTAAAAAAAAATAAAATAATAATAATAATAAATAAAATAGTCTGAATAACTCAAACCCTAATGGCAAATGTGTTTTGTTGTATTTTTTTTTGAATTGGGTTGAATTATAATTTACAACTTTATTTCGATTGAATTAATTCTTAAATTGATTAATTTAATTTGAGTTATATATGTTTTTTTTGTATGTTGGTAGGAAGTATTGTACTAATACCTTTCTTTTTTAGTTCAAATTAGGGAAATAAATTACAAACTCGAGAAGACATAATTCTCAATTAAGATGAGAGTTAAATACCAATTTTTAGGTTTGAATTCATTTTTGGAGTTGAATCGTCATCAACCCTTTCGATATATACAAACAATATAAATAACTTGGTTAGATCGTCACAAAAATTCTTGTGTAGTCGAATGCAAAACATCACATATGTTGAGATAGATTGACCCCCAACTTATACAAATATTAATTTTGTTAATCAAATACAACTTTCAACAATGTTAATGCATATCTAAACTTACACGAATTAGCTAAAGTAGACTCGGTTCAACCATAATTAACATATATAATTGATAAAAGAAGTCATATATTCCAATGTCACCATACATTTTGACTAAAAACTACAGTGCCTCAGGGTCAAAAACTCTTTGATAATAAGGTGTATGGATGAAGTCCTCATGACAAAGAAAACTGTGAGAATTTTTATCAATGATTGCCTTCGATCAATGTCAATCATTATCTTTTATTGATATCATTCATGGTGGCTCAAATGGTCAGCGTTTGATTATTTTTTTCAATAATTTTAAATTTGGAAAAATGCACAAACTACTCCTATGTATGATGTTCGTAATAAGTACACTCTTTAACTTATAGTTGGATCGATTACATCCTCTTAATTTTCAATAGTGTTGCAACCCTTATTTCTAATTTAAGTAAGACGTGGAAGGTTAAAATTGTCATTTAAAAGTTTGTTTTGTCTCTAGCTTTGTACTTTCTCTTCTTCTTCCATCTCCATTTTTTAATCACATTTTTCCACAAATTAGTTTTTGATAAGTTTTAATCCAACAAAATTGTTAAAATTAAGGGAAAGATATCACAGAGAGGAAATCACCATATGTTAGGAATGATTTGTGCATTTTTCCTTTTAAAATTTAAGGTAAAAAATCTATTAGTATCCAACTATTTTTGTTAACAATAAAATATAGCTCAAATGATTGATGTAAATGTAAACAAAAATTATGAGTTTGAATAGTTTGCTATCATTCATTATTAGTTAATTGTTGTTGTGTGAAATTAACGAGAATTGGAGGTGGGAGTTTTAAACATGTAATATTTTTGTTATTAAATGGTTGAATATGTCATTGGAGTTATGCTATTTTTTGACTAAGTTAAATGATATTATACTAAAATATATTTTGCATTTCCATTTTGTCATTTTGGTTTTTGTAGTACATATATGGAGAGACAGAGATAAATACCAATCTTCGGGTTCGAATATGTGATCGTGGAGTTGAAATAAGTTTGAGGTTTGTTTGTAATACTCTATTTAAATTTCATTATAGGGAGATTTTATTAATCAAATTTAGTGTATTTTTTATTTTATTTTTTGAATACAAATTGGAGGAGGAAGATTACAATACCGACTCTTACAGAGTTCGAACCCCTGACGCTGGTTTTAAACTAGAACCAAACAATGAAATCATTGCGCCATTGACATTAACCCTTTGGATTCAAATCTAGTGTATTATTGCTTGTACAATCCAAACACTAAAATCATATCACTACCAATCCAACAACACATCCTAACATTTGTATATAAATAGGTCACGTTTTCGAATCTCTGTCCCCAAGTTATTAAAAAAAAAAGCATTAATGTCCGAAACTACGTTAAAAAAAGAAACACAAATGTGTTAGAATTGCACAAAATAGAGAAATTAGTATTATTTTAATAATAATAATAATATTATTTATTTTTTCCTCAACGACAGAAACCTCTCCCATCTTTCAACCTGCTCTTGCATCAGTGTTTATCCTATTTCATTTTCATTTCCTTTTTTTGCTTTTGAATGATTTTTTTTTCTTCTCTGAATTGGATTTGCGAGGGTTCTTCCAATTTCACCCGATTTTGATTTATTAGGGTTCTTTGATTTGTTCTTAATCCATGTGTGTTTGATCTGTCCTAATTTCTCATGCGCCCGTGCCGTGATTGCGTTGGCTCGTTGCTCCGATCCAAGAGTTGCGGATTTTGAATTCAGCAATGGCATCGGCGCAGAATCCAGCGCTGAACGTGGATCTCTTCGATTCCTACTTTCGACGTGCCGATTTGGACCGGGATGGCCGAATTAGTGGCGCTGAAGCGGTTGCGTTCTTTCAAGGCTCTGGATTGCCCACACAAGTTCTTGCTCAGGTAACTTTTGAATTTCGTGGTGGGTTTTTGGTTTCTGTTTGCAGTTGACGAAAATCGATGTTGATTGGGTTTAGCTCAGTAGGTTTTTATGTTATTAGAAGGCGGAATTGCAATCTTGATACCTATTTGGTTTGATGGTTTGAGAATTGAGAACTTCTATTATTGTGTATTGATATTTTGGATTCAGTTCTTGTTCTCTTTGTTACTGTTTTGTTGATTTATTTGCAGATCTGGGCTCTTTCCGACCCGAGAAAGATTGGTTTCCTCGGTCGGGCCGAGTTTTATAATGCCCTTAGGCTGGTCACTGTAGCACAGAGTAAGAGGGAGCTAACTCCTGATATTGTGAAAGCAGCATTGTATAGCCCAGCTGCAGCTAAAATACCAGCACCCCAAATTAATTTAAATGCGCTGCCTGCATCTCAGCAGTTCAATTCTACTCCAGCATTGCCTACACCTCAGAGTGGCATTGCTACTCCAACTCCCTCCCAAAGTCTTGGGTTGGGATTGCAGGTTGCTCGAAATGCCCCTACGAATCTGCAGCTGGTTCCTTCTAAAGAGAATCAATCAGTAAGGCCTTCCTTGGCAACTTCAAATTCTTCTCCCCATCTAGCACATGGATATCCAGGAGTAGGTAATGTAGCGGGGACGCCTCCAACAAATCCTAGCATCTTGAGTGCTGGTGGAGTTCAGGGGACACCCTCACAACCTCCAATTAGAGGAGTGAGTCCTGCTGGAACACAGGTCGGATTTGGCCAATCAAGTGTAGGATTAACAACCCCTCTACCCCCCAGGCCACAGACCGCTCCTGGAACAAAACCGGCTGCACCATCACCTGTGGATAGTAAAGTGCAAGGTTTTTCTGGAAATGGGACTGCTTCTGGGTCATATTTTGGAGAAGATCTCTTTGCTGCAAGCCCAGTTCCCTCAAAGCAAGGTGTCCCCTCAGATAAACTGCCTGCTGGCAATCAAACTTCCACATTAGTCACTGTTCCTGTACCTTCTGCTACACAACCAATAGTTAGAGCAGGTTCCCTTGATTCTTTGCAAAATTCGTTTATGAAACCGCCTCTTGGTAACCAGCCCCCACGGAATCAGCCACTTGGGAAGCCCAATCAACAGAGCATATCACAACCTTCTTCCTCTGGATTATCAACAGGATCTCAGAACTCTGTTTCTGGTCAGTCTCAGCGCCCTTGGCCTAAAATGACACAGACTGACGTGCAGAAGTATACTAAAGTTTTTGTTGAGGTGGATAAAGATAGAGATGGAAAAATCACTGGTGTAGAAGCACGCAACTTGTTCTTGAGTTGGAGACTGCCAAGAGGTATAAATCACTTTACAGGAGGGGTTTAAACTTTTCATACAAAATGTTTTCTACATGCTGTCTCCTTTTTTATTTTCTATTTATCTTCATTCCCGATTCTTATTTATCATCATTCCCGATTGTTATTTTGCTTGAAAGGAATTATTATATTTTCTTGGAGAAGCGCCATACTATTGGGAGCTCATTGAAGATATCACTTATTTGGCAATTTTTTTTGGTCCCATGGATTTCCCCCTATTCTTAATTATAGCTTTTCTTCTTATCCAAAAAATTATACCTTTTCTTATCTTTTATCTCATTGCAAATATTTTTTGTAATGTTTCGGTAGGCTTTTGTAACTTTTCACACATCAATGAAATTTTTTTGTTTAAAAAAGGTTCAGACCGTTCAATAACTTCTTATCATATTGAAATATGAAGTATAGTTGTGAATTTCTTCGTGTGTTATTTATGAATAATCTTTGAGTTGTGTAATGGGGCGTGACTCTAAACTCCACTTGCACACACCCACAAACTGATTTTTGGCCTTCTATTTTATTAAGAGATATTCACTTCTTTACTAAAAAAAGAGATTCATTTCTTCTTTGGACAAGAAACAATTTTATTGATTAGATGGAATATAAAAAAAGACAAAAAAAAATATTGGATTTCATTATATATATTGTATTTGTGAGGGTATAGGTCAGGTTCCGTGCACCTCAGCTATCCCCATGGGATAATCGATCCTACAACATTTGATTGATGAAGAAATTCATAGGAAATTAATTCCTAGGTAGGTGGCCACCATGGATTGTATCCCATCCTCTTAGTTCCCCACCACCCTCTGACAACTATGCCAACCTGTGATGGTTGGATTTCTTGTTTGAGAGAGTCACCCTGTTTGATAAATAAACTTGCTTGGTGCCATGGTTGTTCGTGTTAGCAATTCAAATTTTAGCTGGATCAATCTTCCTGATTTTAGGCTTTTAGCAAAGTTATCTTCTCTAAACTTTGTTTTTTAATGTGTTTTTTTTCATTCGATAATGATATTCTCACGAATATTTAATTGTTTACATCTTTCAGAGGTTTTAATGCAAGTGTGGGAATTATCCGATCAAGATAATGATAGCATGCTTTCTGTCAGGGAGTTCTGTATTGCACTCTATTTGTTGGAGCGGCATAGGGAAGGGCACATTCTTCCTGCTATGCTTCCTAGCAACATCGTGTTTGATTTTTCCAGCAACGGTCATCCCGTGACTCCAGCTGCATCTAACTATAACAATGCAAATTGGAGACCCACAGCTGGTAATCCCTTCTGTTGAGACACTTCATTGCCTTTTGCAATTAGTTGTACTCTCTAGGTGGGAAGAAATTTACTACTATACTTACTTTTTTTCTTTAATAAAAAAGGTTACCAACAGCACCAAGGGGTTCCTGGATCTGGTAATCTGCATGGAGCTCCTACCGGTAGAATACGACAACATATACCTGCTGCTGCCTCCTCTGTTGAAAATGAACCACAGACCAGTCAACCTAAATCAAAGGTTCCGGTGCTGGAGAAAAATCTTGTCAATCAACTTAGTACAGAGGAGCAGAACTCCCTCAATTCAAAGTTCCAAGAAGCAGCAGATGCTGCGAAAAAGGCACCTCACTTAATTCCTTCTAATGCCCTATTTTTGTTCTAGCTCTGATATAGACATAGTAGTAATCTTGGTTAGATTTCACTCTCGTTATCATGGAATTACAAACAAAACACCCCACTTGTCATCTAGATGTTATTTTTAATTTCTTGAAAATAGGTGTTTGTAGATTGGAAAACTTGCAGCTGGTTTATTTTCTCCCTTATTATTATTATTATTATTATTATTATTATTATTATTTTCTTCTTTTCTCACGTAGTCATAAGTTTTGATTTTGATTTTTGAATTTGAAGTCCCCTCATGCTTATAGTTATAGGCATAGCCATCACGAGGATTAATATTTTTTGCATTTAGACCAGTTGCTATAATATGAGAAATACTTGCCTCTTTATGAACAAGGAGGCAAGCCCTGCCTTAATATATATGTGGTACAATTTGGTGCCACAGAAATTTTGTTTCAACAATATTTTTAAAAAAATTGATAGCCATCATGAGGGTTAATATTCTTTTCCTTTAAACTAGTTGCTATAGTATGAGAAATACTTGTCTTAATATATATGTGGCACAATTTAGTGCCACAGAAATTTTGCTTCAACAATATTTAAAAAAAATAAATGGTTAATATTTTTTGCCTTTAAACCAATTGCTATATTATGATAATACTTCTCTCTTTATGAATAAGAAGGCAAGCCCTTCCTTCATATATATGTGGCACAAATTGGTGCCACAAAAATTTTGTTTCAACAATAGTAAAAAAAAAATCGTGGTGGGTGCCACATATACATTAAGGAGGGCTTGCCTTCTTTTTCATAAGGAGGCAAGTATTTCTCCTATAATATTGAATAAATTATATTTTTCCACTGGTTTTTTTATTTGTCTGTTACTTATGCTTTGTAACATCTTGTTTTGTTCAATGAAGGTTGAAGAATTGGAGAAAGAAATTTTGGATTCTAAACAGAAAATTGAGTTTTATAGTACGAAAATGCAGGAACTTGTAAGTACTGAAGCATTCTTGTTTGTATTATTCTTTTTTTTTTTCTTCTTCAAGCCATGGAGCCATGGTTGAATTGCGGTTGTTATACTTATATTTGTATTGTAATGGAGTGTAGTCCCCAGAGTTTTCGAAAGATGATGCTTCTGTTGTTAAAAGATGCATTCTCTTACCCCCAATACTTAACGCACACAAATATATCATATATGTACTTGTAATGATGCTTCTTTTCTAAGTTTTCCTATGGTTGAAATGGTCTCCACTCTTCATAGATTATAGTTACACTACTGAAGAAGTCTTTTTGTAAGTTCTCCTATGGGACACTCCTCTCTTGAAACTTCAACCATCAATGAAATTGTTTCTTATAAAAAACGTGCACAAGGGAAAAATGAAAACTACCAAACACAAATATATAACAAATATATATGTTATTCTGAACATAATTTGATTTTCATCTTCCATTGGTGTTTTTATCGCATTTCTTTTCATTCAATGAATTAAATAACTTGTTTCATATATGTAAAAAAAAAAAATTAGTAGATTTTTGGAACTTTTTCAAACATCGTTTGCTATAACAAAAGACTTCTTTCATATGAAAAATAATAAAATTATAAAATGTAACGAGTACCTATAACATGCTTGAGTGTAAGATTAGGGTGTTTTTTTTATAGGAAACAAAAAAAAAAAAAATCATGGATGAGAAAATCCTATCAAACATTGTGTTAGGTATCTCACATGAGATAAAAGTGTAGTAAGACTATGACTATAATCACAAAAAGGGGAGCCTATGAGGCCAGTAAAAAGAGCCAAATAGGTTGTGGACTCTGAGTCTTCCAATAGAATGTTTATTCCCTTTGAAGATGTGCATGTGATTGTTCTTCTCCAACCAGATTTTTCAACAAAAAGCATATAAGTATTTTCCTTCTTGAAGGGTTGGCCAATGATAACAAAGGATAGGAGTATGTGAAGCATAAAGATTTATAATGTTATGTTATAAGCACTCTTTTTTTTTTCTTTTTTCTTTTTTAAGATTTGTGAGTGTCCGGGTTGGCCAGCTTACGTGCACTTCGACTATCCTCTTTTTTTTTTTTTTTTTCTAAAGTAGACTTTGTACCATATATGTTCGCTGGGTATGGTTTAGTTCATAATACATCCACATTTTTCATTAGATATTTTTTATTTACAAAAAAATAAGGTATTATGATGTTACCACTGAAAGCACTGAAGGGGTTCATTACACTGGTTTTTCATTTTGGTAATTGGAGACCCCCATCTTCTTTTTTAATTAAGCTTTCAATGCTTAATATGTCGTTCAGTTGTGTGTACTTGTTAGTTGTATATGAAAGGTTTAATACAGTCATAACGTTTCATTACCCTTCTGCTTTTTTTCTGATTTTTTTTCCCTCGTCAAGGTTTTGTACAAGAGCAGATGTGACAATCGGCTGAATGAAATATCTGCAAGAGTGTCTTCAGATAAACGTGAGGTATCTATGTGATGGAATGATGTGTGTACTTCATCCTTGTTTAACTTCAATGATTACGTGAACTCAACAATGGTTTTGATTATTTCAGGTCGAGTCCCTGACTAAGAAATATGAAGAGAAATATAAACAATCTGGCGATGTAGCCTCCAAATTAACTATTGAAGAAGCTACATTCCGTGATTTACAGGTTTCCATCATTCTTTGTAAATCAGACTGCGAGAACCAGTTTAAATTATGCTATGTATTCAGAAACTAATTATATTGGGTGCTGTTGTTCTGGTTTAGGAAAAGAAGATGGAACTGTATCAGGCGATTGTGAAGATGGAACAGGGCGGTAGTGAAGAAGGCACTCTTCAGGTAAAGTTTAGTTTTCTGGCTGATGGAACCATCCAGAAACTCATCTAGTCGTTTCTATATTCAAATTTTAGGTTCGTGCGGATCACATTCAAGCAAATATTGAAGAATTAGTGAAAGCTCTCAAAGAACGCTGCAAGAGTTATGGTTTGCGTGCAAAAACAGTAATTCTGAGTGAACTTCCTTCCGGTAAGTTTCTTGTACTGACCTTTGCCTAATCTCTATTGTCGGACTATTACTACAGTTTCCTTTCTAGCAGTGTCATACTTATGTCGTCGTCATGAAATAAAATCAAGGTGTCTTTGTTATGAATGATTTGCATACTATTTATACAACCTTAGTTACGAAACTAGTTTTCTTTATAGAACAAGGTACAAATTAGACTTATCAAGGTGTCTTGGTTACGAATGATTTGCATACTATTTATACAACCTTAGTTAGAAAACTAGTTTTCTTTATAGAACAAGGTACACATTAGAATTATCAAGGTGTCTTGGTTATGATGATTTGCATACTATTTATTCAACCTTAGTTACAAAACTAGTTTTCTTTATAGAACAAGGTACAAATTAGAATTTGGAATTTGGTAACGTAGAACAAAAGCTAGCTTTTTATTTCTTTCTTCCTCTAATAAAAAAAGTAGTCACACAATTGGATACTAAACCGCTAACTCAACTGGCCCAAAATGTTGTGTAGTGCACTAATTTTTTGATACTCAACACAATCTGTTTTTTGTTTTTTTATTTTTATATTCGTGACTGTCCGGGTTAGCTTGCACGTACTTCAACTATTCGCGTGACCTACCACATTTGGATGTCAAGGAAACTCGTAGGAAGTTAATTGCTAGATAGTGACCTTCATGGATTGAACCCATCACCTCTTAGTTACAAGGGCCCTTCATGACCACTAGGTCATTCCTTGATGGTTCCCAACACCGTTGACGGTTCCAATCATGTCTCCGACAATAAAAGTTAGAATGTTAAGTTAGGATGTGTACGTGGAAGTAAAACAGACTCACCTATCAATCCCAAAGCTCGTTTTCTTATTTAAAAAATTCATCAATTGATATTTTTTATCCAATATTACTTCCGTTTATGTAAGAAACCCTGCTCATCATCCTTTTCATTGGCATTGCATTAGTAAGTCGTACTGTTAGTTACCACCACCTAACCATTACAAATATTGATTTGAAAGAAAAAGTTTCTATTGATTTGAATAATTGAATGTCGTAGGTTGCATGTTCTTTTCTATTTTTTTCTAATGGACCTGAACCCCATCTTGTTCTCGATGCCATGTTATGAACATTGGAGAATTAGTGGAAATAAAAATAGTTTATGAAAAATAAATATTTGCGAAGTGTGGGGTCAAGAGTAGCAGAGCTCTAAACCCCCACCTTTTAGTAATGGAAAAGTACTTATCTCTGGATTGAATATTCAAGAGTAGATTACATGAAAAATCAATTTCAAAGCATACAATCATTCAATTATTAATTTATTCCTTTTCAACAAACATTTTTTTTAAGCTCCTCTCTTTTTTTAATATTTTTTTATTATTTTCAATAATATTTCATATTTTAGTATTCGAAGTCAGGTTGGATGAAATTTTAAAATTGATATCTTGTAAGGTGTATGAGGTTTAATGCTCTAGATCGTGGTTGTATTCATAATTTTAATCTATTGGGCTAATTTCAAATTAATGAAAGTCTTACTTTTGTTTTAATTATACGAAGTATAGTTTATAGATTATAAAGCAAAAGTATTCACCACTTCCTATTTATGATGATCTTTTTCATCTTACAATTCGTTGAAAACAAATCATTTTATTTTTTTGGCATGTTATGAAGGGATGATCTCTCTTTTATCCTGTGTTCATTATTGTTGTTGTTGTTGTTGTTGTTGTTTTATTTTAAATAATGATCATTTTTTTCTCAAATGTTTCAAATAAAGGTTGGCAACCTGGCATTCAAGAGGGAGCTGCCGACTGGGATGAAGATTGGGATAAATTTGAAGATGAAGGTATGCTAGATGAATTTATATTAGGCATTTACTGATTTTCATGCCTTCTAACTTTACCTTATTTGTGGCGACTGCTGATAGATGAATCATTGATTCATTCATAATTTCTTTTCAGGTTTCACTTTGGATAAGGAGCTCAGTCTTGATGTGCAAAATGTCACAAAGCAGAAAACTAAGTCTGTGCAAAAAGAACAAGGTTCAGCCGTTGACAGCCAAAATGTTACACCTGCACTAGATACTAATACCAAGGATGATTCGGCTGTTGAAAATGGTTCGTCACATGATAATAAAAGTGAAGATGGGTCAGCCAGAAGTGCTCCTAACAGCCCATTTGCAAGTAGTGTTATTGGAAGTCCCAAGGAATATAATATGGATTCCAATTTTGGAAAGTCAGGCTTTGATGCTTCACCCCGCGATAAGGACACTCTAAGGTACCTGTTTTCTTTTTTTTTTTTTGGATGTCCGTTTGTTTCTAGGCCAGTTTATGCTTAACTCGACTATTCTCAAGGAAACCTGTAACAAAATTAATTCCTAGATAGGTGTCAACCTTCGTCTCATATGTTGGGCCTAAGTGCACATGTAAAGTAGCAAAGAAGAATAAGTTGAAAATAGTTTACCTTAGCCCAACGACTTCAATTTTTTTGGGTCTACTAATAATTTATTATATTGAAAAAAAATTCAATCTATGTTGTTTTGTTGAGTCTCAAGTCTATTTCTCCCAAGAGTTTTTGTTTATTTTTTAATTTTCACTTCTATAGCCTGTTTGTGTACCCTTTTTTTTGGTGGTTAATGGCCCATTGTCTTGATCTTTAGTTGGTGATGTCCATTGTTATCTAAGCTATAAATAATATAATTAACAAACGTGGAGTGGAAAAAGAACTGATTTTTTAAAAACCCAGGAGAGCATTGTTATCTAAGCTATAAATAATATAATTAACAAACTTGGTGTGGAAAAAGGAGAACTCCTGATTTTTAAAAACAAGAGTTGCAAAAAGAATTCATAACCTTTATCGTTCCTATGAGTTTTTCGCACTGAAGTGTACTCTCCGCTCTTGAAGAAATAATTCCCTTTAACTTCAGTGATCATGGAGGTGCGGGATCTGTGTTTTCTGGTGACAAGAGCTATGACGAACCAGCTTGGGGAACCTTTGATGGAAATGATGATGTTGACTCTGTTTGGGGCTTTAACACTGGAGGTTCGGCTAAGGTAAGCATAAAATTGTACATTATAAATTATAATTGACTACTCTATTAACACAAATGCTCCTCACTTTATTCTTTCAACATTTTCTCCCCTTGAACTTCCCTCCTGATGTGTTTAGTTCCTTATACGTGAGAACTAGGAAGCGTGGTTGCTCTATTTTGGGTGGAGTCTCCGTGTTTGGCATTTGTATGGACGTCACATGCTCGCCACGCAAACAAAACGTCTTTTAATTTTATATATTTGAACTCTGGACACATGAAAATGTTTCTTTGAAAAAAGAGAAGGGTTGAAACAACTCATTTACACATTGCTGTGGCAAACCATAATATATACGCAATGATCCAGCCCTGAACAAACAAATTGACGGTTGCTACTTGCTACTATACTATTGCAACCCTTGATAAAAATCTATTTTATTGTAATCTTTAATGTTCTTAGTTTTGTTAATTTCAGGTTTACATGCTTTATTTATTCACAAGTGTTCGATATATCAATGCATACACATATTCAATACCTATGTATTTGAATTTTCAATTACCTGTTATAAATATGCCATCTTTTGCATCATGATTATGGTATCTATTTGTTTAAGATATGATTACTGCCAACGTTACTTAGACCTACTGATACCTGTTTCCAATTTTTCCATTTACATTTTGTAGACCAACAATGATGTTAACCAAGACAGCTATTTTTTCGATTCTGGGGAGTTGGGCTTGAATCCTATTAAAACAGATCCATTCCAGGCTAAGAAAAGCGCATTTGCTTTTGACGAGTCTGTTCCTAGCACCCCGCTTTCACCACACAATTACCGCGAGGGATCAGAATCAAATTTTGACAGCTTCTCAAGGTTTGATTCTTCCAGTGTGCACGACAGTGGTTTTTTCCCTCCACGAGACACGTTTGCACGGTTTGACTCGATGCGCAGCAGTAGAGACTTTGACCAGGGTCATGCATTCTCATCGTTTGGTCAATTTGATTCACCAAAAAGCAGTAGAGACTTTGATCAGGGTGGATCCTCATTGACACGATTTGATTCAATGCGTAGCAGTAAAGACTTCGATCAGGGATTCCCTTCATCATTATCACAATTCGATTCAAGTCGCAGCAGCAAGGATTTTGATCAGGGATACCCTTCATCATTATCACGATTCGATTCAAGGCGCAGCAGCAAGGATTTCGATCAGGGATTCCCTTCAATGACACGATTTGATTCGATGCGCAGCAACGCAGAGTTTGATCAAGGTCACGGATTCTCATCATTTGATGATCATCCAGATCCTTTTGGATCGACAGGGCCGTTCACGGCATCCCTGGATAATCAAACTCCGAAGAAAGGATCGGATAAATGGAATGCATTTTAGCCAGGTTTGTATTGCTCATTTTACATATGATGATATATTTTTGTCTAAAGCTTTCTTCTAGAACGGTTTAAGCTGGTGGGATTATGTGATATTATTTGAGATGTAGGATTGTCCTCTGTGTGCCATCTTTGCCTCAGGTTGATGCTTTGTGATGTATTTTTTCTGTTCATTGTGTATTCAATTTTTTAAATAAATTTTTAATTCATTTGTATGTTTTTTTTTCTTTTTTCTTAAGAGAATCCTTTGTAGCTTATTGGCTTGAGAATTTGATTAATTTTCACAGTTATTACGGTTAAACTATGATCCCACCTTGCCTTGAGGCTAGATTTACTTGTGTATGGTCTTTTTTAATCTCGAGTGAATTTGTCACAGTTGTGCTGAATAATGTAGAATATATTTGTGGAAGTATTTTTAGTCTCTTTTGTTTAATAGCTCGATTTAGTTTGGGTGTAACGACCTTATTTGAATAGATCTATTCGACCGGTTGTACAACCGTGTCCTTAATCTATAGGTTGTACAACTGAACTTGTATGGACATGCTCAACATTTTTTAAGAAAATTAATGAACATATTAAACATAAAATTGAAAATTATACCTTATAAGACAATACTATTATTTTTTTTGACAATTTAAAAAAAAAAGGGAAAAAAAAAATCAATGATGGAAAGTTCTTTTTTAGTACAAATTGTGGGAGGGGGATTACAATACCGACTCTTCCGGAAGAGTTCGAACCCGTGACACTGGTGTTGAACTGGTTTACGATCAAACAATGATGGACTTATAGTTAAAAGTTGAGCTTATTAATTTGTTATGTTCAACCCATCTCAACTTTTATAGTTATGAGATTTCTATGACACTATACTTTTGTTAGTTTAATTTGATGAGTTCAATGTATGAAATTGTTTCAATAAATAATAAATTCATTTATGGAATAGAATAGTTTTTTTTTTTTTGAGAAAATATGGAATAGAATAGTTGAGTGTTAATCTCAAAAAAAAATATATATATATAGTTGAGTGTTAAACCAAATTTTATATTGTTAACGTTGTTTCTTTTTCCACGAGTTAAATTAACTATAGTAGTTTGGAAAGTTTGATAATTCGGATAAAATATCATTTTCATCATTGAAAAAACAAATTCAGTTCAGTTCCAAAAAAAATCTTTAACACGTTTGTTTTTAGTGTTAACACTTTTGAATACAACAAATGAAACCATAATGATATCTTTAACCAGAAGGGATAATTTATGTCAACAACCATTAAATTATGTTCACCTTATTGTGACATATTTTGATACAAGTTATTTCACTTACAAATTTGATTATTGATCTCAGCATCCTTGGGGTTAGAGTTGATCAATTCTTATTCTAAAAAAAATGATCAATTCTTTGAAGTTTCAAATTTATAGGGGACATAGTATTGAACTGCAAAAACAATGTCATTGAAAATAATAATAAATTGTTTTAGTTGAAATTTTAAAGATGTTATGTTTTAGTTTAAACAAGAAGTTATTCTCAATAAAAATAAAAACAAAAACTTAAACATCAAGCTTATCATCGAAGATGTAAAATAATAATCAACTTGTTGACCAGTTTATTTAAAAATGAAAGATTCAATTATTATTATTTTTTTAATTTTATAATAATTAAGGTTTAAAGATTTGAATTCCACATTCATAACTAAAGATAAAAGATTTTGTTACA
The DNA here is from genome assembly GCA_037832685.1 of Sicyos baderoa. Taxonomy (NCBI): domain Eukaryota; kingdom Viridiplantae; phylum Streptophyta; class Magnoliopsida; order Cucurbitales; family Cucurbitaceae; genus Sicyos; species Sicyos baderoa. Next base: position 5,587,202 of record JBBMEF010000001.1, on the reverse strand, counting down.
AGAAATAATAAACAAATAAAAAGTAAACTAATCAAAAGGGTGGTTCGCAATAGTTTTATCTCAAGACCTCTAATTCATTAGGTAAGCATTAATGTCGGTTAAGTTATTACCCGGTTGGCGCCCACACATATATTTTGTCATTTGATTGTAAATTGGTTTATTTATTTATTTATTATTATTTTTTAAGTAATAATGGTAGGTTAATTTTTTTTTTTTTTTTTGAGTTTATATATTGAGAGAGAGGAATAAATACCAACTTTCAAACTTAAACAATTAAAATGAATTAACACCAATCAAAATAACCAATTATATCACCACTCATAGTCAAGTTAAAGACAAATTCCATGATAGTGGTAATTTTTTATTTATAAAGGTTGAGTTGTCATCACTACCTTTGTAATATAATATTCTTTAAGAAAAAGCTAGTGCTGGATATTATAGCCTTTTATAAATGAAAATTCCAACACTGTCAAGAAATAATAATAATAAATAAATGAAAATTCCAACATTAAAAAAAGGAAAAAAAAATCACCCAAAAACCAACTAATATATAATATAAGACATCTTGTTATAAGATCGGGCAAGAAAAAAAACACTTAATTGTTTGAATAAATAATATTTAACAACTTTTAATTCAAAATCCAATGTACAAACTACAAACAGATAAATATAATACATCATAATACAAACTCAAAAAAACCCCCACACAAACAAGAAATTTGAGGTAATAAATAAAATACTAAACAAAAATACTTAACCACGAACTCAATAACATCACATCTCCTCTTTTAAAAAAAAAAAAAAAAAAATAACATAATATCTCCCTAGCTAAATCTTCTTCTTTTTTTAATAGCTAAATCTTCTTTTTTCTTTTTCTTTTAATAGCTAAATCTCCAACTAGAAAAGGTCTTAAACCATAAACTCAATAAACGTCAAACCTGCAACAAGAATGAAGATGTTCATAACCTGCAACAAGAAGCTCAACATTTTCAACTTCCAATCTCGTTTAAGGGTGTTTAGGGCAAGGGAGATCAGAATGATATGAGAAAAATGATAAACTTGTCGACGTTTGGACCACCAAAACTCATTCTCCTCATAATCTCATAGTCTCATTTCCTCATAACTATTAATTATTAATTATTTGGCCCATAACACTTTTTATTCTCTCCAATCTCCATAATCACTTTTCATTCAACCTTTACCTACTATTTTATTCTCCCCGCCAAACACAAATCATCTATTCTCCTGATAATTATTTTTCCTTATATTCTCCTCTTAATTTTCATCATATTCATAATCATTACCATTCTCCTTCTTCCAAACACTCGCTTAAACTTCCATTTCTACCCGGAAATGGAAGTTACATTTGCAATATACATCTGTTCCACAGCACTAACAGTCCCAGCAACGCCAAGAACAACACCAGAAACAACAATGAACAAATCTAAACACCAACCTTTCCAACCCATCTCATCCTTAAAAACCAGCAGATGGAAAAATGCAGGCAGCACAAATCCCAATGAGCAGCAAAGTCCACTCCCAACCAAAGACAAGAAATCTGTAAAATTAGGAACCCACATGGCCATTAAAGTTGCCAATACAACCATAATCCATCTCAGCCACACACAGTATCTTCCTCTCGTGAATCTTCTCTCAACAATCTCATAAGCTGGATTCATCATCAATGGCATTGTGAAGAACAGGTTTATGCACAGACCCAGTTTAACAATGGTGCTCAACAATCCTGCTCCCATGTTTAAAGTAATCACATCGCTTGTTTCTTCTCCAAATGCTAGGTATCCCATAATCCCAAATCCTCCATACAGTATGGCTATGAATGCCATTGATGATCCTAAGATCTTCCCGAATTGGTCTCTGTCTTTCATCTCCGATTCTAGAGGAAGAACCATCGCGATTCCTTCGAAGGCGTAAGCAGCCACTCCCATGCCGTAGAAGAACACGGATACTCCTCCAAACGCTTCAACCGGTGGCCTGTGTAGAAACTTTTTAAATCATCAATCAACCTAAAAGTTTAAACGGATGGATTGTATTATCGATTTGGAAATTTGAGACATTCACTACAAGTGAAATTCGATATTATTTGGGGAGGAAATAACTCGACAAGGGTTTGAATGATACCATATTAGGTAGTTTGGCTTTTCATCTCAAAATAAATTTTTTACGAGAAAAAATAGCTCATAAGAACTCCTCATCTTTTCAGTGTAAGACAAAGGTGAAGATCTCCAATATCTCGTCACATGTGCAAATGCAATGGGGACTAAAGAAAGGCCATGACCCCTCTCAACAAACATGGGCCTCATATATATATATATATAAATAAATAAAGTGAACTTCTCAAAAATCAAAATAATTCAAATTGATCCTTTAAATTTCAAAATAATTCAAATTGATCCTTTAAACTTCCTCATGAATTAGATCCAAATTTGTGAATCAAATTCTTACGAAGGTTTCAACCACTCGAGTTGGATTCGAATTTATGAACTTCACTTAGAACTTTAATACCATATTGAAACATATTAAATCGTCGATCCACACAAAAAGGTGGAAGTAAATTGAATAACATCAACTAACATACCTGTTCTTCAAGAAAATGGAAACGTCTTCAACCATCACCACTCCCATGGCTCCTAGTTCAACGGCATCTGCAAAAATGCTCATCGGAGCCAAATGAGTTAGGGTTTTGATCGAATTCAACCCTAATTGAAACGGCAAACACCCAATTATGTACAGAATTTTAGGGGAATCAGATCGCAAAGCCACCATGGACGGATTTAACACATTACTCAACGTATTGCCGATGAAAACCAAATACCCAACACAGAACCCAGTTTGGGCTAAGATGATGAGCAAATCCACAATCGCTCTCCCAGAACAACCGCAAACTGCAAACCCTAAATCGCCGAACGAATTGAGCTCAGAGCAACCCCCGGCGGCGGCGAGCTTCCGGCGAGTGTAGACGAGAAGCATTATGCAGTAGTAGGTGACGTCGGCGATGGAGAACAGCATCGTGAGACCCGTGGCCCATCCGGTGCGCTTGAAGGCGTAAGGAAGCCCGAGAACGCCGGCGCCGACGATCGAGATGAAGACGTTCGCGAACGTTTTCGCTTGAGAGGATCGCGGCTGTCCGCCGCCGAGGAGCGGCGTGGTTTCTCCCGGCGGACGGTGTCCGGGTGAGTATACGGCGGCGTCTCTTTCGTTCACCATTGATTCCGGTGAAAGAGCTTATCTGCTTGTTTGGGATTCGGTGGACAGAAATTAGGATATAATTATTGATTTTTTTTTTTTTTTTTTGACAAAGGGATTAATTATTGTATTTATAAATTGTCTGATAATTTATGCAAGATTTTGGGGGACTTGGATGCAATTCCATATCATATATGGGCCAAATATATGTTTTATTTTATTTTCCTTTTAATTAAAGCAATATTTTAGGTCCTACATGACAAATTGGGATTGCAAGTTGCTTTGATAAATATATGTTTTTAGTTTAGAAGTATTTAATTTGAACTTAGCTCATACAAATAATTTATGAGAACAAGAATATAACTTAATTAATATGAATTATTAATTTTTGATTAAAATATCACAATTTTAATCTCTCGATCTTAAATATTATTGAATTAAAAGAAAAAATTTACTTTTCAACATGTTGAAAGCTAAAAGAAAAAAAGTAAAAAGTCAAGATAACATAATTCAATTCTAACTAATAACTTAAAAATAATAAGTTTGAAAATTTACTATAAAGCTTCGCAAATTCAATCATTATATATATATGTTTATACATAAATCTTAATATTTTGTATTTTCATTTAATTTCTATGACTTGAGAAATTTTAATATACACTTTTTTAAATAGATAAGTAGTTGAATTATGGATATTTATGATGAACATATTTTAATAGGTTAAATATTATTTTAGTCTATGATTTTTGACCTTTGTTCCACTATTGGTGTTAAACTTAACACTAAAGTCATTTATTTACGGAATCTTGACGCTCAAATGTATAATCCTTTCCTTTTTTTTAGTCTTTCATTTTCGACATTTCTCAAACTTTCGTGTAGTTCACGATAATAATTAAGAAACCCCCAAAAGAGAGAAAATTAGGCAAAATTGATTATCCAAGTTTCATTTAGACTAAAGTAACCGGTTACTAGATTATATATTTTATTTTATTTTAAAGAAAAACAACTTATCAAAGTTTATGAAAGGTAAATACTCAAATTGATAGTTATGTTATATAGTACAATCTATTTAATAATGTCGTCTACCATCTTTGTTAGTACAAAATGACACCACTGCTCCTAAATAACACGAAAGACATGATTGAAGAGTTAAAGTGAATTAACATCAACCATTATAAAATGACTTAGTTATCAAACATGATTTTAAAATATTTAAGATGAAGAATTCAATCAACCACTTATTAAAAATTAACATACTATCGAAAGAAAATGTATATTTCAACCAAACGAGATGATCACCTATGAACAACGGAGAAATTAAAGCGAATCATTTATTGCTATTTTTCATTTTTGACTTTTACTTTTCTGAGTGACCATTCCATTTTCTTTTCAATTTATTTATTTTTTGTTGATTTTGAATGATTTTTCGCTTGTTTGGGTTTTGCAAGGGATTGTTCTAATTTCACTATATTTTTATTTCTTAGGGTTCTTCGATTTCTTCATAACCCCCATGTGTGCTTGATCTGTTCTAATTTCTCATGCTCGAATCCAAGAGTTTCGGATTCTGAATTCAGCAATGGCGTCGGCGCAGAACCCAGCTCCGAACCTTGATCTCTTCGATTCCTACTTTCGACGTGCCGATTTGGACCGGGATGGTCGAATTAGTGGCGCTGAAGCGGTGGCGTTCTTTCAAGCCTCTGGATTGCCCAAACAAGTTCTTGCTCAGGTAACCTTTGAATTTTTGCGTGGTGGGTTTTTGGTTGCTGTTTGTAGTTGACGAAAATTGATGTTGCTTGGGTTTAGCTTTACTGAGATTTGAATCAGGTCAGTAGGTTTTTCTTTTTCTTAGGAGGCGGAATTGCGATTTCGATGCCCATTCGGTTTGATAGTTTGAGAATTGAGAACTCTACTCTTGCTCTATTGGTTACTGTTTTGTTGATCTATTTGCAGATTTGGGCTCTTTCCGACCCGAGGCAGATTGGTTTCCTCGGTCGGGCCGAGTTTTATAATGCCCTTAGGCTGGTCACTGTTGCACAGAGTAAGAGGGAGCTAACTCCTGATATTGTGAAAGCAGCATTGTATAGCCCAGCTGCAGCTAAAATACCAGCACCCCAAATTAATTTAAATGCGCTGCCTGCATCTCAGCAGTTCAATTCTACTCCAGCATTGCCTACACCTCAGAGTGGCATTGCTACTCCAACTCCCTCCCAAAGTCTTGGGTTGGGATTGCAGGTTGCTCGAAATGCCCCTACGAATCTGCAGCTGGTTCCTTCTAAAGAGAATCAATCAGTAAGGCCTTCCTTGGAAACTTCAAATTCTTCTCCCCATCTAGCACATGGATATCCAGGAGTAGGTAATGTAGCGGGGACACCTCCAACAAATCCTAGCATCTTGAGTGCTGGTGGAGTTCAGGGGACACCCTCACAACCTCCGTATAGAGGAGTCAGTCCTACTGGAACACAGGTCGGATTTGGGCAATTAAGTGCAGGATTAACAGCTTCTCTACCCCCAAGCCCTCAGACTGCTCCTGGAGTAACGGTGGCTACACCATCACCTGCAGATAGTAAAGTACAAGGTTTTTCTGGAAATGGGACTGCTTCTGGATCATATTTTGGAGGAGATCTCTTTGCTTCGAGCGCAGTTCCCTCAAAGCAAGATATCCTCTCAGATAAATCGTCTGCTGGCAATAAAACTTCTACAACAGTCACTGTTCCTGTACCTTCTGCTACACAACCAATAGTTAGAGCAGGTTCCCTTGATTCTTTGCAAAATTCATTTATGAAACCGCCTCTTGGTAATCAGCCCCCACGGAATCAGCCACTTGGGAAGCCCAATCAACAGAGCATTTCACAACCTTCTTCCTCTGGATTATCACCAGGATCTCAGAACTCTGTTTCTGGTCAATCTCAGCGCCCTTGGCCTAGAATGACACAGACTGACGTGCAGAAGTATACTAAAGTGTTTGTTGAGGTGGATAGAGATAGGGATGGAAAAATCACCGGTGAAGAAGCACGCAACTTGTTCTTGAGTTGGAGATTGCCAAGAGGTAGAAATCTCCGTAAAGGAGGGTCTTAAACATTTCATTTTGCTAGTTTGCCATTCTCTTTTTTTTTAACAAATTGGTCAACCCTACAACATATGGGTGTGGAAACTCGTAGGCCTAGGGATAGGGAGGTAGCCACCATGGATTGAACCTAGTGTTTGCATGATAGTCTACTCTAGGGCTTAGGTGCAAAAAAAGTGCGGGTTTTTTTTTTGTGAGCCACACTATATAAAAACATTTAACATAGTTGGAGACTTGGAGTGAGAATATTTAATAAAATACTCTAGGGGTTAGTAAATGTTACTTTTTTTTAGTTAATAAAGAACAAAAGATACCTTAAACGCAAGAATTTTGCATTGTCAGACACACTGGGGTTTGAACAAGAAACTTGCTTATATTGAGAGACACACTGCCACTTGAACAAGAAACTTGTTTGGTGCCATGGTTGTTTGTGTTGGCAATTCAAATTTTAGCTGGATCAATCTTCTTTTTTACTCTTTTAGTGAAGTTATCTTTTCTAAACTTGCTTTAGCTATGTTATTTTTTTGTTCGATAGTGATATTCTTTTGGATATATTATTGTTGTCATCTTTCAGAGGTTTTAAAGCAAGTGTGGGACTTATCCGATCAAGATAATGATAGCATGCTTTCTGTCAGGGAGTTCTGTATCGCACTCTATTTGTTGGAGCGGCATAGGGAAGGGCACATTCTCCCTGCTATGCTTCCTAGCAACCTGGTGTTTGATTTTTCCAGCAACGGCCATCCTGTGACTCCAGCTGCATCTAACTATAACAATGCTGCTTGGAGACCCACAACTGGTAATCCCTTTTGACGAGTCACTTCATTGCTTTTTGCAGTTAGTTGTACTCTCTACTTGGGTAGAAATTTACTCCTATACTTACTTTTTTTCTTTAATAAAAAAGGTTACCAACAGCACCAAGGGGTTCCTGGATCTGGTAATTTGCATGGAGCTCCTACAGGTAGAATACGACCACATATACCTGCTACTACTGCCTCCCCGGTTGAGAATGAGCCACAGACCAGTCAACCTAAATCAAAGGTTCCTTTGCTGGAGAAAAATCTTGTCAGTCAACTTAGTACAGAGGAGCAGAACTCCCTCAATTCGAAGTTTCAAGAAGCAGCAGTTGCTGAAAAAAAGGCACCCACTTAACTTCTTTCTAATGCCTTATTTTTGTTTTAGCCTCTGAGATAGACAGTAGTTTAGTGACCTTGGTTCGATTTCACTTGAGTTATCATGGAATGAAAGATAAAACACCCCACTTGTTTGCCTAGAAATTATTTTTAATATCTTGAAAATAGGTGTGTGGATTGGAAAACAAGCAGTTGGCCAACAAGAACTGGCCAACAAGAACTGAGCTCAACCGGCATTATGCATGACTTGATAACCAAAAGGTTACCGATTCCAATCCTCCCACCCTCCCAAATATTGATGAATTCAGAAAAAAATGCAGCTGGTTTATTCTCTCCCTACATATTTTACCTTCTTTTCTAGAGTAGCCAGAAAGAAGTTCTGATTTCTGAATTCGAAGTCTCCTCATGCTAATCACCATTATGAGGATAAGTATATTCAGTGTTACAAACTGAGCCATAAAACCAGTTGCTATAATTTTAAATACTTTATATTTTACTATTGATTTTGTCCCTCACGCTTTGACACCTTGTTTTGTTCAATGAAGGTTGAAGATTTGGAGAAAGAAATTTTGGATTCTAGACAGAAAATTGAGTTTTATCGTACTACAATGCAGGAACTTGTAAGTATTTCAGCTTTTTTTTTATTATTATTTATTCTATTTTCTTTAAGCCATGGGCGATTTGCGGTTGACGCTTGTTATACTCAACAGTCAACACACAAAGGGAAAAAGAAAGCTACCGAAAAAAATGTTTTCCGGTCATGATTTGATTTTCACCTTCCATTGGTGTTTTTGGGAGCTTTCTCCTTGTAGTTCTTTTCATTCTATGAATTAAAAAGACTTGTTTCATGTAAAAAATAATAAAATTATTGAAATGTAACCGAGTACCTATAACCTGCTTGAGTGTAAGATTTATGGTCTATTTTGTTTTTATAGGAAACAAAGATTATCATTGATGAATGAAATTGTTGCAGAAAAATCCCATCGGACATTACATAACACATCTCCGATGCCTATTTATTTTATAGGAAACAAAAAAAAAGAAATTCATTGATAAGTGTAAGTGTTACAATGAGTATGACCTAAGTCTATGACTTGGTATAAACTTTCTCCCCTCTTCTCTCACTATTCTATAGTCTCTCTTCTAGCCAATTGGAGTGTTCTTTTTGTAATTCCCCCTTATTGGGCTATTGCCTTTTCTTTTTTAATTTCATACATCAATGAAATTGTTTCTTATTTAAAAAAAAAGAAGAGGTGATCAATTAAAGGATAGGAGCGTGTGAAGCATAAAGATTTATGATGTTATAAGATTAAGCACTCATTTTTTTTTTTTCTTTTTCCAAAGAAGGATTTTGTACCGTATTTGTTCACTGAGGATGGATTTAGTGCATAATACATCAACATTTTTTGTAAGATATTTTTTATTTACAAAAAAGTTGAGGTATTCTACTGAAAACATTAAAAGTAGTGTGTAGTCTAATTACACTGGTTTTTCATTTTGGTGATTGAAGACGCCCTCTTCTTTTTTAATTGAGCTTTCAATGCTTAATATGTCGTTCAGTTATGTGTACTTTCTAGTTGTATATGAAAGATGTGTTACCGTCGTAGTGCTTCATTACACTTCTGTTTTTTTCTGATTTTATTTTCTTCTATCGACAAGGTTTTGTACAAGAGCAGATGTGACAATCGGCTGAATGAAATATCTGCAAGAGTGTCTTCAGATAAACGTGAGGTATCTATGTGATGGAAATCATGGAATGATGTGTACTTCATCCTTGTTTAACTTCAGTTCAATGATTACGTGAACTCAACAAAGGTTTTGATTATTTCAGGTCGAGTCCCTGGCTAAGAAATATGAAGAGAAATATAAACAATCTAGTGATGTAGCCTCCAAATTAACTGCTGAAGAAGCTACATTCCGTGATATACAGGTTTCTATCACTCTTTGTAAATCAGGTTGCGAGAACCAGTTTAAATTATGGTATGCATTCAGAAACTAATTATATTGGGTGTTGTTGTTCACTCTGGTTTAGGAGAAGAAGATGGAATTGTATCAAGCAATTGTGAAGATGGAACAAGGCGGTAGTGCAGATGGCATTCTTCAGGTAAATTTTAGTTACTTTGGCCGATGGAACCATGCAGGAACTCATCTAAGAACGTTTCTATATTCAAATTTCAGGTTCGTGCTGATCGCATTCAAGCAGATATTGAAGAATTAGTGAAAGCTCTCAATGAACGCTGTAAGAGTTATGGTTTGCGTGCAAAACCAATAGCTCTGAGTGAACTTCCTTTCGGTAAGTTTCTTGTACTGCGTTATTTAGTCCTCTGCCAAATCTCAGTTGTCGGGATACTATTACAGTTTCTTTTCTAGCAGCCTCATACTTATGTCGACATGAATTAAAATCAAGGTGCCTTGTTTATGAATGATTTGTAATTTTGCATTCAAAGCAGTAATATTATTTATGCAATTTTAAATACAAAATGTTGGGACTGACGCGTTTTTTTAATCTTAACTAAGAGAAACAAGTGAACGTAAATTTTCTTATAGATTATTCAATTAATTTTCTTATAGAATATTCATTTAGGTACATTATAAACTAATTAGAATTCGGAATTTGATAACGTAGAACAAAAGTGTGCCTTTTATAACTAGCTCAATTGGTCAAAGAGGGCCTTGGGGTGCATAAGGTGATGAGTTCAATCCATGGTGACCACCTACCTAGAAATTAATTTCCTACGGGTTTTCTTGACATCCAAATGTTGTAGGGTTAGGAGGTATGTTCCGTGACATTAGTCGAGGTGTGCGAAAGCTGGCCCGGACAATCACAAATATAAAAAAAAAAAGTGTACCTTTTGTTTCTTTATTCCTGATAAAAAAGTAGCGTGATTCAAATGGATACGCAACAACCAATAAGGTTATAGCTCAACCGACGGTCCGACATAAAAGTTAAAAGTTAAAGATGTTAAGTTAGCATGTGTACATGGAAGAAAAACAGACACCTATCAATTCAAAAGCTCGTTTTCTTGTAAAGAAGTTTATTCAATGATAATTTTTTAATTTATTTTTTATCCAAAAAATTATTACTACCGTTTCGGTAAAAAACACTATTCATCATCTCTTTTGCATTGCATTGCATTCACAAGTCTTATTGTTAGTTAAGGCGCCACATGTGCAACTTCCACCTACCTTTTAAAATACTATGAAGATTGTAGGAGCCACTTGGGTTGTAGGGAATTGAGGAGCTAAGTAGTAGATAAGATCAAAGAAGAGGCCAGACTTTCGGTGGACTAGAGGAGACGATTTGGGTAACAAACTTGAAATGTGGAGTACAAGCGACCGACAAGTGGTTAGTGGCCAATAACGCCCCTAGTTGATGATGTTCCTCTTCACAACTAGCCCTCAAGGAACCATGTGACGCTCCATCCAGAACAAGCAAGTTTTGGGGACCTCAATTCTCATTTAGAGGTCGAACCAAGGGTCTGTGGAAGTTGGGGGCCGGGGCTACCCCTTCCCCATGGGCAGCACAACAATGTTGAGTTTAGAAGCCTTATGGTAGCACAAACTTATGAGCAGTACGATGGTGAAGTCTGGAATTCAAAGTTGTTCCTCGTCGTCTTGGAAAGAAGGGCAGAAATAAGAAATATTTTATTCCCTAAGAGATTTTTCCAGTACTACCATGAATAAGAAATATATTATTCCGGCATGCGATGACTCACTTTTAAGGACTCCTCATTTGAATATTTTGATTATTGTCAATAACAATTCATTTTTTAAAAAGTAAATAACAATTCACAATTGAATATTTGAAGTCAGTTTGGATGAAATTTTAAAATCGACATCTTGTAAGGTGTACGAGGGGGTTTAATGCGCTAAAGTTGTGGTTGTATTCATAATTTCAAATATAAAATTAATGAAAATCTTACTTTTGATTATAAATTAAAAGTATATACTCCCTCTTTGATGATTTTTATCATATCGTTTTTTGGGTTTGTTATGAAGGGATGAACTCTCTCTTTTCCTCTATGTTTATTATTGTTCTCTTTTTGTTTACTTTATTATTGATCATTTTTCTCCCAAATGTTTCAAATTAAGGTTGGCAGCCTGGCATTCAAGAGGGAGCTGCCGACTGGGATGAAGATTGGGATAAATTCGAGGACGAAGGTATGCTGGAGGAATTTATATTAGGCATTTACTGATTTTTATGGCTTCTTGTTTTACCTTATTTGTGATGACTGCCGATAGATGAACGATTCATAATTTATTTTCAGGTTTCACTTTTGTCAAGGAGCTCACTCTTGAAGTGCAAAATGCTATAGCGCCTCCAAAGCAGAAATCTAAGTCGGTGCAAAAAGAAAAAGGTTCAGACATTAACACCCGAAAAGGTACACCTGCACTAGATGCTAATACCAAGGAAGGAGGTTCTACTCCAGATGCCGATTCCAAGGGAGAGAAGTCTCGTAGTATGGATGACTCAGCTGTTGAAAATGGTTCAGCACATGATAATAAAAGTGAAGATGGATCAGCCAGAAGTGCTCCTAACAGCCCCTTTGCAAGCAGTGTTATTGGAAGTCCCAAGGAATATAATATGGATTCCAATTTTGGAAAGTCTGCTGGCTTTGATGCTTCACCTCGTGATAAGGACGCTCTAAGGTACTGTCGACGGCCTTCTTTCTCTCAAAGTAGTGTTTATGAAGTGCGTATGCCTTACCCCTTACTTTTCATATGTTGGGCCAAAGTGCACACGCAAAATTAGGCCCTATGTGATAGATAAATTAGTAAAGAAGAATGAGTTGAAAACAGTTTACCTTAGCCCAACAACTTAAAAAATTAGTTCGGGGCCTCGGGCACAGGTGACTTTAGGTATGTAGTGGAGCAAAGCTCCGAATCCTCGATGAAAAAAAACAACATAAATTTGTTATAGCCTATAGGCTTACTGGCCACCGATTTAATATATCAAAATTCCTCAATCTATCCCTTTTTGAGTCTCTATTTCTCGTTTTTGTTTTCTTTTTTAATTTTTACCTCTATAGCCTGTTTGTGTACCTTTTTTGTGGTTAATGGGGTCATGGTCTTGATCTTTAATTGGTGATTGCAATTGTTATCTTATCTATGATTAATATAATTCACAAAAGTGGTGTGTAGAAAGAGAGTACAGGGTGATCAGTGAGAGTGGAATTACGTAAAACTCCCGATTTTGTAAAAACCCAGGAGAGGAGAGATATACAAAAGAAATTTATTTTTTCTTTTATAAGAACAAGAGTTGCAAAAGGAATTCATATCTTCTATCATTCCTAACCATCATGGAGTTGCTCAATTGATCAAAGAGGATTTTGGCGTGTATAAGGCGATGAGTTTAATCCATGGTGGCCACCTACCTAAAAATTAATTTTCTATGAGTTTCCTTGACATCCAAATGTTGTAAGGTCAGACGGTATGTCCTGTGACATTAGTCGAGGTGCACAAAAACTGGTCTGGAGAGTCACGGATATCTAAAAAAAAAAAACTTTTATCATTCCTATGAGTTTCGCATTGAAGTTTACCATCGGCTCTTGAAGAAATAATTATACCTTTTAACTATTTCTTCAGTGATCATGGAGGTGCGGGATCTGTGTTTTCTGGTGACAAGAGCTATGACGAACCGGCTTGGGGAACCTTTGATGCGAATGATGATGTTGACTCTGTTTGGGGCTTTAACGCTGGAGGTTCCACAAAGGTAAGCATAAAATTGTACACTATAAATTATAATTGTCTACTCTATTAACACAAATGCTCCTCACTTTTATCCTTTCAACATTCCCCCACCCCCCCGAAGCATTCACTTTCTTATTCCATGAGAACCTATGAAACCTGGTTGCTCTTTTTTGGTTGGGTATCCGTGTTTGACATATGTACGGACACGTGCAGAATACATGCCCGCCACGCAAGAAAAAAAAACTTTCTTTCTTTTTTCTTTTTCTTTTAAATATTCTTGAATTCTGGACACATGGAAATCTTTCGTTGAAAAAAAGGAAGGTTAAAAAAACACGTTTACACATTATTGCTGTGGCAACCCATATATGCGCAATGATCCAGCCCTGTAAAAACAAATTGTAATCACTGATGTTCTTAGTTTTGTTAATGTTTAATTTACATGCTTTCTTTATTTAAAACTTAAAAAGTGTTCGATATATAAATACATCACTTATACAATCCCTATGCATTTGAACTTTCAATTACCTGTTATAAATATGCCATCTTTTGTATCGTGATTCTGGTATCTACTCGTTTAAGATCTGATTGTTGTCATTGTTTGTTTTGCTTTAGCTTTTGTTTATTGAGCTGTTACCGAGACCTACTGATAAATATGTTAAACTTTGCCATCTTCTTTTTGTAGACCCACAATGATGTTAACCGAGACAACTATTTTTTCGATTCTGGGGAGTTAGGCTTGAATCCTATTAGAACAGATCCATTACCGGCTAAGAAAAGCACATTTACTTTTGACGAGTCTGTTCCTAGCACCCCGCTTTCGCCCTACAATTACCGTGAGGGGTCAGAACCAAGTTTTGACAGCTTCTCAAGGTTTGATTCTTCCAGCGTGCATGACAGTGGTTTTTTCCCTCCACGGGACACATTTTCACGGTTCGACTCAATGCGCAGCAGTAGAGACTTTGATCAGGGTCCTGGATTCTCATCGTTTGGTCAATTCGATTCACCAAAAAACAGTAGAGACTTCGATCAGGGTGGATCCTCATTGACACGATTTGATTCAATGCGCAGCAGTAAAGACTTCGATCAGGGATTCCCTTCATCATTATCTCGATTCGATTCAAGGCGCAGCAGCAAGGATTTTGATCAGGGATTCCCTTCAATGACACGATTTGATTCAATGCGCAGCAACGCAGATTTTGATCAAGGTCACGGATGCTCATCATTTGATGATCATCCAGATCCTTTTGGATCGGCGGCGGGGCCGTTCAGCGCATCCCTGGATAATCAAACTCCGAAGAAAGGATCGGATAAATGGAATGCATTTTAGCCAGGTTTGCATCGCTCATTTACATATGATGATATATTTTGTCTAAATCCTTCTTCTAGAACGGTTTAAGCTGGTGGGATTATATGATATTAGTTGAGATGTAGAGTTGTCCTCAGTGTGCCATCTTTGCCTCAGGTTGATGCTTTGTGATGTATTTTCTTCTGTGTACACCTTGTGTATTCAATTTTTTTATATAAATTTTAATTCATTTGTATTTTTTTTAATAATAATTTTCTTAGACCCATTTGCAGCTTATTGGCTTGAAAATTTGATTAAATTCAACTTGAACTATGATCACACCATGCCTTGAGGCTGTTACTTGTGTATGATCTTTTTGATTCTTTAGTGTTTTTGCCCAATTTTTTAAATAATGGGCATTCTATTTGCGGAAGCCTTTTTTTACAATAATTGGGGATGAAACATTCGAACACATAATTTTTGGTCTTTAGGTGTATACTAATATCGCTGAACAAATGTTTGATGACTTCTTTAATCGTATATATCTAGTTATTTAATAAGATACTGGATTTAGTTTGGTGTAACAACCTTACTATGTTCTATAGATTATAGAACATTGGCATAGATTATAGAACATTGTATAACTGCTCAGTTTAAAATAATAATAATAATAAATAGTTACGTAAATAAGTATTTTTTAATTATTTAAATTTATTTTTTATACTTTGAGGATTTTTCATGAATAATAATAATAAAAAAAAAAAACTGTGGTTATCAAAAGTTTAGAAAAATTGAATATGATAAAAACTTATTCAAATGTAATCGAACATTACACCCACTTATGATATTTAAAACCTACAAATTAATGATTTCAATTAAGTAAAATTTGATGACTTCACTAAAGTAAAATTGTTTGAAAACAAGAGTAAAAATGATTGAATTTAATAATTTTAAATCGATAGAAAACAATCTAGTGAAATTGAAGACAACAAAATTGAAATGTTTTGATATGTATAAAATATTTTTTAAAAATTAATAGGGAATTATTCATGATTAATAAAAAAAAAGGAAAAAAATAAATTCTTTATATATCAAAATTTTAGAAAAAAAATTCAAATATAACCAAAATATAATCAAAGTAAATCAATAGCCATAAGATTGATGACTTCAATTAACGGTCAAGTGAATTAATTGAAAACAATCAAATTTGGAATATTTTTGTTATGTATGAAACTTTTTTTAGAAGTTGTTAGAATCAAAATAATAATATTATAAAGAATTGATGGTCGGTTGACTTTGTTGTTTTGTGGTAATTCATTTCAACTCCACAATCACATTTTTAATCATGAAGTATTTGGCTCATTTATAAGGCTACTAAATGAAAAATAATGATTTGAGTGATGGGGGAAGAAAAATGTTTGCATTAGATTTGGCTCTAAAAAGTTGGTAGTTAATAAGCATGACTCTAAACTTAAATAATCAATAATCAATGTGATTACACCAAAAAGCCATGTTTTTTTAATACATATACTAAAGGAGAGGGGAAAAATACTGATTTCCAGATTCAAACATGGGACATTGGAGCTGAAATGGATTAACATCAGCCAAAGATTACGTACTACGTCACCGGCCATTCAATAAAAAGAAAAGCTATATAAAAGCCATCCTAAACAGACTAATTTAAACAATATCAAGTTTCACATAAATTTTAGTTCTATTAAATAACACTGTAAGAACTCACAATTTTTAATAAAAACTTGTTCTAATATATATTTTTTTGTTTGAAATGTTATCAATTTTATGAGTTTTATAAATTAAATGGTATTTTTTTTTTAATAGAAACTCAAAATTTAAGAACAATTTCGAAGCGGAAGAAGTATAGATGATTTCGTATAATTTTAATGGAAAAAGTGAGGAAAACAGAAAAAATAAGAAAAATAAAAGAAAGAAACAACGGGCATTCATTTCTAAATTTCTAAAAATATCTAAATTAAATTTGAGTTCAGCCTCATGAACTGAATTGACTCGCAGTCGTCGCGACTGTAAATCCGATCAATTCCGGCGAGAAAATCGGCAATTCCGATCGTAGTTATCATCCTCGGTTGGTGTCCTATCGATCTTCCGTTCAGAGATGGCCAGTTTCTTCTGCGATTTCCGCTTCCTGCTTCTCATTGCGGCTGTGGCGTTCATCTACATCCAGGTACTCATCAAACTTTCACGGAGTCTGTGATAATCTGAAATGAGTGCTCGGTTTCCATTTCCAATTCGAATTTTGCTGTAATACGAGCTAAAGCCCACACGAAATTGTTTCCATGTGTTTATATAGCTGCGTTTTCAATGCTGATGCTATTTTGAATCAGCGAAGTTAGTATCAGATTTGTTCTTGTTTATTTACGAAATCACTGGCGTATATATCTTTGACGAATTACTGTTTTTGTTTAGATGCGGCTATTCGCTACACAATCTCAATATGCAGATCGGCTTGCTGAGGCAGTACGTCGTTCATTCTTCTCTAATAGTGCATGAAGTTATGATTATATTAAATGCAGGATTAGAGTTTATGTTGTTCTGCAATTTACCTCTTCTAAATATGTCATCAATAAAAGTATTCTTAATGCTTCCGTCAAAATTTCTGAATAGATAGTCTATATATTCAACTCAAGGACCCAAATGAATGGTTACCATCGGCAACAATAAACTAAAATACAATCGTTTTTTTTTTTATTGTAATACATGATTCTTGTTATGGGTGAAAATAAGTCAAAACGAATATTGAACTTAGAGGTCCAAGAACATGATTTAAGCTTAAGTGAAGAGGCTCGACCCCTAGAGAGTTGGAAGCTAAAAAAAAAAATCCCAAAGGGGAAGGCTCAAGCACGAAGGTGACAATGCCGGAGGAGCGGAGGCCCAAGAGTTTGTTTGCTTACGAGAGAATTTGTTTGTGAATCTTAACAGCCTTTTTTCTTTCTTTGAGGACATTTAAGGTTTAAAGATTAACAGAGATAAAAGTCAGCCGTTGGGTTTGAATTGCAATATGAAGAAGCTCAAAAGATGGGTTGTGAGGTGGGTATCTTCCCATTCTTGTACCTCGGTCTCCCCTTAAAGTATTCACCCACATCCTCATCTTTCTTGGAACTTGTAGTGTGCAAGATAAGAAAACGACTTTCTTCTTGGAAAAGATGATGATGAACTTCTTTTGGGAGGGGTCGATCAGGGAAAAAGAGCTCATGTGGTGAAATGAGAGGAGGTCTCCAATGATATTTTCCATGGGGTTTAAGGTGGGTAACCTGAGAGCTCGCAATATAGCCTTTGTTAGTTAAGTTGTTATGACGTCTTCTACATGTGTCTACTTCCCTTTCACACAAAGTTATTATGATTAAAAGCATGGTTTGTTCTCCTTTGATTAGGTTGTGTATGAGGTTAAGGCATTTCTAGAAATCCTTGGTTCATTATTGAAGAGTTCCTTCTCTTTTCTAAGATGGTAGGGGATGAGATGGATAGATGAGGAATGAATCCCCCTGCTTGCATTTTCCTCGTCTGTTCCATTTATCCTTTTTGCTTGAAATGATGTGTTCATAGCTTTGGTTGCCTTTTTTGTGTGAGCTTTAGTTTAACAAAAAAATTTACGGTCACTATGACTGCAATATCCTTTATTTTTAAGGGTGATTCTTTATTTCAGGTTGAGTCTGAGAATCATTGTACTAGTCAAATGCGATTACTAATTGATCAGATAAGCATGCAACAAGGACAAATTGTGACCCTTGAAGGTGTGGTATCTGTCATAGTGCATTAAGCCATTATCTTAATTAAATGTTCCATGTAAATTGGCGAACTTTCAATCTATATCGATAAAAATGCTATTTAAATCTAGTAGGTTAGTAGCTGTTTTGGAAGGCTTTTCAACTTGTATGTCTTTACTTGGATTGAATATCTATCTCAGGCTAAACTGGTTGAACCGTTATACTGTGAGACTTTTCTTTGTCAAAAGAACAAGAACCAAATATTTAGTTTTGATTCTACACCTAGTAGATTTAGTAGTTCAAAGTTCATGCTAACCGTAAAATTGAGCCATGTTAAACATAGCGTAGTTCAAAGATTTCGTTCTAGCCCACAAATTTATGTTGTACAAGCAAGGCCTTCAGCATCATTGTTCCCTCTCATGCTTACCTGGTGAACTCTGGATTGCCTTGATTCATTAAGATTGTTTTTTTTATTACTATTCTAGTGCTGCGAACTTTATTCTATTTTATTTATTGTTTTCTGTTTTCATGTATGCAATGTTTCTTGTAGGTATTTTATCATGTTGTTAGTATACTTACCTCACTATGATAAGATATGCCCCTCGGGAAGCATATACGATAGTATTATGTATCTTATTACTTTGCCTTTAGATGAAAGGAAACGCCATTTTGAAGAACGCCTCCAGCTGAAGACTCTGCTTCAAGATCTTGAAAGTATGCACTTTAGTAGATTTCATTTTCTTTTTAACAGCTTACTTCCTCCTGGCTTTTACCCATTGTCTTTTTTTAAGGAAGTCAGGCAACTCAATCTGCGATATTTATATTTTTATGGGGTGACTCTTGTCGTATGAATGAATTTTAGGTCTTTAGTCATTAAAGTTGGAATATTTAGAATAATGAGTCCTCCGTAGAACATTAAAAGTGGCTTATTTTGAATGCTTGTATTTCTATTTGATTGAGATGATGCATTGACTTCTCCATTATAAAGCCAGTTTATTTCACCCTTTTCTATTTCATAGTTTTTTTACCATCTGAAGAGAGGAAAACAAAAGGAAGTATCTTCAATGTTCTGTAAATAAGTGTGATAACTTTATTTTGTTGATATTTTGACACTTTTCTTTAGTAGCTTCGAATGGGCATCCACTTGTAAGTGTAATCTTGAAGGCTCTTTGATTGTTTTCCTCTTTCTAAAATTTGTAGGTAAGGGTCTGCAGAAACTCACAGACAAAACACAGGTATACTTTGGATGATGGGCTTCTAACCCTTTTCTTCCTTCCGCATTGTAAGCCATTTAAGTTCTGTTCCTCCTTAATTTACAAATTATTTTGCGTGACATTTTTAGGTGCCTGTGGCAGCTGTTGTAATTATGGCATGCAATCGTGCAGATTATCTGGAAAGGACTATTAAGTCTATTCTAAAGTGCGTGTTATAAGGCCTCTTAACCATTCTTGTTGCTCGTCGTTGTAGTTATTGCATTACAAATATTTGGCTTTACTAACAGATGTATGATATTATCCAGATACCAAACAACTGTTGCTTCAAAATATCCTGTTTTTGTTTCCCAGGTATGTATCTTAGGGTGTTTTTAGTTGGTGATCTGGAAATATAAATTTGAAAGTAAGGGATCCAATGAAACCCATTGTTTTTTTTTTTTTTTTTTTTTTTTTCTGGTATTTTCAAATTTGTATTTGGTAGAAAATTTAGAAATTGGATCCCAAATTTAACAATGTGTTTGATAATATATTTGTAAACCATAAAAACAGTTCTAATGACCAACTAAATTTTAGGTTTAATATCAACAATTTTTAATTAATTTTTTACTGAACTATTATCAATTGATTCATGAACATGTTTTATGTTATCAATTTTATATGATTATCATTTTAAAATATCATATATTTTATTTTAGACTATATTATACATAGTATATTTATCAAAGTTCTTATGTTTTAAATGTAATTCTGCATTTTAAATTTTTAAATTCAAATTCTGTGATACAAACAAAACATTAAATTTTTTGTTTTTAGAATTTTCATGACCTTGATAATAGAATCTAAAAGCAATTTTCATAAGAAAATATGTGAAATACATATTCATTAAATTTATTGAACTCAGTGAATTTGAATGCATAAATCGAATTGACCAGGCATACCAAACAAATCCTTAAATTCTTGTATAGCTATAGGAACCTATTTTATTTTTGTGTTTTCAATTTACGTTCTTTGATGTGAGAATGTTTTCAAATTTTATTTATTTGTAGGATGGTTCAAATCCAGATGTAAAAAGAAAGGCTCTTAGCTATGATCGGTTGACCTATATGCAGGTTAGTGAAGCATTACTTCTGTATAAAGTGTCGTATGCCATATTTCTACCATGGTTATTCATTTTTTAGTATCTATATTGATATTGTATGTTATTTTTTTTTAAATTTCAGTTGCACGACTTTTCCTTTTTTTTTTTCTTGTGATAATAATATTGCATCATCGCCATTTGTTGGGTGTAGAGTGATGATGTGAAGGGATAGGTTGATCAAGGTTTTTTATTCACATTCTCTTCATCTTGGAAAATTTTAAATGTGGTAGGGATCAATGATTCCTCAAATAAGAAATTGACCCCATGGATGAGAAATCCCCTGGAAATTCCATCTCCATTTCCTAATTTCTACAAATCAGTGGATCAAAATGGGATTTTAGTGTACTATTTTTTAATGTTTGATTAGTAGTGTCAAATTTCGAGGATAGAAGACATTTGGGAGTAGGCGCATTTTGATGCATCTGTTTGGTCTTCCTACTCTCCGGAGTTACGTTATTATTATTTTTTTTCCTTTTCCTTATTATAGCTTAATGGAAACTGTTGGAATTTACTTAGCATTGAGGATTAGTAAATACATATTGGGCATTCTTATTCATTTTTCTTTTGAAAAATCTTTTTCCTATTAAACCTGTATTTCTTATGTAATATGTAATTGTCTTTGATAACTATGATAACTAAAGACATAATTGAAACAATGAAGAAAGTAGTACCACGCTTCCATTCTTCGAAAAACCACTTCTCCAAAGTCCTTAACCCTAATGAACCACATCCTCCCCACACACACTCTTCAAAAAGCAAAAAAAACCTCTTCCTTAAAGAAAAATCTCTCTCACCCTTAAACTCTGAAGGGAATTTTGTAAAATAATCTAAATTTGTTGTGTACGCAAAGAAAGGAAAAAAAAGGAGAAAACTTGCCCTCCCCCCCCTCCTCACGACTATCTGAAATGGGGGATTTACCGATTGGTCCATCCTCGTGGTAGACAAGTTATTATTATTTTTATTATTTTTTATAAGAAACGAAAACTCTTATTCATATAATGAAAGTTACAAAGGGGGAGGGGAAGAATAGGAGAGAAGAAGAGAGAAAAGGGGAAAGTAGATACACATCCTAACAAAGAAAAGAAATACAAGGAGTCGTTAGAGTAACAGATCTAGGTTTGTAAAGCAGTTCGACGAGAGAATCCGATTCGAGCCAAAGCTCTAACCATTCGATGCCGAGCTTGCTAGACCGCAATTGTCCATTTTAGGGTTTCCCTAGTCTTGAAACCATGATCTCACCCTCCTCCACTTGTTCTTTGATTCCGAAATGAAATGCCACTTCCAATAGAGCTTTTTGTAGAAGTCGGGTATTGTACATCATGAGAGAAATGATGATGTTCATGAGAGGACTGAGGAGACACACGTTTGTATCGTGGTCTGCGAGATGGGTGGAGCGTGCCGGAGGCTGTGGAAAAAAAAGATATTTGAAGAAAAAAACACGCATTTGTATCGCTATTTGGAGGTAAGGAAGAGGAAAGTTCCCTCAGAGAGAAAGGATGGAAAAGGTTGGGTGGGTTTGTGATGAAGGGCGACAGTAATCAAAGAGGAAGGGAGGCAATGTGTCGGGAAGTTCTGAGGGGGAAGAAAGGGATGGTCGGAGAAGAAAACCGTATTTATCTCGCAATCGAAGATGGATGGAAGAAGCATGTTTGTGGTTTTGGAGAAGGAGGAAGATTAGGAGATGATCGAGAAAGAAGATCTAAGAGGTGGGCTCCTCCTAGTCCCGATACTAGTGCACGGTGCTGGAGGTAAGGGTATTCCTTGCTAGGGTTTTCATGAGAGAGGAGGAGGCGCGAGAGGGTTTTTTTAGCCGTTTGCTTTCATTGTAGACAAGTTATTAGCTCCATTTTAATTTCTAATAAAGTAGTTGATGAGCTGAAATAAAGAGGCACACTTACGTCAATTACATCGACACACTTCAACCCTATGCTTATTACATAGACATGCTCACCTACTTACCTCCCCTTTCTTCCTCCTGACATAGGTGATGCATATAGGTGGCCTTAATCTTATTCTTCTTTTTTTGAACCAACTGGATCTCTTTTTAATCTACATTTGCATGCAATGGAGGAGAATGTCTCAACCTTCCTTACTCCAATTTTTGTTCAAGTCAAATGTTTCTTAGCATGTGGATTTTTTTTTTTTTTTGAAGAAAATGATGGACCGGAGGCAATCAAACTAGTTAATATGTACACTTTCTGGAAACCTATTTTTGTATCTGCTGCATGATCTTAGGAAGATTCTTTATACGAGATCAATATATTTTGCTTTATGGCCATTTCTCTCTCATCAACTCCGACTTCTTTTTGTTGCAGCATTTAGATTATGGAGAAGTGCAAACTGAAAGACCAGGGGAGTTGATTGCATATTACAAAATTGCAAGTAAGATGATCTTTTTTTTGTTGTAAGTTTGATCCTTTCAACTTTGTGTCAATTTTTGTCCTCGTATTTTAAAAGTAAATAAATTATGGATATTTACCGTTGCGTTTAACTCTTGGAGTGAGGGACAAAAACTTGTTAGACATGAAAATGGGAGCTCATGAACTTCTTAGAATTTTTAGACTACGGGGACTAAATAGATACATTTTTAAAATACGAAAATGAAATAGACACTGCTCTTCAGCTTCCTTACATTTTATATGTTCAAATATTCTGGGATTATTTTGTTTGTTAGCAACTAACACGAGTATGCGATTAACTTAATAGTTTGGTATTGTAATATCTAAAGCAAATGTTTTTTAGAGGCACACATTGAATGGACTAGCCCCCCCATGAACATCACTGAAGACTAAATATCGGCCTCTATGACTAGCTTCATTTTCATTTCTTACAGTAAAGAATACAGGGATTCACTCACAACATTCTCAAACCATAATGTTTTTGTGGACAAAATCGAAGTTTTTCCAATTCTTTATCTCTGTAGTATACTAAGGCCATCAAATTGGAGGGTTTTTGATGATCTAGCAAGAGGATGCTATTAATACCTATCAACAACTTCTGTTCATACTGAAACTAACTTTGGAAGGGTTATTAGATTTAATGAATCACTAGCCTCACTCCATGCTTCATGATATCATAAATAATTTTAAATTCATATTCTCTTGAGTTGTGGAACATTATAATAGGGCTCATAGAACAATTGGTTGTCCAGGTCATTACAAATGGGCATTGGATCAATTATTCTACCAGCATAATTTCAGCCGAGTGATTATACTTGAAGGTGAGGTTGATTTTACTACTCTTTCTTGTATCTATATATTGTTGTTCTTGTGGATAAATACTTCCATTTCTATACAGATGATATGGAAATTGCTCCTGATTTTTTCAGTTACTTTGAGGCTGCAGCAATGCTACTTGAAAAGGATAAGTGTGTTCAATGCACTTAACCTCATTTTCAATTGTTTCTGTTGACTATAACATTCAAAAATTTGTAACTCTTTTAAACCATGGCAGGACCATAATGGCCGTTTCTTCATGGAATGACAACGGACAAAAGCAGTTTGTGCATGATCCCTGTAAGTTAGTTACAGATCCCTTCTTCAGACATTGGGCATGATATCAAATATTGTAGCATAATATATTTATCTGGAGATCAAGCACAGCTGGAGTTTAATGATAGAATTGTTTGCTCTCCCTTTTAGTACACAAATTACTTTTATGAGAAACTTAAACCATTTCGTATGAAAGAGATACATAAAATGTTCTATCATTGATAATTACAAAAAAAAATACATCTTCACTAAGATAAGAGGGTTGCCAAGAGGCGGCCTCATTGGTATCATTGGTAGAGGCTTGAGGTCTCTAAGATATGCTCCATTGGATATCCCTGGTTAGAAACTCACGAGTGAGCTTAATTTGTTCTCCCGAGTCCAGGTCTAGTGACGGGTGTGGCTCATGGGTGTCTCTGGGTATGTAGTGGAGCGAAACTCTTATTCTCGTTTAAAAAAAAAAAAAAAAAAAAGATAAGAGGGTTGATAAGCTAAGAGACTCGAAAGTGGAGATATGAGCATTTCTTTCCAGCCATAATTTCCAATAAAATAGCAGTATTCACATTTCGAACTGTAGATGGGTTTATGTCCCATATCACTCCCCATCCCCCCTCTCTGATCTTGTTTCTCAAAGAAAAGGCCATAGTTAAATAAATATTGATGGTTGGATGAACGAGACCATGTCTCTTGTTTTTGATATTTCATAATATTGAAGCAACAAGAAGCAAATAATAGATGAGAAGAGGTCCACCAAAAATTAACTGGATTCCGCTTGGAAAGAAATTTTATTTGCTAGGAATCTTCTGGAAAATGCATTCAATTCAGTAGTTTAAACTTTGAACTCTAATTTTTACAAAATATGGAATTTATTAAATAATGCAAGCTGCTGAAATTCACTCTCATTGATTTTTGCTACCTGAAATTATATAGATTCTATTAAAGTTCAATCTTTAGTGATTTGTCTTATTTTTATTTACCCTTATATATATTTATTCTGCAGATTCACTGTATCGCTCAGATTTCTTTCCCGGACTTGGTTGGATGTTAACCAAATCTATCTGGGATGAGCTATCACCGAAGTGGCCCAAGGCATATCCTTTTCATTTAGTTTATTCTTGAATCTTGTTCAAAAAGATCTATGAAGTTTAGTAAATTTCCCTAGAACTGTTTCTTTGACAAAATTAAACTTATTGGGATGACTGGTTGAGATTGAAGGAGAATCACAAAGGTCGCCAATTTATTCGTCCAGAAGTGTGCAGAACATATAATTTCGGCGAGCATGTAAGTAGTTTTTCACGTATTCGCTTCAGCCATGGGGAGACGATAGAAAGTATTTTAGTTTAACATTCACAAACAACCATGACAACTTTTCACCTATATGTTCTGCATTTTTCACGCCAATCTTTCTGAATGCCTGGTTTCTTTACAGGGTTCCAGTTTGGGTCAATTTTTCAATCAGTACCTTGCGCCAATCAAGTTGAATGACGTTCAAGTAAGCACTGACGGTCTTCTCATTGTTACTTAGTTGAAAAAGAATTTGACGTTTTCTTTATCTTTTGCTTGCTAGATCGACTGGATGTCTATAGATTTGAGCTACCTGAGGGAGGTAATGTCCATGCTTATGTATTTGAAGTGAAGAAAAAATAGCTATCACTAACAGTGATTTCTTTTTGTAGGATAAATATGTGAAGTACTTTGCAGATTTTATTAGAAAAGCCAAACCTGTTTATGGAAATGATGCAGTTATGAAGGCTTTTAACGTTGCTGGTGATGTTCGAATCGAGTATCGAGACCAGTCAGACTTCGAACGCATTGCTCGGCAGTTTGGAATTTTCGAAGAGTGGAAGGTGAATTCTGTCATCTTTTTTCATCTGCAATTTCTTTATGGCCTAGTGAGATCCTTCCCGCTTATGGGTTGAGAATGTTAGTAGGGAAATACCAGAGTTTTTTTTTTTTGAAGTTAGTAACAATAGGTGAGATTCGAACCCATGATCTTTTGGTCACGTACATACACTTATACTGGTTAAGCTATTGCTATTGTTGGTGGAAATACGTGAGATGTTATTAGAATATTCAAACGGCATTTTGGACGTTGGATGGTGAAAAGTGATATGAGGTTAATTAGAGAGTTTCAAAAGTGTGCAGATTTTTTTAGGGGTTTCCTCGGAAAGTCCATGCTCTGGAAGTGTTAAATTGCAAGTTTGTCCGTTGGTTTATATACTTTCAATTTTGTGTCGTATAGGTCCCTAAACATTAAAAATGTTATATTGGTTCTTGAACTTTCAATTCGTTTGTTCAATAAATCTTTGACCTATTTAACTTTTTTTTTATTCACAAAACCATTAAATACAAAATTGAGATTTTAGGGTTCGAGTTTTCAGAAAAAGAATAAAATAAATTGTGTGACCAGTGAATCCATGAATGAAATGTCTGGTCAAGGACATTTTAGGCACAAGGAAAGTTTAGAGGTCTACTTGACCCTTTTAAAGTTCATAGACTTATTAGACACCTTTCAATGTTCAAAGATATTAGACACAACTTTAGAGGTTAAGAGACTAAACTTGTAATTTAACATTTTCTTTTATTATTTTGATCTATTCTCGTTGGAGTTTATGGTCCCTAGTCCCTACAATGATTTAGTATTATTATCGTTAAAAAAAAACTAGTATTATGATTGTACAAATTTCATTGCATGCATATGTTAGAATAACGCTATCTCATGTTCTTTTTTCGTTCTCAGGATGGTATACCAAGGACAGCGTATAAAGGAGTGGTTGTTTTTAGACACCAAACCCAAAGACGTATATTCTTGATCGGGCCGGATTCTCTCAAGCGTTTGGGAGTATAAAGTACGCATCGATATACGAGGTTAGTAATTCCACACGTATAATCAGCTTGGCTCTCTCCACCATGTAAATTTAACTGAAAAAATCAACAAGGATGCAATTCCTTCCGGTATCACTCTAGTGCATGTTACACTAGTGTGGACAATGTGTTAGAGTATCTCACATTAGAGGGATCTGATCCAAAAATGATGAACTTAATGAGGCACCATCTTAAAAAAACATTTTAAAGATAACGCATTATAAAGATGAAGAGACCTTACAATATTTATAAGATACATGAGTTACTCATTTTATTATCATTTGCTTTTGAGATGGAACCTCACAATTATTTAATACAATGGATAAGTCTAAATTCAACTAGCTAACATAATAGATTTAAGGTTCATTGGAAAGCTTTTGCTTTTATATGTCACCGGAGTATTGGAAACCATGTAAACTTTCAATTCTATGCAGATCTAGGTGGCGCGATCGAGCTACTAATTATTCGAACTCGCGTTCTCTAACAGCTCCGTTCGCACATTTGGAGTTCCACTGGTTGGTTTTCTTTTTATCGAGGACGATCGAAAGCGACCGGCTGATTAAGGGAAGAAATAACTGTCTTTTTTGGTTTAACTCGATGGCCATTTTTAATTTGATAAGGTGAAGTAGCTGTTGAAAATTGGCATGTTAAGGTGCATGTCAGCTTCAGATTTGAATGTGAATCCAAATATTTCTTTCATAGTGCAGTGGGGTTTTGCCAATTTTCTCACTATTACAAAAATAAGAGAGATAGAATAGAACACATGCATTTTTTTTATGGAAAATTGCTATAGATAGCAACTTTGAGGGCATATATTATAATTATAGCATTTTTCTTAGAATATTTCTTTTATGGTAGATTTTGATTTTTTTAAAATTCCTATTCTGCCCCTTTCCATTTGAGCATTTTACGTATTCCGAAATGAAGCCATCGGTTCGCTGGCAATTTCATCGGAAGAAAGATTTTCCTCCTTTTATTCACATTACGTCACATTCTCCAACATTCTATTTTTTTATTTAAGATTTCTCTCTCCCTGTCCAAAAAAAAAAAGAAAAATTAAGAATTTTCTCTCTAAATTTTAGTGGCTATTTTTTTCTTGAGGAGCCATATGCAAAATCTTAACTAAGAACATAATCTAAGGTTTGTTCCTATGAGAGGTGGTTATGTGAGAAAGATTTTTTTGTTATTATACGAACAAAATTAGTGATAATAATGATTTCGGGTTCTTTTAGCACCGATTCGAGCTCTCCATATCCTTCTTCGTTAAAAAAACTCAGTTATTCCTTCAACCTAAACTAAAATAGAACGTAGAAATATTCACATTAATTTAGAGATTATGAATTTCGAAGAGACAAAAGAAAGGCTATCAACTCAAAATTAATTGAATGCTATTTCTGAAAAAAGTTTAAATAAGTTTTCAAAAAAGTGTTATTATGGTCCCTTTTTTTTGCACGTAAAAACTCCTTTATTT
Organism: Sicyos baderoa; assembly: GCA_037832685.1. NCBI lineage: Eukaryota > Viridiplantae > Streptophyta > Magnoliopsida > Cucurbitales > Cucurbitaceae > Sicyos > Sicyos baderoa. Next base: position 5,558,912 of record JBBMEF010000001.1, on the reverse strand, counting down.
TTTAACCACATGAAGTTAAATTATAAAGCCTTTATTGGATAAATTTTAGTTTTTTATATTTAATTTTTTACCCACGTGAATTTAATTTTTAAATTGTCAAGTCAATATTTTCGATTCAAATGTCACTTTTTCAGGATCAGCTTTTGAATTGTTTCCTCCCTAAGCTTCTGTTCAAATCATATTTGAGGTTTTGCGATTTTGATTACTTTTTTGCTTGTAATTGCATCCACTCCCGCCATGGCTGGTTGTTATGATAAAAACCCTTTCGATGAAGATGGAAATTTTTAATGTGAGAAAGAAAGTGATTTTGAATATTTTAGGACGTTGATTGAAAACTAGGCCTTAATCAAAGACCATAAGTTACACATTTTTAATAATGTTTTCAATCGGCTGAAAACTGATTGAAAGCCATTAATTGAAATTGATTAAAGGATATCCCTTAAAAACTGATTAAAGGTTGAAAATTGATTGAAGGTTGTAAATCGAATGAATGCTATCAGCTGAAAACTAATCGAAGCGTGAACATTTATTTTATAGAGATCCGCATATTGATTAATTGAAATAGAGGAAACAAACCAATTGAACAAAACCGATTGAATCAACATGTAAGATATCTAACATGCACCAAGCACTTACTGAGAGAATAAAACCGATTGAATCAACATGCAATCGGTTGAAATAGAGGAAACAAAAGATTAAACCCAAAACCCTTAGTAAGCTGATGTAAAATGTGCATGTACCAATTACAAGTCAGACTAATATTCATTCATAAATCTTACTCCATATAAAACTTAATCATTAATTAAGTTATATATTGCAAATCAAAATGTGAAAAGTTCGAACCTCCACCTCTCCCTGTCGAACTCAAAAGACTACACTCTAGACTTTTTATTTCTACTTTTTCTTTTAGCTCATCTCCTTCCTCTATGACAAAAATAAAACTGGGAAACAGGGGAAATACAGATAAATATCCCACTCTGAAGCTTTATGTTCGTAAATATCTCTTCCAATACTCAACATTGCAAAAAAAAAAAAAAAAAATACAAATTTTTGCTTGGAAGAAAGCTTGTAGATGCAATCAGAAGTTCTTGAACTGTTTGAACATCTCACATATTAGTTTAGGCTTCTGGAACCAGTATAATATCATAGATTAATTCAACTGCAACAAAAGAGGATAAAAATCAAGCCATTTTGCAATGTCATTGTCAAGATGCCACAACATATCCATACAGTATATATATCCGTGACTATCCGGGTCAGCTTTCGCGCACCTGATTATTGTCACGGGTCATACTAGCTGACCCTACAACATTTGAATGCCAAGAAAACCCATAGAAAATTAATTTCTAGATAGGTGGCCACCATGGATTGAACTTATCACCTTATTATCCATACAGTATAAAAATGTAACTTAATCCAAGCATCAAATGGATGCAAACTGCACAGCCAACAAAGTGTTGGCTTTCCCCTCTGACAACACATGGCCAGTTAGCCACTTGATATTAGTCTTAATATTCATTTTTGTAAAAATAATATGTTCATGTCAGCTATTGTTTGTAAGAGTTCAAATTGCACTAAGGCATAATAATCTTATGGGACTTAAGCGCAATGAACAAGAAAATACTTTTTTTCTTTTTTTGTGAAGCGCATACATAACAGATGGGATGTGAATATTAAAAAACAGACCTTAAATATGATATGTTTGAGAATTAAGGCTTGAGAGATCTCAAGAGTCTAGGGAGGGTCCAAGTACCTCGAATCACTTGGTTTATCATGTATGTTCATGATGATTTGCTAATAGATAGATCTAGATTCTATCAAAATACAAGACTGTTTGTGTTGCTTCAATTATGGTGGGTCAGCCATTTAAGGGAACGAGGAAGACGCTTTGGCTATCTTTTTGTAGGGCATTCTTGTGGACCATTTGGAACGAGCGTAATGCACGTATTTTTCGTGACACTTCTCGGACTAGGGAACACATTCTAGAGTTAACACTTACTTCTATGTTTTTTTGGTGCAAAGATAAGACGCCTTTTTCTAGTTATACTCTTTCTTATTTTATATCAAACTGGAAACTATTTTTGTAAGCCTTTAAGGCCTTGGGGTTTTCCCATTTCATTTTATCAATGAAATTGTTTCTTACACTAAAAAAAAATACAAGACTGTTTGTGTTTAAGGTTAGTTAAATAAATCTTTTATAACTAATTAAGAACCTCTAAGGTGCAAGCTCGCCTTGGAGTTGGGGCTTCATAGAAAGCCTTTTTACTTGAGTTTTGTCAAGGCCCTAGAAAGCCTTTTTACTTGAGTTTTGTCAAGGCCCAGCTATGCACACACGCCCGGGTGAACCTTAAATACTAATATCAGCTTGTATACACGACTATTCTTATGAGACAATTGTACAATTATATATTATGCTTAATAAACTTGTCATGCATCGAGGGAAAGTGCAGAATGATTAAACAAAAGGTATTAAAGCCATCAAGACTGTATAACTTGACAAAAAGAGATTTTAAATTAAATAAAAGCCATTGTAGAAATCGTGACATTCGTCACGCAAGCTAGGCCGGAAAGTCACGAATATTTATAAAATTAAAATAATAATAAAAAAAAGGATAAAAACATTATAGAAAACAGCATGGCAAGATTTGATCACTTGAAAGCCTATGTAATTGTATAAGAACACTTGAAAGCCAGGACAAGGCAAAACTACTTCGAGTTCAAGAAAGTGCTTCATTATAATTTGGTTGAAGCCAAAAATGGTCCATAACAATGAAACGCGTCAAGTTGACGTGTTGAAAGTAAAAGCAAACTTTGCAACCAAAAGAATGGAGCGGTCCTATCAAAAGAAGAAAAAAAAGAATGGAATGGACATACAACCATGAACATTTTCTAGGAAACAGCACTTACCTTTCTTTCAAATAGTGGCAGGCTTTGTTAATTCGACTAATATCAATGAAAAGGTTTGTTTCTTGTTTCATAAACACAGTGGAAGGCCCGTCTTATTTTTCGGAAATTCGACTCGAGAAGAAGGTCAGAATTTGTTAGGGAGGTTGAGGGATCATAGGAGGAGGTTTGAGTTAAAGCTAGGTTTAATGCATCCTTATGGCCTATCACCTGGCCTTTTAAGAAATGATGAGCTTGATTTCATCCTCGTGAATAAGATTTTCTTTTGAAGTTAGGGTTCGGACTCCTTTTTTGTGGGCTTGTTTTCTTTGTATGCCCTTGTATATTTTTTCATTATATCCTGGTTTCCTACCAACAAATATACACATGGTTCTTTTGATTCATTGATTCACAAATTTATTGCTTCTAAACTTACAAATTACATGTTTATCAAGTTCATTAAACGATATGCTGAAATCGACTAACCTTTCTCTTTTGGAATGTTGGGTTGATCAATCAAAAGTTGCTGTAAGGAACTGAGATCTTGGGCTCTATGATTCCTATCAATTCAAGATGCATACTGTAAGAGGGGGGAAAATAAACCACAGTAATAACATAATTTGGAGCGAAAAAGACAAACAAGATGATAAAAGAAAATAATCTATAAATCCATATGGGCACAAGCACTTTAGAAGAAAAGGATATTTCATAGCAGCTATCAAAAGCAAATTAAAACTCCAAAATTAAAGCATTGTTTGATAAACATTTTATTTTTGGTTTTTGAAAATTAAGCCTACAACTACTCAACTTCTAAACTTGTTTTTGTTTTGTTTGATAAACATTAAAGCATTGTTTGATAAACATTTTATTTTTTCCCATAACAATTTTTATTCTCTCCATAATTATTTTTCACTTTCATCATACTTATTATTTTATTCTTCTCATAATCATTCTCTTCACCCCAAACACAAATAATCATTCTCTCCATAATCAATTCCTACACCTTAAACACAAATAATCATTCTCCTTATTCTCCCCCTAGTTCTCATTACTCCCGTAATCATTCTCATTCCCCTTCCCCAAACACCCCCTAAGGGAAGATGAAACCATTCGTACAGAATTTAAGTGAAAGTAAGCTTAAATTTTAAAACCCAAATGGTTATCAAGTGGGTCTAAGTGTTTTTTTTTTTACTTCACCAACTTCATCTATCCTCTAGTTACAACCAGAGATTCCATCCCACCAAAGCATTTTAAGACCTTAAATTCCTCGAGTGATAAAAAGAAATTACCCAGGTTTCCAGAAAAGTTCTGCAAGTGCTGAGACAATAGATTCTTTAAGATGATACCTACAGAAATTGAAACAAGTTCATTAAGAAGCAAAATTACCCATCCAGTCAATAACTTGGCATATGAGATAAAGTTACTCTATTGGGAAAAACAATAAACATAGATTTACAAGATAAAATAATTGAGTCTGGGGACGTAGTACACCATAATTATAGGCAACATAACATAAGCTTCAATCAGAATATAAGCATCAAAAAAGATATTGCATATATTTTAGATAAGGCCAGAATCCTATACGGTAGGCTTGTTTCTTTGTCGTATTGCGAGGAATTTGACTCTACTCTATACTCTCTAGAGGAATAACAGAAATTTTAGGAAGGTTGAGGGACCGTTGGAGGAGGGTTGGGAGGGTTGACTTAAATTCTCTTGGACTATAGTCTATTCCTATAGGTAGTGTTTGGATTTTTTTTTTTTTTGGCTTGTTTTTTTGTATGCTTTTGTACACCTCATTTTACTCAATGAAATGTTTGTTTCTTGCCAAAAAGAAAATGGAAAACCAAATAAAAAAGCCAACATAATTGATAAAAATCTGACTTTCATAGGTTTCCTCCTGACATGATCGTTTTTTAATTTGCACTACATAAACAAACTTGTATTCATGCACAAAAAAGAGATAAAAGAAATTCTTACTCAGAGCGGTGCATATCACATAGAAGCTTTAACCCGTTCAAGCAAACTTCAATACTTGGTTTTATACCAACTCTTTGTTGTAGTTGTTTTGTTGTCGGCTGATTGGAACCACCTTCGATTAATTGCTTCCCATCACGATAAATCTTCTCCATCGAACGAGCAATATTCCCAAGTTCTTCCCTGAGATGTTTCATTAGATTCTTCATTGATGTAAACAATATAGCAGAAAAAAAAATTAATTGGACTAATTTCATGAGCAGTCTTTTTTTTGTTCAACAACATGAGGAGAATGAGGAGATAGATTCAAACCTCCAACATCTTGGTCAATGATATATGACTCATGTTGGCAATTTCATCATCAATTTTTAATTTTGCTTCTGATTCTTTCTTCTAAATCTAGATTTCTTCTTCTTCTTTTTTAAATCGGGATTATGAATCACAAGCAGAAGCATGAAAAGAAATTGAACAAAAATAAACTTACATTGCATTTCTAACAGATGTGTAACTAAGTTGCAAGGATCCCAGTTGCTTAGCCAATACCGCATCTTCAATCCCATCCATGCCAGACAGACTGCCATAATTCTTAGGATCTTGAGTCACCTGACAATAATTTCTAAAATGTTCTAATTTTGAAACTGAAAACGTATCCAAAGGGGCAGCCTCATTGATCGAGGCTTGGAGCTTTCAAGACAGGTTTCTTTTGAGGTCTCAAGTTTGTGACCCATGTGTGAGCTTAATTGTAAAATCTCTTGTTTTCTATTGGGTTTGGGCCTTGGGATGAGTGCAGGTGTCCCCGGGAATAGTGGGCGAAAATCTGTTTTCCCGATTTAAAAAAAATTGAAACTAAAAACAACTACCTATTAGCATAATAAAATGAAAACTGTGACTGACCTGCAATCTCCCGATGATGGAGGAAGTGTTTGTGAAATGTGAAATCAAGAGAACTTGAAACTCATCCCAGCGATCCATTTCATCCTTGAACTTTTTGAATTTTTGCTGATACTTCTTCACCATGGCCTCCATAGATAGGAATTTAAGGTTGCTTCGCTAACACCTATAAATTTCAAACTAAATAAGAAAACAATACTAAAACTTCTCATTTAACTTAACTCAAGTAAAACAACAAGTTGTACTCGTTACTCTAGAACGAAACCGAACTTCAATTCTTGAGCATCAAGGTCTCAACTCACAAAAGCAATTAAACAACTAATAAACCAAAAGGAAAAAGTATAACTCCAAACGTCTAGAAAAGAAATCAAGGATAACTATCTCTTTTGACCAAGGATCAACCCAAGCAAGGAAAGTAAGCTAATTACTTCCCTACATCGACAAACATGACTAAACCGACATTCAACTCCTACTCTTTGGTGTACTTGTTTGCATTTTCGGTTTTATCTTCTTTGTTATTGACCCTACTTCAATTTGTGTCTATGTAGTTGGCATCTCCTTCCCCTGTTTCTTTTCTACCTCTCATTCCTCTCTTATCTTTCTTCTCTGTAACTCTTACATACATCAATGATATGGTTTGTTTTCGTTCGAAAAAAACCCAAGCAAGAAAGTAAGCTTACTACCAAAAGTTATGAGCAATAACAAAAGGGGCAACAAAGAGTCAATCGAGCCTCCACAACCGTCATCGCCAATTTTGTAGTCACAATCATCACTATTTTCAAGAACCTTTCGAGGGTAGACAATATAAACATGGTCTAAAATTAGAATTGGGCATGAAGAACCTAACCAAAATGTAAAGAGTGTTTAGAAAGGTTGTAATCAACCAAAATCATCTTAAAATCAGTCAGAACACTCCAAAACCAATTCAGATCCTAAAGCATAGGGATTCCAAAAGTATAAAAGATCTATGCTAAGGTACTTCAAAAGTATTCACAAAGGTCTAATCGAAATTTTACCACCAAAATTCGTCAAACAGCAGCCGATGGATACTTGAATTCAAGCCAAACCTGAATGGCAAACACGAGTCGGAGTGATTTGGAAGTCCAGAATTAAGTGTTGTTGCTGGAAATCGCGAAATAACCCCAAACGAACAATATTTGTGAGGAACTTTGAGAAGATTTCAGAATTAAATATCAAAAAATATATGGATTGATCGAATTGGTGGTTCTGCCCCCAAAAAACCTTCGTCGGCGTCGGAACCAATCAACGATGACGAAAAACCCGGAGGTCCGGCGAACCGGCGGCGATGGAGAGCAGAGCTCCGGTGGGAGCTCTCTGTTTCGATGGAATTCGTTCCCTCCCTTTTTCTCTCTCTTTCTCTTTTGCTTAAAACCCTAAACCCTTTTCCACTAATTTTACTAAATACCAAACTTCAAAATATTTTGAAATTGAAAAATATTTAAGTTATGTCTCAGCTAAATAATAATGCTTTTATATATATATATATATATATATATATATATATATAGGGATTAATATGGATTATAAATTATTTTTCTTTCATTTTTATTTTTTATTTTTTGAATTTAAAATAAAGTAAAATATAGTTTATATTGATGGAGTCATAAAAAAAATGAGGATCAACCTCTCTCTAACTTTTAGAGAGAAAAGGATTCTCTTTGGGCCCCGAGAAAGCTCGGATGAGAGCTTGCTTGTGGGCGTTTGTGGGCACCATGGAGTGCGTTACTGGGCTCCATTAGGTTTTCTTGGAAGATC
>JBBMEF010000001.1:5518178-5543234 GCA_037832685.1 Sicyos baderoa | reverse complement strand
ACTGATATCTTGTCGTCTGACATTATGCTTGTAGAAGTACAAGATTTTACGGCTAGATAGATAAGAAAAACAGTCAACAACCCAACCGATGCCAAAAAATCGGAAGTAAGGTTCCGAAAAAAAAGGCGAAATCACAGTTGTAAAGCTGCTGCAAAACAGAAAAAATTAAGAAAAAAACAAAAAAAACTTTAAACAACCCTTTGTTCTTCACACCCGAACAAGCCTTGTTTGCAACACCCACAACCCACAACTTAACGATAACAGATAGCAGCGACCGGGTCCAACAACAGCAGCGGAAAAAACGACAGACAACGGCGGATAATTTTTTTTTTTTTTTTTTTTTAGGCGGCGGCGACTGGGTTTTGGTCGCCGGAGTTTTCTGTCGCCGGCGGAGGTGGAGTGGCGGCGGTCTGAGGCGGGCGGCGGCGGCTAGGGTTTTTAGGGTTTGTAATTTTTTTTTTTTTTCTTTCTTTCCTCTTAACCTTGCTCTGATACCATGTGAAAATAATTAAGAGGAATAATTCATGTGTATTATTCATTTAGAGGAGAGTTTCTTAAATAGAGAAACCCCCACTATACATATAAGGAAAATATATTACAATAGGATAATATCCTTTCTCAATAATATATCAAATACAAGGTAATAATCTAGGAGTCTAATATGGAAAATAACCAACAGAGTTTATTATACATTTTTACGTGAAAAATTAACTATTTTATTTGTTTTCAACCAGTAATATTTCATCAGAAAATCCAGTGTAATAGAGGTAGACGACTATTAGAATGAAAGTGGCTTTGCCTGTATACAATCAAAAGGGATTCTAGGAGCCTTCAAACCAACCGATAAATCTTCAAACTCACGCAGACAATCATCAATACAACCTTTCTTTTTCTTCGACAACTGACAAGTTTTCAGAATTATTACGTAAATGGACGTTCAATCTTATCGTCAAGCAAAGTCGAAGATTCGTTGAATTGATCACCTAGATTAATGATAAAAGAAGTGTTTCCTTGGATCTAATATAGAACTCCCTAAGAACCATCGTGGAGTGACCTATTCGTCATGAATGACCTTAATAACTAAAAGTTGATGAGTTTAATCCATTGTGGCCACAACCATCTACCTAGGAATTAATTTCCTACGGTTCTCTTGACATAAAGAAATTGTAAAGTCAGGCGGTATGCCTTGTGACAATAGTTGAGGTGTTCGAAGTTGGCCTGGGCAGTCACAAATAAAAAAAAAACTCCCTGAGAGTCCTATATTACTACATCATCCTTGCCTCCTTGGACAACGGAGTTTCAATCACTCCTTCATCCAACATAACCCGATTAATAACATTTAACTCTAATATGGGCTTCCAAGCAGTTATTCAAATTAAGTGTAAAATTTACACTAATGAAATAAGAGGCATGACATGGAGCGTTGCAATTCCAATTATCTTCCGTGCATACCGTTGGCACTCCTATCATCCTCTTTTCGGTGGTTTTTGCTTAAGTCGTTGTTTTTCCAATTGAAGGTGATTACAAAGTGCCCTCTGATGGTCAAGAAGCAAAGCAGATTAAGATGAAGAAAAATAATAAAGAGGTCCTCACAATTAGTTATTTCTTTATCTGTTTACTCTATCTGTTCGGTATTGGTTGGCTGTATCGAATTCTATGGATTTTTCTATGTTGAAGAACATTATTAACATCATCCTCCAGGTCTTATCAGCATCAAAGATTGTTAGAAGAATGAAACCTAAATTTACAAAAGCATGGATTTCATTTCTTAGGTTACCGCTTCCAATTGATGTGTACAAGGAGGTAACCACTCTTCTTTCTATTTTCCCCTCTGTATTAAGGCTGTGATATTTCTGAAATTAGTCTATCTACTATGATGGGTCGACAATTCTTATAGTTGACTTTTCTACTCAAAACATTGTTTATGGCAACAAATTTACGCCTGATTCTCATTTTACCTTTTATTTAGTTACTTTATTTTGTGCGGGGAGAGATGTAGTTAGTTATCTGTGAACAACGTGGTTATGCTTCTTAATGATCTAGAGGGGAAATTATATCATGCAATTTACTGCTGTTTGGAAATAGTGTTAAAATTTTGTTGCCAACTTTTAAAAACAATTTATATTCTAAGATATAACATGTTTGGACGGTAACTATTTTTCCTTTTTTTCTTTTGCTACTCAGGTTCTTGTAATTCTTGATCAGGAAGTCATTCCTTATCTTTCCAATCCAATAATTTTAAGGTAAGTGATAATATGGCTTGTATGTTCTCTCGTATCAGTTATAAATCAAGCTTTCATTTCTCATTTATTTAACACATTTGATACCAATAAACTGCAGCGACTTCTTATCAAAATCCTACAATATTGGTGGCGTTGTCAGTGTTATGGCTCTTAGCAGCCTCTTCCTTCTTATGACAAAATATGGTTTAGAGTATCCAAACTTCTATGAAAAACTTTATGCTCTATTGGTTCCTTCAATATTCATGGCAAAACATCGGGCTAAGTTTTTTCAGGTAAAGTTCAATAGTTTGTCAATTTTTATACATTAGTCTTTTTTAAAGAAATGGTCGTTTATAGGAAAGTGGATAGCAATTTCAATTATGTTCTTGGTATTTTAAATGTTCTTCGGTCTCTGGAGTAGAATCATTTCCTAAGTTTCAGCCTATTGGTTGCATCTCTCACCTAGTTTTAACTGATTCTAATAGATAATACAATGTAAAGTTTGTTTTTTACATAAAAGAAAAATATAATACAATGTAAAGGGTCCTTTGGCATTTTTTTGGCCTTCTCAAAAGGGTATTGATAAAAATTGTAGAATCTTTGGAGGGATTTAGAGGTTTGGAAGAGGCTTGAGATATTATTAAATTTAGTACCTGTGTGTCAATTTCCTCTCTTTGGTTGCTTGTTTCGATAGGTTATTTGTAACTCATGAAATTGTTTTCTATCAATAAAAATATCTGTGTCAATTTCTGGGTCATTTTGTAATTAACTACTAGGTCTTACTCTTTTATATTGGAGTACATTTATATTGGAGTACAATTCAACTTAACGAGAGTTTGGACTCCTTTTGTGGGTTTGTTATCGATATGCTCTTGTGCCTTATCTTTTTCATTTTTTTCAAGGAAAGCTTTCCTCAATGTATGGTTTATTTCAAGGTGATTTCCTCACATGTTTGATTTCGTTCTTGGCAGCTTCTCGATTCTTGCTTGAAGTCTCCGCTTCTTCCAGCATACTTGGCTGCCGCATTTGCTAAGAAATTGAGCAGGCTCTCACTTGTCGTACCTCCATCAGGAGCACTTGTCATTATAGCTCTTATTCACAATCTCCTAAGAAGGCATCCCTCAATCAACTGTTTGATTCATCGGGTAACTACTCTTCTTTTGCTTAGGCACATTGGGTAGCTTTGCTAATTTTAAAGCGTTGTTTAGTTAAGGGTTTACTTTTTATACATATACTTTGTGCGTGGAAAGCCATTTCATATTAGTAGCCTTCTTTATTTCCTTCAAAATTTCTTTCTTAACCTCGCCTGTTTAATTAATAAAAAAATTTATGGTATATATTTTACCTGCCTACACTACGGAAATTCTTTGAAGCAGTAGTTTTGCCTAGCCCATAGTGGGTTACCAATATTTATGGATTTAAGAAAAATCTTCAGTCATCCTTTTGGTGGGATCTGTATAATACTTGCATCTGACTTTTCTAGTTTTCTTTTGCATTTAATGTATGTATTTTGTGGACAGGAAAATGTCAACGAGAGTAAGAACAATGATTCAACAGAAGGTGCGGATGTTTCCGAAGTTGATGCAGATAAACATAAACCCAACATGAAGCCAGGCATCGACCATTTCAACTATGAGGAAACTGATCCTATTAAATCTAGTGCCTTGAGTAAGTTCTCTCTTGAGTAATTGTAAATTCACATAATTTCAGATTCTCAACATCAACTGGAGATTGTGTTAGGATTTATGAATTGCAGTTTACCTTTCTGAAATCTTTTTATTTATGAATAAGAGAGGATACTCCGATATGGGTTGTTTTTCTTTTCCTTTTGAGTTAATAGATTGGTGGTATTTCTACTATACTTTTTTGGGATTATGTTCTTATCTTTGTTTGAAATTTCATTCCATGCCTTCCCAAATTGGTGGATGAAAGGGCAAAGACATGTGGATAATTAATATTCTTGTGGTGACTAACTATTAATCACCTTCACTTATCAAAACTTAAAAGTTGACATCTTTACTTACTTTCAATGGTTTATACAACTCCTTTTAATTCATATTCTAGTAATGTCAGATGAAAATACTGTCAACTATGTGGCATGTGATTAATCGTTCCACATGAGTCCATGTGTGCTCACTGTTTAGATCATGCCGTTTTGATATCCATGCGATGAGATGCTACTCTGGTGTACATTCTCCTTTTAATTTTTCGCTTAATATTGTACTTAACGAGAATTATTGAAACAGGAAGTTCACTTTGGGAAATTGACAGTCTTCGACACCATTATTGTCCTCCCGTTTCTAGGTATATGCAGTTTACCGTTGATCCAAAATCTTCGATTTGTTTTGGATTATATACTGAAAACTAGTCTTAATGTTCTTGTAGGTTAGTTTTGTCGCTTGAAAATGATCTGACTGTGAGATCAAAAACAACTGAAATTGATGTTAAAGATTTTGCTTCTGGTTCATATGCCACAATACTTGGGCAAGAGGTAAGCGTCTTTTTCTTTTTGATAATTAGTTCTTTAGCTTTAATTAAGCAGCCTTTATTCTATCACCGTGTATTTGATCCTATCACAATGCATTTAACACTGTTACATTAATGATCTCATAGTAACCATCATAGATAGGCCTAGTGGTCAAAGACTCAATAGGGTTGTTGGAGAAATAAGAGGTGATGAGTTCAATTCATGGTGGTCACCTATCTAGAAATTAATTTTCTACTGATATCTTTGACATGCAAAATATTATAGAGTCAGGTGGTATGTCCCGTGTTAATAGTTGAGGTATGTGCAAGGTGGATCTGATAGTCATGGATAACACAAATAAATAAATAATGATCTCATGGTGTAACAATCTTTTTCATTCTCTCATTATAGCTTCTGTACTCTACTAGCTAATTGGAGTGTTCTTATGTAACACTCCCAATGGGGAGTACTTTTTGTATAGAGCCCTTTGGGTGTTTTACCATTTGCTTGTAAATGAAATTATTTCTTATCCAATAAAAGACAGTTATAGTTAACTTATTGAATATTTAGCCATAGAAAGGGTTTTTCTTGGGAGCTTTCTCTCAAATTTTGAGGATCTCTCCTTTGTTCGGGATGGATTTCCCGGCTATTTATGGCTGTTGGTATCGTCTTTTGAATTTGCTGCATCTCTTCTGTAACAATGATTAAAACTAAATCAATCAGAGTTGATTTCTTTCTTCTTCTTCTTCTTCTCTTTTTTTATGGTATGTTTTGGTTGCAGTTGAAAAAGAGAATGAAGCGAGTCCCTTTGGCATTCTACCAAGCAATTCCCACCACCCTGTTCTCGGACTCTGATTTCGCCGGCTGGAGTTTCGATCAGGAAAATAGGGAGAAGAACATTGATAGCAGCAATCATGTTTCAGGTAAAAGACAGCGTGTAGAAGAAAGCTCATAATCCAGGTTTCCTCGCCTCCTTGAAATTTGCCAACTTAACCGATGGGAACATTCGAGGAAGCATCGACATATGGTAGAACGACAAATTGTTTATCTCGGATCACCCAGCCTGAGAGGGGCCAGGTGAATTTGCATTCTTTCCATGCAACTGAAAATCAGTTTATACTATACTGGGTTGGTCAGGTTTTTACTTACTCTTTTTTACCCCACCAATTTTGCTGTAATTTATTTTGAACTCACTTCAACATTTTCAAACTTTATAGAGTTTTTGTAGTTTTTTTTGTAGTTTTCAAATTTCAATACTATATTTAAATTTGAAGCTGTAGTTTAATGAATTCTACTTCATGGTGTTGTGTTACTTTTCAAAGGTATTGTGTTCTATTAGTTTTACAAAGCTAGCATACATTTACCAATGAAATATATTATATTTATATACTTATTTATTTTCTTTTTAAACCACTTTTGGTGGTAATATGTAAAGTTTATTCAAAATTGACAATTTAAGGTCCCGTTTGATAACCATTTGGTTTCTTGTTTTTTGTTTTTCAAATTTAAACCTATTTTCTCTCAAATTTCCTACAATTTGTTTCATCATTTTTACCATTTATACATCTTTCCTTTAGAAAGTAGGGGAAGACCAACCAACTTTTTAAAACAAAAAAAAGTAGCTTCCTAAAGTTTGTTTTTGTTTTTAAAAGTTGGTTAGTATTCTCCTACTTTCTTAAAGAAAGATGGATAAATGGTAGAAATGATGGAGCACATTGTAGGAAATTTGAGAGAGAATAAGTTTAAATTTGAAAAACCAAAAACAATAAACTAAATGGTTATCAAAATAGGAAGAAACCACACAATTTGTGATTGGACAAGGAGAATATATATACACATTGAATTGGATTCCAATATTGTTCTATTGTCAAACGTGTGAGAGAGCAAATTCTTCTTTGTTCAAAAAAAAAAAAAAAAAAAAAACTTTATTTTACACTTTCTCGTTTTCATGAATCTTTAACCTCCTTATTGTGGATTGAATTATCAGCTTTTATTGGATTTGGATTTATTAATTAAAAATACTCACGTGAAATTCGATATCATATTACATATTACATAGTATGTGGTTGTATCTTAAAATCAATTAATAATAAAATATTTTATAAATGTGATAAGATCTCGAAAAAGTTAAATCTACCCATCAACAAATTAGGAAGATAGTTTACTTTTTCTTTTGAGATTGAGACCCAAATTAGTGCCTTTACTTTGTGAAATAAGAGAACATATCAGGGTTAAGACAACATAATATAATATATATATATATATATATATACTTTGGATTGGATTCCAATATTGCCAACTATGAAAGCGTGGGTGTTTGTTTAGAGGATTTAATTCAAACCGTTATATTTAGAAATTATTTCGAGTAATTAAAAATTGAGAGATACAATAAAAAAACTCGTTTAAATGTGATTTTTGTGTAAATGAGTTAAAGTCTAAATTTTGTTTAGATGTAAATTCAACATGAATAGTTAAAAAATGAACGATTAAAAATGAATGGCTAAAATGAATTATTTTAATTTATTTGAAATAAATAATTAAAAATAAGTGGTTAGACATGATTGAGTTTTTTTTTTTTTTTTTTTTTTTTTTTTTTTTCAAGGAAACATGATTGAGTTAGTCCTCCCGCAAATAAAAAAGTATTTTAATGTAAGTTTTAAAATGAGGAGTTAGTCCTCCCGCAAATAACCGTTCTTTTCCCTATTTCCACCTTTCCCTTTTCCACTTTTTTTTTTTGATACAACAATTTTGGGGGGAATTTGAATCTGTAACCGTATGGTTACTAAGTCGTACAAGATGTCAGTAGAGCTATACTACTCTTGACTTTCCCTTTTCCACTCGAAAGAAAGAGAAACGACAGAAAAGAATTGCAATTTTTTTTTTCTTGTGTAAGAAACAAAAGAGGAGACAACTCGTCTTTGAATCTTAGGTTTTGCTGGTCATCATTGCTTCAATGGAGCTCACAAATCCTGTTTCTGTCCCCAAGAGATTATTAACCTTTGGGATTGGAAATGGAAATGTAATGAAATTTCCCACTAGGGTTAGTGGAATCTCTACTTACCAAGTTGTTCTGTTTTCTCTAATTTTAAGTATTATATTGGAAAGCACCACCACAAAAAGCTCACTGCCCACTTCCCTTCATCTTTAAGCTCTTGCTTTTAACTACTTTTTAGCATCAAATATGCTTCTTGTTTTTTTTTTTTTTTTTTTTTTTTTTTTTTTAAACTTGGGTTTCTTTTTTCTTTATTATTGTTTTTAACTCAGGTTTTGGAGCACCCAACACTTTACATTATACCCATGATTGGTCCTTTAACTCCTCTTATTATGTTCATAGCTCATACCACTAATTTTGTAGAAGATTTATACTCCAAGGGTAGTTTCCTCATACAACAATGTTGCTAATGGAAACAAAGTCTTGCATTGCTAAATTAAGGGAAAGTTCTTGGACATATAAGTGAGGGATGGCGTCTCCATTGATATATGGTCTTTTGGGCGATGAGAAAAAAATAATGCAACAAGGGCTTATGCCTAAACGGGTCAATGTCATATCAATGCGTAAATATGTGGATGTTTGTTGTCCTTAACAAACAAGAATTTAAATAGGCAAGTGTTAAGAACAAGGTTATAATATTCTTTACATATTTTCATATAATAGTTATAGGATATTGTCTGGCTTTGGACATAAGTTTTCATTACTTTGTTTGGTTCACCTAAAAAATCTCGTACTAATAGAGATGGTTGCCTTCAGTTATATACGTAATTCGAGTTCTCATTAGTTTACTTTTGGTTGCATTCCCAAGAGGTAGATTGAGCCTAGAGTTTGAAGTGTATTTGTTGCTAAATATATGCTTCTTGTTATTATACATAGTCTCATTTTCTCTTTTTTTTGTGTCTTTCTTATCATCCTTTCTTCTCCCTAATAGCTTCATTATCCAATACTCTTTTTCACACTTAATCTTATTCCTTAGGGTCTGAGGCTATTGATGCATTCTTGGATAATACTTCTTGTATTTGCTTTACTGTGGGATATTTATCACTCCTCCAAGCTCAATCTGCTTTAACTTAACAGCTAAGTTGAAACTTCTTTTTTAATTTATGTTTTCTGAATTTGGAAACAAGGAATTGTGGTCTAACTTCTAGTATTAAGTTATAATAAAATCTTTTGTCTTTTTGTTGCTTGAAAACTTGGTGTTTGGTTTATTCTTAATTTCTAGTACCTTTTCATAACTCTGGTTCTCATTCAAATTTTCTTCTTTTATTGGAGGTCTTATTGCTGTTTGATGTTCTACCCTGTTCAAGTATGATACGGTTTTCCATCTGTTTCTTCTGATAAGCAGCAACAATGCTGTACTTTGTTGATTCGTTTCGATCGAACGAGTCGTCCTCTCCCCAAGAAAGATTCAATTGTGATATTCTGTCACAGAAAACTTAATTTTTGTGAATATGATTTGGCTTCTTTTATTGCTACTCATTTATATACAAGGAATTTCAAAAGGGGCCTCAATACATGAAGTAGTGAAAGTTGGAGCTATATTTTCACTCAGTTCTGTCAATGGGAAAGTGTCCAAAATTGCCATAGAGGCTGCTGAGAAAGATGTGAATTCTGATCCAAGTGTTCTTGGTGGAAGAAAGCTATCTATTTCCATACATGATGCAAATTACAATGGATTTCTTGGTATTACAGGAGGTATAACTCTGGTCCACAAAAGACATTATACATTCTTCTCTCTTGTTGATGAATTTCATTATTGTCTTTCTGATAATAGAAGTTTTAAATGATATTTTGGTTCTTGAACTTTCAACTTTGATCAGTTTGATCTTTTTACTTTGAAAATGTACTTTCAAACTTTGGTCTATTTTGGACTGTATAGTTTTGACTCCATATTGGTCTATGTACTTTAAAATAGCAACTGTTTTGGTTCCTTTTTTTTTACAACCACAGTTTCAACACAACCCCAAATTCAATAAATTTCTTGAAATGTAGTCATAACTTTATATTAAAAAAAAAAAAGAGTTTTATTGTATATAGAATTTGTGTTAAAATTTTCAAATATGGAACCAATACAATCCCTTTTAAAAGTACATGGACCAAAACAGATGCTTGAAAGAGGTGGGTTGATCTAGTAGTCAAGGGAGTCTTGGAATACTACTAAATTCTTAGTGGCAACCTATTTATGTATTAATTTCTTATGAGTTCTCTTGATAATCAAATGTTGTAAGGTCAGACAGTTTGTCTCGTAAAAATAGTCGAAGTGCACATAAACTGGTACAGATAGTCACTAATATAGAAGTATGACAAGGGTTAAAATGAATAAAATTAAAAAGTATGGGGACCTAAATGGACATTTTGAAAGTACGAGAACCAAAATAAACCGAAATGAAAAGGATAGGCACCAAAATATTATTTAATTTTGAAAGTAACTTTCTTTTCTTTGTTGATCACAGCAATGAAGTACATGGTGTCTGATACAGTTGCCATCATCGGTCCACAAGATGCTACAATGGCACATGTACTCTCACATCTTTCAAATGAACTCCACGTCCCATTATTATCATACACAGCATTGGACCCGACGCTTTCGAGTTTACAATATCCATACTTCATTCAAACAGCTCCAAATGATCAATTCCAAATGACTGCAATAGCAGATATGATTGTTCATTATGATTGGTACGATGTTGTCGTTCTTTACACTGATGACGATCATTGTCGAAACGGTATGATTGCATTAGTAGATAAGCTTGAAGAGAGAGGATTGAAAATTTCCTGTAAAGAGGCACTTCCCCCTTACCCAACAGCAACTAGAATTCAAGTTCAAGCTTCACTAGCAAAGATTAAAATGATGGAATCTCGAGTAATAGTATTATGCACGTTTTCGAAAACAGGTTTCTTGGTTTTTGAAGTGGCTCAAAGCCTTAGAATGATGGAAGCTGGATTTGTTTGGATAGCCACTAGTTGGCTGTCAACAGTGATAGATTCTAATTCATCACTTCCCTTGAAAACTGTCAACTCCATCCAAGGAGTTCTCACACTTCGTCTACACACACCCGATTCGAAAAGGAAGCAATCATTTACATCGAATTGGGACAAGCTGAGTAATGGCTCCATTGGGTTGAATACATATGGCCTATATGCATATGATACTGTTTGGATGATTGCAAAAGGATTGAAAGAGTTATTTGATCAAAATGGCACCATCTCATTCACCAAAAATACTCATGTTGGTAGTGTTAGTGGGGAGAGCATGGATTTCAGTTCACTAGGCATATTTAATGAAGGAAAGGAGCTACTTAACAATTTATTGAATATCAACATGACTGGTTTGACAGGGCCTATTCAGTTTCTAGATAAATCCCCTTTACATCCTTCTTATGATATCTTAAATGTTGTGAAATCTGGTATGAAGAGAATTGGATATTGGTCTAACTATTCCGGGTTATCTGTCGTGACGCCGGAAACATTGTATGCAAGATTGGTCAATCGTTCTTCATCATCCCAACAGTTAAGCAGCATAGTGTGGCCTGGGGGATCGACAATAAAGCCTCGTGGTTGGGTTATTCCACTCGATGGAAGGCGGTTAAGAATCGGCGTTCCACGCAGAGTTAGTTATCAGGAATTTGTGACACCGGGAAATGGGAATGACACAGTCAAAGGATACTGCATTGATGTGTTCATTGCTGCCATCCGTTTGCTTCCGTATGCAGTTAATTACGAGTTTGTTTTGTTTGGAAATGGTGAGGAGAATCCTAACTACTTTGAGCTTGTAAATAATGTTGCATTGAAAGTAAGTAAACATTTAAGAAGCATTTTGGTTTGTTCTTTTGTAATGGTATGAATGTAGATTCTACTGAGTTTGGGCTTTTGCAATTTTGTAGGAATTTGATGCTGCTGTTGGTGACATTGCAATTGTGACTAGTCGGACAAAGGTTGTCGATTTTACGCAGCCATACATTGACTCGGGGCTAGTTGTGCTGACCCCTGTCAAGAAGTTGAATTCAAGTCCTTTAGCATTCCTTCGCCCGTTCTCACCAATGATGTGGGTTGTCATAGCATCCTTTTTCCTCCTCATTGGATTAGTTATATGGATGCTGGAACATCGAGAAAATGACGAATTTCGAGGACAACCTAGGACGCAATTTGTCACAATCCTCTGGTGAGTACTTGATCTGAACAAAGAAAAATTATTACATTGATATATGTTTGCGTAATCATATTTTTTTATAAGAAACGATAACATCTTCATTGACAAAATGAAAGTGTTACGAAGGGAGGAGAAGACCATGTTTTGAGCCTTGTTTTCAATGAGATAATGTAAAAAATAAAACAAGTCTAAAGCTTTTGAAAACATAAAAAATAAAACAAGTCCGAGAGATGAACTCATATGTTTGTGTCATGATACTTGAGATGATCATCCGGAAGGGACAGTCGTTAACTCTACGATTAAGATCAACTTAGGTGAAATATGCGAGGAATCCAACGTTTTTAAGAACCTATAAACTATGGTTGTAGGCATTCACCCTTTTTGTGTCATATGAACACTCAACATCAGCTGTTTTTTCCTGCCATCCTGCACAAACAAAAGGCAGTCTTATTAAAAAAATTCCTGTTGTTCATATGTTTATTCGAGTAGTGATAAAGATAACCGATCCAATATGTATAAAGAGATCAATTTGAGAAAAATAAAAACAAAAACGGATGATTGTCTCCCGTGAATAGTCAAGGTGTGACATGTTGAACGTGTGATACTCATGAATACTAAAAAAAAAAACAAGAATACGTGAAATAGTGTTTTGTTATTATCTCCATTTTACCTTGTCCCAAACTAGCATTGTGACTTTTTTTTTTTTTGATAGGAAACAAAAACCTTCATTGATAAATGATTAGTTACAGTCCTATCGGGAACATTACAAAAAACTATGCCATTGGGATATAAGCGTTGATAGGTCATAGTTACAAAAATGTGGAATAGAATGACACCAAAATAAAGCATAGTAAAGCAAGTCATCTATCAAAAAAAAAAGTCATCTATCATGGCCCCATAGGTTTTGGATTTTCCATCATAGATTTACATTGTGAGTCTAATTATAGTTATTATCTCTCCAAATTGATTTAGTCAATGCAATATTTAGATTTCTCTTCAATCTTGGTATCCATTCTCATCTTAATACTTATTGTCTTGCCATGCAGGTTTGGCTTCTCTAC
This sequence comes from Sicyos baderoa, assembly GCA_037832685.1. Taxonomy (NCBI): domain Eukaryota; kingdom Viridiplantae; phylum Streptophyta; class Magnoliopsida; order Cucurbitales; family Cucurbitaceae; genus Sicyos; species Sicyos baderoa. The sequence goes on along the minus strand of JBBMEF010000001.1, from coordinate 5,530,342 downwards.
TATGTTTTTTGCCCATAGTAAGTCTTTTACTTGGAGATCTATCAAGTATTTTATCATAGCCTTTCCAAGAGCTACAAGTTATGAATATTCTCATTTTGCAGGAGAGAATGTCGTGAGCACGCTAGGACGTATCGTGCTCATGGTCTGGCTTTTCGTGGTTCTAATTATCAACTCGAGCTACACCGCTAGTCTGACATCGATATTCACAGTACAACATCTAGCCTCACCCATCACTGGGATTGATTCATTGATAAGTAGTCATGTACCTATAGGGTTCCAAGTTGGTTCATTTGCTGAAAGTTATTTAAGTGACCAACTAAACGTCCAAAAGTCTAGACTCATTGCTCTTGGATCCCCAGAAGAGTATGCTGCTGCGCTCAACAATGGAACGGTCGGAGCTATCGTCGACGAACAGCCATACATTGATCTCTTTCTCACCGAGTATTGCGATTTTTCGATTAGGGGTCAACAGTTCACCAAAAGTGGATGGGGATTTGTAAGTATATCTTGACATACCTTAAGTTTTCATCTCATTGCCTTTAATGACTACATTTGTTTTTTTCCCCCAAATTTTTTAGTTTATGGGTGGATTTGAACTCATAACCGTGGTTATAATCACACATTTTATATCACTTAGAACTATATTTTTGTTGACCCTATAATGGAAAGAAAGTTATTTATTATTTTTTTTAAGTAGTTTTAGAAGTTAAAATTTTGTTTTTTTTAATTTGATAAATTTTTTATATATAATTCATGTTGTTTGATATAAACTATTTAAGAGATTTTGTTAAACCATAGAGCCTAATTCTAATTTTTTGGGGATTAAATTTTGTAATTTAACCTTATAAAAATTAAGCTTATCGATATTCTTTACATATAATTTTCTTACTTTACCTTCATTGAAACTTTGAAAAACTAGAGACAGGAATTAAGTTTGTTTTCTCATATCTTCTTTAACATGATTTTCATCTTTTTCAAGGACATTTGAATTTTAGGTTGAATAAATATATATATTTCTTTACTTTTTCAGTTTCAAACTAGATTTCTAAAAATCATTAATTTATTAAATTTTAAAATTAATTTAATTATTATTATAGTCAATATTCTAACTTCTGTTATAAATAAAGAATTATTGAAATTAGGACAAAAAGGGAAGTTAAAATAATTACTCATTCTAAATCTATTTGAAGATAAGTTGTTCTCTTCAACTCCTCTATATAAAAATTAACATTCAAACTTCTCGGTTTCTAATTACTCAAAATAAATCTCTAAACTAATCCCGAATCCAAACATCTGCTGGTTGAAGACTTGTTTTGTGGAATTTTGGCAGGCAGTACCACGAGACTCTCCATTAGCAGTGGATTTATCAACGGCGATCCTGAGCCTATCGGAGAACGGCCATCTCCAAAAGCTTCACGAGAAGTGGTTCTCAAGAAAATCTTGCAGTTCCGAAGACGGTTCCGATTTAGAGCAGCTTCATTTACAGAGCTTCACCGGCCTCTTCTCCATCTGCGCCGCCGTCTGTTTGTCCGCTCTTCTCCTCCACTTCCTCTACACTTTCTGCCAATTCAGTCGCCATTTGAAGGAACAAGATCCGCAATCCATATCCACTTCCGCCGCCGCCGCCGCCTCTTCTTCTTCTTCTTCTAGCCCTAGGCGGCTGCGCAAATTCTTGGAGTTTGCGGACAAAAAGAAGGATCGGAAGATGAGCTGCTCGAAGAGGAAGATGGAAGATAATGGTGCGGTTTCCGGTGATCCTTCACAGGATTTTGCTATTTGAGATCGCTGCACTCGCCCCTTCAAACCCTACCCTAAACTTTCAATACTTTTACAATTTTCTTAAAAAAAGTTTAGTTTAGAAAAAAATAGAATTTAATTTTACGGTTCTCTATAATTTGAGAAAATATAAAAATTAAATCCATGATTTTAAAATTAGAATTTAATCCTATGATTTAATAAAAAGAAATTAAAAAAATATGTTTTTATAAAAAAGAGATAAAATTTAAAAAATAGTATTAGTTATTAATATATGATAAGATTATAAGTTAATGTCTGATATAATAAAAAAAAGAAGAAGTTAGTTATGCATGAATAAATACGCCAACGATTACGTGTTTTAAAAACTATAATTTAAATTTATAAAATTATAAGAATTAAATTCTAATTTTTAAAGATTACAAAAAAAAAATCTAATTTTTAAAACTATAAAGATTATATTTTAATTTTCTTAAATGAATAGGATTATATTCTAATTTTCTTCAAACTAAAAGAATTAAATTATATTTTTTTAAATCATGAGAACTAAATTCTATTTGGGGACTAAGCTTAAAATTTAGTTTTCTTTTTATAATTAAATTTAGATATAAATCATCAAAGTTTTGTATTGAAACTAATCCTAAACATTAAAAAAAAAAAATTGGAGTAGAGACTTTTTATTATTAGTTTTGTTAGTGTCGAGGATTATGAGTATTTAACTTTTTTTCATGGAATACATTATTTGACACTATAACAATTGATTAAGATGATTTTTTATATATGTAGTCATTATTATTAAATTTATTAACTTAAGACTCTCTTATTTGTTAGAGTACTTCATGATAGTTAGTTTTTAATTCAAATTTACTATATTCTACTTACAATTTTATCTTTGAAGTTAATGGTGAATTTGTATTTTTTTTTAGGACAATCACTAATATAAATGTGTATTCATAATTAAAAAGTGATTAATGTGAATCTACATTCTTATTCTTTTTGAAGAAAGTTTAACCATTTTTTTTTTATTCAATTATATTTAAAGGAAAATTCAATTAAGCAACCTTATTATTATTGTTTTAAATAAATTCCCATTAGAATCTTACTTTTGTTGGCATGATTAAGGGCATGTTTAGTTTTAAAAGGATGAGTTTGGTTGGATTGGGTTGGGATGAGATGAGATGAGAAGATAAGTGAGAATAAGTTTATGTTTGTGGAAAAAAAATATAAAAGAGAATGATAATAAAGTTATGTTTGATGGGATGGAAAGAGAATAGTTGAAATTTTTATTTAAATAAAAAAATGGATATTTAGTAGTTTTTTAATAATAAAGTTATGTTGATGCAATGGAAATAAAATTGTTGAAGTTTTTATTTAAATAAAAAAATAGACATTGGGTAGTTTTTTAATATTTTAATATTTAAATAAAAATGTGGGACTCGCGTGGAGTTGAGTAGGAGTTGGGTGGACTTATGAAAGTTCATGCCGCAACATATGAGATGGAACCCAATCCATCCCATCCCCACACTTTCCCCCACCCCGAACATGCTCTAAGAGTTTTAAATACTGACATCTTATTAGTATAAATAGAAAAATGATCATGGTCTTAAATTAGATTTCCATCAAAAGCATTAGGCCACGGATCATCTCATTCAAATATTGTCATTGATTATTATTTTATATTCATTTATATATGAGAATAAATAGTATTTCAATATTAAGTTTATACTTTGATTATTATTTATAATAAAAAAAAATAAAACAGAACATGATCTTGTAGATGATTTTCAATTAAACAATAAAATTATTGCGACACTGACGCATTTGACAATGAAACTATTGCGACAATGACTCATTTAGTAATGATTGTTGTTATTGTATATTACATTTAAGAATTTATACCGAAAGTATCTGTGATACGATTGATTATCTAATTTGGTGTTAATTCATTTCCATTTCATGGTGGTTCGATACCTGAATCGTAATTGCAATCCCCTTCTCCCAATACATTGAAGAAAAGCAAAATGACCAAATTACCCATCATTTCAAAGTCTTCCTCAGCCTCGATCTTAAAAAAAAAGCCGCCTCAAATGGTAATTTGGTTACCAAAATCCAAACGCTCAGGTCCTTCGTCTTCGTTTCCATCTTCGAGGTTCACTCTCTGCAATGACTGCGGCGAGCCTCTGAACCTAAATCTCCATTTGAGAAATTTTCAGGTTCAGATCTCAACTCTCTTTCACCTGCATCCATGGCGATTATCTCCTTTCAACCTCCATTGAAATCCTTGGCGGTTCCCAAAGTTTCATTATCTAACCCTAAACCTGTCATCTTCAGGTGCAATTTGTCTCTTCCGTCCAGAACCGCCATCGCCACTGTCGAACCAGTTCCAGTCTTCTCCTCCGTGAAGGCGTTCGCACCTGCAACGGTCGCCAATCTTGGCCCCGGCTTCGATTTCCTTGGCTGCGCTGTTGATGGCTTGGGCGATTTCGTCTCTCTCAGCGTTGATTCCAATGTTCATCCAGGTGAGATCGCAATCGCTAATATTACAGGCGATAACGCTGATAAACTTAGTAAAAATCCTCTGTATAACTGCGCTGGCATTGCCGCCATTGAGGTTATGAAAATGCTAGGGATTCGATCCGTCGGCCTTTCTCTCTCGCTTGAGAAGGGTTTGCCGTTGGGGAGTGGATTGGGATCGAGTGCTGCCAGTGCCGCCGCCGCGGCGGTTGCTGTTAATGGATTGTTTGGGGCAAGATTAGGAGTTGAGGAATTAGTCCTTGCGGGGCTGAAATCGGAGGAGAAGGTTTCTGGATACCATGCTGACAATATTGCCCCGGCGATTATGGGAGGTTTTGTTCTGATCCGGAATTACGAACCATTGGAGTTGATTCGGTTGATGTTCCCCGTCGAGAAGGAGCTGTTCTTTGTATTGGTGAGCCCGGAGTTCGAAGCCCCGACGAAGAAGATGCGGGCTGCGCTGCCGGGTGAGATTGGGATGTCGCACCACGTATGGAATTGCAGCCAGGCCGGGGCATTGGTGGCGGCGGTGCTGCAGGGCGACTCGATGGGGTTGGGCAAGGCATTGTCGTCAGATAAAATTGTGGAGCCGAGGCGGGCGCCACTGATTCCTGGGATGGATGGGGTCAAGAAGGCTGCCATTGCGGCGGGGGCATTTGGGTGTACAATAAGTGGGGCGGGGCCGACAGCAGTGGCGGTGATCGACGACGAGGAGCGGGGGAAAGAGATCGGGGAGAGGATGGCTATGGCGTTTTGGAAGGAGGGGAATTTGAAAGCTGAGGTATATGTGAAGAGACTTGATCGAGCTGGTGCAAGGCTTATAGGATCCACTCCTAGATAGTGTTTGTGGGAATATTTTGATGCTTCTTTTAGTGTAAGTGCTTTGTTTTGGCTGCATTTTTTAAATGGTTAATAATTTTGATTCCGCCATGAAAATGATTCTCTGAAACTTACTTGTTTATGCTGAATTGTTTTGTGTTTTTCTTTTGTTGCGGGAAGCATGGTTTTTTTCCATTCAACTTTACCTTCTGAAATTGGAATCTGCTGGACTTTTGCTCTCAAAATATTCGAATTATAGTCCTTTTGGTGGTCGTTACATATTGATTATGTCAGTTGAGCTGTGCTTACTTAACTAAATGGATCGGCCATGAGGGCTCTTGCTAAACGTGTCCCCAATCCATATCTCTCAATCCGACTTGTTTTAGTCCGCTTTGTTTCGTTTAGTTTCTTTCTGTTTCTTTTCTGTAGGTTTTATTGACATCTAAAATATTATAGGTTAACATTATGTCTCTAGAAAATAGTCTATAAAAAAAAATCAAAGTAAATTCGTCTAGAAATAATTTAAACTCCATCAAGTAGGAACAAGAGATATTCTCACCTTATCAATGTGAGATTCTCAACATGTTCCCTAAGATGATACTTTTTTTTGGCTCACTAGTCTTGAATCGGATCTCAAATTCATTATTATTGGATCGAATACCCGTTTGAGTTTAATGGGCTATGATACCATATTAGATAGTTGGAATATCCATTTCAAAACCAATTAGTGATGAGAGGCGTAGTTCACCTACCTTTTAAACATTAGGAGATAACCTCACCTTATCAATGTGAGATTCTCAACAAAGAAGACTACACGAAGATTCCATATTTGAGATATCAATTCATTCTCAAAACTCTAGCCATCTTTGAGACTCAATTTCCATTTGGGGAGAATTCTTTTTCATGCATAAAATAGAAGAGATTTCCATTAATATTGTGATGGTTTTGTTCACCCTTTTTCATGCATAATCGAGGATTCATGTTAATTATTGTTCATATTAATTATTATTGAATGCCTACTAGCTAACTTAGTACCAATGCCAACCACCATAGCTTGTGGAAACCTATATTTTGGCCTAAATTAAATAAATGCTTGCAAGCTAAAATTGTTATGAATATCTAGTCAAAACCACTATGCTTACATCTGCCAACTCTTTGTTGTGTTTCATAATTTAGGCCTACAAGTGGGGGGCAACAAACTATTGGAAGAAGCAAAACTCTTAACTTGGAGCTTTCTGGTGAAGAGCAGAACTGTTGATCAATCATAATCAGGTCAAATGAAACTTAGACAAAAGCATAGCAATTTTTTTAACCTCCTATTGCCACTTTACTTTAATAAATTGAATTTTGGTCCTCTCACAACTTATGTGCACCTCGACTAATGTCACGCGACATACCGTTTGACCCTATAACATTTGGATGTTAAGGAAATTTGTTAGAAACTAATTCCTAAGTAGGTGACCATCATAGATTGAACTCATCACATTCTTTGACTAATTGAATCACTTCATGATGGTTCACAATTTAATGTAGTATGAGCGGGGCAACTCAAGAAATGGAGAAAAAAAATAAAATAAGAGAGGGAAAAAATCCAATACGTGTTGCTTATATCATTCAATATCATTAAAAAATAAAATAGATATATGAATTTCTACAATTTGATGATAGCCAAGAAAGTAGAATAGTGGTTTTATTGTTCTGCAATGATATATGGTAAACTTATCAGTGATATTCTTTATTAGAAAATTTAGATCTATAATTTTTTTTTTTAACTATTTTCTATCTTTGATAAAAAAAAACGTGAAGTTATTTTTTTATTCTTTTGAGAAGGGAAGTTTTTTTTTATTCAATATATTGGAGGTAGGAGATCAAACCCATAACCTTATAATTACTAATCGTACAATAGCCAAGAAAGAAGAAATGGTTTTTCTTAGGAAAAATGGGAACAAAACTTTACACTAATTAGTAGTTTGATTGATTACAACAACCATTATTTTTATTTTTATTTTTATTTTTTTTCTTTTTTGAAATAAGGTAACCACGCCCGTTCCTAGGCCAGGTATCGGAGACATCGAAAAAATAGTTTCACAAGTAAGTTTTGAACCTGAGATACAACAACCATTGTTAGTAGGTTGTAATTGGTTGCCAAGGTTGACAAATCATTGTGCTACCAAAAGATGTGCAATCATGTTATCCAGATTTGTCATGAAACATTAAAAAAGAAAATATAATAATAATTTTTAAAAAATGAAACAACTTCAATAATTTGGTTGATTGGTTATCTTTCTCAAACGAAACTAATTTAAAGTATTTTTTTTAGTAGACATTGGAATGTATGAGATTAAAATGAAAGAAACTTTAAAATATATTTATTAAGTAAAAATGTATTTTAACCAACACTACAATGTTACATACTATATCGAATGAAAAAATGTGACAAATGAAAGAATTATGAAAATAATGGCAACATGAAGATTCTCACCACATAGTGTTGATAGTTGAATATCTAAATATTACTTTTTTTACATATATAATATCTTAATTAACTATAAAGGTGTACACAGACCCGGTTGGGTTAGGAATTTTTTTTATTATACGAACAAATTCACATAAATAAATATAAATATAAATATAAATATATATATATATATATAAACAAACATGTGCGTGAGCGCAAGTCAAACGTGATCTATCCTCTCCTTTCCAGGAAAACGCGCATTTCCCTTCTTTTTTTTTCTTTTTATTTTTTATAATAAATTTATAATTCTCTCTAAATAAATAAAAAAAAAATCCCTAATAATTGATTGTAAGACAAATTGCAAATTGGACAGAAAAATAGAATTTTTTTATGTGTCTGGATAAGACTATCGATACTATTAATAGTTAATAATCTTAAATTTAGTGGAATTAAATTTCCAAATATAACTGAGTTATCTTTTCTATTATATAAAAAAGAGACCATACATAATATTCTGTCAACAATATAAATATAGATTAAATAACTAATGGTATAAAAATTGAGCTGCTCACTCCAAAAGGAATTGTTTCTTGAAGTCAAACTTGAGAGGACCACAAACTATGTACATAAATAGACAAATCTTATTATTATTCTCAAATAAGATAAAAAGTTAAATATCAATTTTTTTAAATAAATTTAAGATCATAAAATTGAATTAAATTTTAACTCATAAATCAAATCAACATGTTACCAAAACTTTTTAGTATGGTTATATTTTCACTACACGATAACAAAAAGAAAAGAAAAGTAAACTATCATTAAATAGCACAAGTAATTAAAGATGATTTAAGAGTGCATAAATTGATAAGTTGAATCAATTAATTTTCTACGAGTTTTCTTGATATTCAAATATTGTAGGGACAGACGCTACTATCGTGACATTAGTCAAGGTGTCTGCAAACTCACTCGAACGATTACGAATATAGAAAAAAAAATAATAAAGAAAAAAATAGCTGGTCAGCACCGATTTCCGATGTTTCTCGGCAGCAACCAAAACCCAATCTCAAACAAATAACAAATCGGACTTGGTCCCCTGTTTTATTTTACTATTTATTATAATTATAATTTATTATTTTCTTTTATTACCTTTTTTTTTCTGCTCAAATCATTTCCTCCACTGTTCATGGATTCCATTTTTGTTTCCTCCATTTTCAGAACAATTCGGTACTTCTTCTCTCTCTCTCTTTTTCTTTTCTTTTCAATTATTATTATTCCATGTTGTTTTTCCTTTTCGTGATTCATAATTCATCGGATCAGGATCAGGATGATGTTGATGTTGATGTTGATGTTTGATTCTTCCTGATTAACCGAATCCTGCGATTAATCGGCTTCCGATCTAGTTTCTCTTCGAGATCTTTTAACTAATCCTTCGATTTTGTTTAGAATCAAGAATTTCTTCGATTTAGGGGTTGAATTTTTGTTTTGATTGCTTGTTCGTTCGTTTTAGGGTTTCTTGATTGAGGATGTTAGTGATGAGACGTGATTGGTGAGTTTTGACGGAGAGATTGCGACTGCGAAGGTCCGAGTCGAACCGCGATTACTTGTTTCATGGGCAATACCTGCCGTGGATCTTTCAAAGGGAATATATTTCAGGGTGAGGACGGCGTAACCCCCAAATCCAAACGCAGCAACAAATCATCTTCAGCTCGATCGAATTCTGATATTTCTCCTTCCACCATCAACGCTCATCATCTCATTGCCCAAGAGTTTGCCAAAGAGGATAAGTCCAAATCGAAGGACGCCAATTGTAATCCAGCTTTCTCGAGCCCCGCTAAGAAAGACAACACAATGAGGAAGACCGCCGAGAATCAAGCCTATTATGTTTTGGGCCATAAGACTGCGAATATTCGAGATCTCTACACGCTCGGTCGGAAGTTGGGACAGGGGCAGTTTGGAACTACTTATTTATGCACTGAGATTACCACTGGCATTGAGTATGCTTGTAAGTCTATCTCGAAGAGGAAGTTGATTGCGAAGGAGGATGTTGAGGACGTTCGACGGGAGATTCAGATCATGCACCATTTGGCGGGTCATAAGAGTATAGTGTCGATCAAGGGTGCTTATGAGGATTCTTTGTATGTTCATATTGTCATGGAGATTTGTAGCGGCGGTGAGTTGTTCGACAGGATCATCCAGAGGGGACATTACAGTGAGAGGAAAGCTGCTGAGTTGACCAGGATTATTGTTGGTGTTGTCGAGACTTGCCATTCGCTTGGAGTCATGCATAGAGATTTGAAGCCAGAGAATTTCTTGTTGGTTAACAAGGATGATGATTTCTCTCTTAAAGCTATTGATTTTGGCCTCTCTGTTTTCTTCAAACCAGGTGAAAACAAAGTGCAGTAGTTATTCTTTTTTCTCTTTGGGTTTTATTGATGATTTTTTTTTTTAAGAAACAGAAAAACTTTTCATTGATGGTTGAAAAGGACAAAACAGAGAAAAAGTCTAAAATAAGTTACAGAAGATGGTGCCAATGTGAACATAAAAAATAAAGGTTTTATTGATGAATCAGAAGTCCTATTAGATATATGGTTAAGTAATATTTATTATTTGCTTCTGAACTGTGTATATGGCAATTGGCATGTGTAGTATCTGTTCATCCTCATTAATCATATGTTGCATATCAGATAAATCATGTGATAATCCCCAAGTTGAGTTAGGAAACATTCATATTGAAATATTCAGTTTCTTTAAGGAAAAGGATTGAGATTCTGGGAATAAACATATGCTTCATGCAGAAAAGGAAAAGGAAAAGTAGGAATGCTGCAATAATTCAAAAGGAGGTAACTCCTGGTCCTTTCCTAAAAGATGCTGAATATTTCAATAGAATTGAACATCGACATTCCAATCATACAAAGCTCATTTGACTAAAAAAAATTCTTCCATTTCATTTGTTTAATCATTACGTTGAATTATTTTTCGTTGCTGATAAGCGCAAAACCCTTTCAGGTCAAATCTTCACTGATGTTGTCGGAAGCCCATACTATGTTGCTCCAGAGGTTCTTCTCAAGCACTATGGACCGGCAGCGGATGTGTGGACTGCAGGAGTTATATTGTACATATTGCTAAGTGGTGTGCCACCTTTTTGGGCAGGTACTTTTAGTTTTCTAATAAAAACACTACTGAGAATCTGAATGAGTTATTGCCTATTGGTTCAGGAACTGGGGTGAGGGAACCCAGGTCCTTGGTGTTGATCTTTCAAAGTTCAGACAAATTGATTAACAATGAAATCCTTGATATCAATGGGAGATGGGGTCAAGGTTTTAATCTATCACTAACGGGGTGGGGCACAATACCATGGTAACAAAAAAAGAAGTAGCAAATGGACAAGTTGTAATGTGTAATTGCTAAATAGTTTTCTCCCTCTTCTCTCCTCACTCAGAAACTCAACAAGGAATATTTGATGCGGTGCTTAAGGGACATCTTGACTTCGACTCGGATCCTTGGCCCCTAATATCTGACAGTGCAAAGGATATTATCAGAAAGATGCTATGCTCTCGACCATCAGATCGTTTGACTGCACATGAAGTATTATGTATGTATACTTTTCTACATTTCTTAAGTTTTTATGAAGGTAGACTAAAAAGACATGTAATGTATGTTTAGTGCTTTTTCCACATTATCATAGCTGCATGATAGTCACATGCTGGGTATTTTTTGTTGTTGAGGCCCTGTAATAGGCATTCTCACAGAAGTTCTAGAATCCTTGATAACTTATGCTCCTCTCTGACCTGTGTGTATATTTCAATCTAAAAATGACAACAGAAATCAGTTTCTTTTTTAATAAGAAAAAATTAAACAGTTCTTTAGCTATGACTTGGGGCAAACAATCTCATCTATTTCAAGTTTATAGCTACATCCCTCCTCTGCAATTGGAGTGGTTTCTGTAAGCACCCTTAGGGGTCCTTCTCTTTTCCTCTTTTGTAATTTCAACTATCTATGGAACCTTTTCTTATCCAAAAAAAAGAAAAAATTAAGCACATAAATAATTCTTATATAGGATCTTTTAAATTGTCTGTCAGACTAATGCATACAATTAGTCATCTTATCATAGCTGTTAAGTGTATTTCTTAGCGTTTGTCCTGTGACAATAGTTTAAGTGTGTGTATGTTGACTCAAACACTCATATTTCTTCGTTAATCAAATTTCATATTTGAAGATTTTTTAGTTTAGAAATGGCTTTGATGTTATAAAAAGTGTAATTGTGTTCGTTATTCTAAGTTTTATACTATGTTAAGTTGTATACTGAGTATGGTTCAATTGTTACACCTTTATAATTTTTTACAGGTCATCCTTGGGTTTGCGAAAATGGTGTTGCTCCTGATAGGGCTCTTGATCCAGCCGTACTTTCTCGGCTCAAACAATTCTCTGCAATGAATAAGTTAAAGAAGATGGCATTACGGGTAAGTATATCAACATGTTTTTTTGCCTAGTTGAGAGAACTGAAATTTTTTCAAGTTTGCATAGAACTCTTATTAAAAAGCTGATAGACCCCCGATTAGACAAGTTTACACCAGGAGGGGCTCAAGGAGCGGCTCAGGGACGGGACAGTAGTAGGACA
>JBBMEF010000001.1:5488414-5518078 GCA_037832685.1 Sicyos baderoa | reverse complement strand
GTACATATGTAATTGAACAATTTCTATATTTTTGAAATTAAAAGGGAAAATTTAGTTTTGCTAATATTCTCATAGAAGAATAATTTTGCAATTACTTTCTAAAGATGGTCTAAACATGCAAATCTCTCTTATTTATATTATATATATGTATATTTATTTAATTATTATTATTATTATTGTTATATATATATATTTTTTAATATTTTTAAACTTTCAACCTATTGATGAGGTTTTGAAGTTAGGTAAACTTGAGTTTTGCATTTGAAATAAGAATTTACTTATATTAATGATCATTTTACGTTTTTAGGAATCGAAAAATGGATGTTAGATGCAAATCTATGAACCCGATAACCCAACCCAAGTCAAAAATTAAGGTTTGGGTTGTATCTTTAATTGGGTTGGGTTGGGTTGAAGAATTGACGAACCCGAATTTTTGGGTTGGGTTGAAAATCACTCCAACCCAACCCAACTCATGTTCACCCCTACTAAAGAAGAGGCGGTATTTAGGAAGGTTTTTTTTTTTTTTTTTTCATACTATTCTCTTAACATATGTTAAATTTTAATATCTATATTTTGAGAGACTCAAAATTACTAACAACCTTTAAATATGTGAATTTTATATTGTTTGGGTAGACACATAAAAAGTTGGGTGACGTGTTAGTTTTATTGTTTAAGGACAATTGAGTTCAACATCACAGTCACATGTTCGATCTTATATTTTAGTGTCCCTTCTAGTGCCTAGGGTTTGTAGTCTCCCTCTTCCAGTTTGTACTAACAAAACATTAGCTGTATTAGTGGGTCATGGGTTTAAGTCCGCTATCCCCAATTATTTGTAGAACTAAAAAGAAAACTTTTAAGTTAGGATGTTTTTTCTTTAAAGAAAATGAGCGTACATCCTTTTCCTTGACAAGCTATTAAGTCATATACATTTTTTTTTTGTGAGTGTTCGAATCAAACTATATGTACTTTAATTATTTGTATGAAATTTATCATATGATTCTATAGTATATTTAGATATTAAAGAAATTGATAGAAATTTATTCCCTAAATAAATAGTTATTTTAAATTGAATTCATAACTATTTAGTATCTCTATGGTTGGCTTTGGCACTAAATCAGCCCATAATTGTTGACGGATAATCATTATCATAGGAGTTATGTTTAAAGGTTGGCTTGATGGAATGTGTTCATCTACCATTTTCGGAGGTAGTGTAGTCTTCATTATATATTTATAATCAGCTAAGTTCGTCTTTTATGTTGTTCCGAAAGATGAAGTAGCGTTGCTTAATGTTTTCTTGATTTTTCTTTTTTAATAATCGTGATTTTAGGATAATTTGTGGCCAATTTTCAGTAGATGGTTAGTTGATAAAAAGAATAATTTAGCGATTAATGGAATATTTTCAAGTAATGGGCTATTTTAATTACACGATATATCCTTATTAAATAGGAAATTTACATTGTATAGCAAATTTTCTACTTTACATTATAATTATACTAACTTTTTAAAAATATTGCAAATATAGCAACCTTTTTTTTATAGACTCTGTCAAACACTATTGATGGAGTCTATCAGACACTGTTGATGAAGTCTATCAGACACTATTGATAGAGTTTATCAAACACTATTAATGGAGTCTATAAATTTGATTTTGCTATATTTACAAATATTTTCAAAAAGTTACTATTTATGCAATTTTTTTACCTTATTGTAATATACATACAAATTCCCCTATTAAATAATACAACTTTACTTTTGTTTTACTTTTATATTATTTATTTCTTTGGAAAGAAACCTGTGTTTTGTTGGTAACAAACAGAAATTTCCACTTCCTCCTCATATGATTGGATAATAGCAACTAGTTCTTCTATTATTAGTATAAACCATTTATTTATTCCCAATGATCTTTCTAAATCAACCACCCTACATTTTAAAACTAAATATTATTAGTTTGAAATAAATTTTAAACTAAAAATTATCTATTTTAATGTTTTTAAAAAAGAAGGCTGCCATCCACTACATCACACAACCTAAACTATACTACGTGGCAGATTTTAACAGACGCGTATTTAGATTGTACATGTGCTTACCGTGGACCCGGCTGTACCAAATCGGACTTCGAAATAATATTTTAATTAAAATTTAGAGAATCTTCTTAGCTGACAATTTCATTTAACGGCCGTTATGCGCTTTTCCGCGCAAAACATAACGGCGCTTTTTGGAGGAAGAAGCACGTGACTTCATTCATAAGCACGTGCCGCTTTAAAATAATGTTTTTTTTTGGAGTACATTTAAAATAATGTCGATGAATGTATGATGATGTGCATGTTATGTTGAATGTATGGGGTATGCATGGAATTTATTTGCTTTTTGTTGTTTTGGAATTTAATGGGCTCATAATAATGAATGGAATTGATGAAGGGGAAGCATGTTTGATACATATGGCTGTGTTTTTCATGCTGGTTTTAGGGTTTTATTTATTTATTATTTTTTGAATGAGCTTACACTGTCGTCATTTGACGTCATTATATGAAGAAAGGGTGTGAATTTCCACTTTTACCCTTCATTTAGTTTTTTAATTACAAACATGGTTAACATAGTTTTAAGCAATAATATTTAGATTTTCATACCATATCGATTTTGGTCAAATGTATGTGACGCAATAAAAGTATCTTTTACCCTATATTTTTTTAAGTAACTTTTACCCTTTTCAAATTATGGTAAAATATGTTCTAACGAATAATGAAAGGGTTAGGTGGTTAATGATTTAATTGTATGGTAGTAATCGAGTATAACACAATGGTCATGGATTCAAATTTGAAAATTGATATTTGGTTCTCAACTTTTAGTTAAAAACATTTATTTTCTAGCAATAGATCCGAGCCTCAATGTTATATGATACTCAGTCGGTAAATTTGTAGAAACTTTTTTTTGAGTTTTAATTGTTGCACCATAATAAAGTTGGACACCTAAAACATCTTAAAGAATGTCTTCCAACAAAAAAAAAATATATCAAAGGGGCATTTACATCGATACTGACTGTGTTATTTGTAGAAAGATAAATACCTCGGTTGGTTAGGCCCCACTGTCAGACGAGTCGTGAAAGCTAAACGCTGATGAGGCTTGGGATCCTAGATCGAGTGATGACAAGATAGACGAATTGTTCGTGATTATGAAGGATGTCCATTTATGTTAAGATCCTTGGTTGGCTTCCCGAACTCATATGCAAAATCGATAGAGACTTACGCGATTTATGTGAACATGAAGGAATTATGGGATGAGGGGCGTGTTTTCCTATTCCTTTGATCTTGAATAATTATATGAGGAGTATATATTGATGTCGTCAAACTATTGTTTTTAATGATACTATTTTGACATATTTTAAGCTGAACATCTCATATACATCAAAATCCAAAGATGATATTAAAATTTCATATACATCAAAACCACAACGTACAAATGAACCTATACATATAATTTATATATATTTATATATATATAGTTACAGAAAAACACAGTCAAATTTGGAATTTCTCAAGCTGAACATCTCTATGCCTCAAAGGCAAATATTCCCCCAACAAATAAACCTCCAAATGATCCGAAAGCGCCGACTTGTCAATGTTCTCATGATGGTACGACTTGCAAACGAAATACAAAACCGTTTCAACCACCAGCTTCAACAGAAAGAAAACAAAAAACAACAAGAAGCACAAAATCCCCAAAATACCCTTGCCCACAACCCCCAACGACGCCGTTCTGATCACCAGATTCCCGAACGCAAAACGCACCGTTCCCAGCGGGAAGCTCACAAGCAGAATCACCGCAACGGAAAGCCCTAGTTTCCCTTTCACCAACGCGAAGCTCTTCGCCATGGCTTTGAACCCGTACCAGTCTTCCAGAACGGAGACCACGTTCGAGAGCTGCCAGATCGCCGTCAGGTAGAACGCTCCGGCGAGGTAGAGGATCTGCACGGCGTACACGATGACGAACACGCCGTCGCCGGGGCTGTTGACGGTGAAGAGGATGAGGAGGAAGAGGAACGTCACGGCGAAGATGCTGGCGATGGAGTAGCCGACGAAGGAGACGAACACGCAGAGGAATGTCAGGAGGAGGCGCTTCCAGACCTTTGGAACCACGCTCATCACCGGCTTGAAGGCCACGTCGCGGCTCGTGTAGATCGATGCGACGGTGTAGACGACGGCGGAGGTGGAGAGGAGCGACAGCACGATGAAGATTATCAGGTACGCGATTTGGAATAGAAAGAAATAGACCTTCTCCGACGAGATCACGTCGGAGAGTTGGTTGAAACCGGCTGTACTTGTCGGTGTTACGTATAATACGAGTTCGTCGTAGAGTATTTTTCTTTGGAATAGGTCGGAGAGTTCCATATGAGCGAGGAACAGGAAGGAGAGAGGGAGAATTAGGGCTAGAGTGATTTGGGAGAAAATTCTTCGCCATGTGATGATTAATTTGCTGGTTTCTCTGAAAATTCCATAGATTCCTAGGAATTGCATTTCTTCTTGTTCTACATCCATGAGTTTTAGATGAAGAAGATGAGAGAATTTGCAGAAGAATGGAGGATTTTTTTTTGGAGGAAAATGAGTTTTCTGAATGTTTTTGAATTGAGTTTGAAAAGCCTTTGTTTGGAATGGATTAAAGAAAACCAATTGGTTTTAACAAAATGTGATGTAAAAATAGTAAATTCTTAACTATATTTCATTGAAATATAAATAGACCTTTTTTGGTGGCCTCTTGTTTGGTGTACCAAAAATTAGGAAAGGTGTGTGTGTAATAAGTTTGCTTAATTTTTTCAAATTTACCCCTTTTGTATTAAGTTTTAATAAGTACCAACTTTCCCGTATTTGATTTCTCTTAAAAAAAAAAAAAACTTTCCCTAATTTGTCCAAAGCTTACAAATTTACCCATGTTGCCTTATCGATTCTTGAGGTTACCTTCAGCTATTTAGTTGGTTTGTTTCAAAGATTTAGTTAGGTTCATTTTGTTAGAACGTAGTTCCTTGGAGAAAAGAATGGCATGTTACTAGAGTTTTATTGTTACTAGAGTTTATATTGGTTCATAGTAGCTTATTTCTATTGTCCAGAACCATTGTGATCGACTAGTCCCTAAGAGATGGCGCGGTGGTCGGAGGTTTGGGCTTTGAAGGCGTACTCTCTTCAAGGTCCCAAGCATGAGACTCATCCGTTACATTAATTTGTAGACACCTCTTGTGACTCTATTCTTTTGATGTCTCCCGATGTCTAGTCTAGGGACGTGGTTGGTTATCCCGTATGTAGTGGAGCGAAGCTTTGATTTCTCAGTTTTTTTTAAAAGAACCATTGTGATTTCCTGTGCTAGGAGGTTGAGTTTGATACTTCGTTGGCAAGAGTTGTGGGAGTAGTTCAATCGAATGGGTGACGGAGTGCGCTACCAAAGACGATGAAAATTGTCAAAGACATTTTGCCGCCCACCAACTTGCAATTTAAATTTATAAAATACTCAAAAAGAAAAAGTAGCAGAGACAAGTGTATCCTGGTGCCACAAGCTAGATACAGGTTAGTGATGCTCATGGGTTTAGAGGAGAAAAACTCCAAGTTGTGGGTTATAAATAAAAATTTGCAATTTAAATAAAAAATATTAAAAAGAAAAACTAGTGCAGACAAGTGCATAAAGACTAATAAGTCTTTTATAAAATGGTTTGAATATTACATTTGTTACAAACAAAGCCTCACATACCACAATGTACAAAGAATACATATGTGTAGGTATGCATTTCCCATCCATAATTGAATGGTGGGGCTTAGAGATAACACCGATAAATAGCCGAATATCTTCTGTATTAATAACCACGTGGTATGTGGTTCGAGTCCTTCAATCTCTTATTGTCCTAAATTAAAGAGATAGCACTGACAAATAGCCATTATTGTATCAAAGAGATTCAAACAACTTGCAATTTCTCAAGCTGAACATTATCCTCAACCCTCAATTGAACATAACCAGCCGTAAGATAACCTTGAAGATGATCCGACAGAGCCAACTTGTCGACACTCCCACAATGATTCAATTTGCATACGAAATACACCACGGTTTCTGCCACAAGCTTGAACAAAAAAAACAACAAAAACGACAAGACCCATATAATCCCCAAAATGCCCCTGCCCGCCACCCCCTCCGATGCAAACCGAAGAACCAAATGATAAAACACAATCTGAACCACCCCCAAAGGCAAGTTCAAACACACACTCAACTTTGTAACCATCCTCACATTTCCCTTAAGCAAAGCCTTACTCTTGGTCATCGCTTTAAACCCCCATGAATCTTCCAAAACTGAGACAACATTTGACAGTTGCCAAATTATAGTCAAATACCAAATGGCAACACAATAAAAGATGACAAAGAAGAAAATAATGGTTTTAATGCTTGCTCCAGAGTTATTGTCATTTGGGCCATAAATTAAGATTGCTATCACAGGTACCAAAAAGAGGATAGCAAACGCAACAAAGTTGAAGGCGATAAAGGCTGCAAAAGCGCAAAAAAATGTGACGCGAAGCCGCTTCCAAACTCGTGGGAGGACTTGGATCACGTGGTCGAAAGAAACGTCGCGTGCCGTGTAGATACATGCGACGGTGTAGACGACGGCGGAGGTGGAGAGGAGGGAGAAGAGGAGTGATAAGCTCAAGGAAGTGATGTTGAAAATAACATAATAGATTCTTTGCGAGGAAACGAGGTCAGAGAGTTTAAGGAATTCGGGAGTCGATTTCTCAGTGTCTCGTAAAATCATATTCTCTTGGGTGATTTTTTGAAGGAAAAAAATTGATATTTGTATGTTGGTGATGAAAAAGAGGGAGAGAGGAAGAATAAAGGCTAGAGTAATTTGGATGAAGATTTTTCTGCATTTGTGTATCAATTTCCAAGTTTCTTGGAGAATTCCATAGATACCCAAGAATTGAAGGTTTTTAAGCTCTACTTCATCCATGGTGTTTTGTAAAATGGGTTGAAAATGAAGATGATGAAATTTTAAGGAGATGGAAGATTTAATGGGGAAAAAATTATTGGACTTTTCTTTTTCCAACCTATTGAAGCCTCGTCGAAATGAAGTGAATGGTTGAATATTCAAATGTTGATAAATGAGGAAGTTGAAGAATTAAATGCTTTAGAAGAAATAAATGACCAAAAGATTGGAAAAATCAATCCATAATATTGGCTTATAAAGTCTTCCTCTCATCTCCCTAGCCACATCATATTCGTAAGTTTATAACAATGTTTTCTACTTTTCTTAAACGACAAATTTTGAAACCAAGGACAAAGTTGACAATTACATGGTGTTTGATGTTTGGCCATGGAGATATCTTAATATTTACGATGTAAGTTTGTTCACAAAACTTTGAACCAAATTCTCATCCCAACGGTAATGACCCCACTATTTTGTCTTCACTAAAGTTATTACTCATGTAAGTTATTATTATTTTTTTCTTCCAAAAGTTGAAATTGATATAGAAATTAATTTGTTTTCAAATAAGTAGTAATATTGTTCTCAAATATTTATGATCCAATTTTATACAATTTTTTTACCCAAGATAACTTTACTCACACACATGTCTTGGATGATGTGGACAAGTTATTTGCAACATTTGTAAAGCGAGTCACCAAATTCTGTCCATATGATGCAAATATTTTTAGATTATTAACTAAAGAGCAATCCACTTATATCTACTACGTACTATTCAAGTTTTCATTTAATAATCTTGAATTCCATGTCAATTTGTTCTCAAGGGATGACACATTGGTTGAAAATTTGGGTTTTGAAGATATGCTCCCTTCAAAGTCTTAAGTTCGAGATTCACATGTGACATTACTTTTTCAATGTCTCCGGTCCTGGCTTAGAAACGGGTGTGATTACCCGTGTTTCAAAAAAAGAATTCCACATCAATTTTGAGTAATGCGTTAGTTTTGAATAATATGAAGTTTGACAAATGAATAACTCCTTTTGAATTTATCATTGAGAAAATGTTCAATTTACAACCTTGTGAGTCAACATAAGGCTTGTTGTGCAATTTTCATGCTGAGAGATGTGTCTCTTTCAATTAGAAAGATATTTTGCCACATGAGATCAATTCAACTGACAGTTCACCATATTATGAATTCAATAATAATTGTTATGAGCATTTTAAGGGTCATAGACCTTATCAAGATTACCAACAAAACTTTCCTTTGAGAAGTGCCCAAGTATAGAAGCTGTAGAATCATTAAGGGCCATGAACATATAGAAAGAAATTTTGTTGTCATTTCGGCATGTAGTGCTAGTCGAGCAACATGGGTAAGTGTTCGCAGCTACGCTTTAGAAGGTCAATGAGCTCGACACAACACTCACTGATACCTCGCATGTACTTGGGGCATCTTCTAGCAAGTATGTTCGTGTTCACCATTTCCTCTCATTTCTTTTAATTTTTTAATTTTTTTTCGAAAATCAGAAAATTGGAGCTTCGCTGCCCTATACCCGGTGTACCACTGGTCCGTCCCTAAACTATGACACCAGAATACTTCAAAGGGTATTCTAGTTTAAGCGTTTTCCAGCCGTCTTGAACCAGAGATCTCTCAAGGAAGCATGTCTTAAAGCCCTGAGTCTCAATCGTTGAGTTATTCCTTGGGGACTTCTTTTAATTATTAGAGTATAATGTGGTGACTGATTGATTAGCTAATGTGATCATGGTTCAACATCTTTTTACTTCCACATTTATTTCATGATTGATGAATGTTTAGAACTATAATGAACTTGTTTATTTATTATTGTTCTAAATGGAAACACCTGTTACATATTTACTTGGTTTCCTACTAATATATCCTTGATTGGTCAAAGAGGGCCTTGGAATACATGAGGTGATGAGTTCAATCCATGGTGACCACCTACCTAGAAATTAATTTCCTATTAATTTTTTTGGCATCCAAATTATTTATAATATTTAACGTATGCATGAGTAACAATCACTTAATTTATTGTGATCAAATTTTTATAATTGTTTTCATTTAGTTTATTTTTTGGTTAAGTTAAACTATTTTGTATTTGATTTCTTATTACATGTTTAATCTATTAAATAATACGAGCAGTTAAAATGATTTTGATCCGTAAAGAACTTACACAATCTTGGAATCAATTTATAAAATTAATATATATATTTTAAAAAATAGAACACTAGTAGAGTGAAGACCAAATTATTAACTTAAAAGATGACAATAATACAAATTTACTATTTTTTATTATCAATATTTCAACAACCTTTGGTAGAAAGATATTTTCATAGCTTCAATCATTTTTTTTTAGATTACAAAAATTGGAGGGCAAAGACTCGAACCCAAGAACATAAAGTCATTAGGTATATTTTAATGCCACCAAGCTATTGCTCTTGTTAGCCTCAAATATCATTTTCTTAAATCAATAATAATTAGAGGAAGATTCGAAATCATGATATTTGGTCATGCCAATAACTTACATAAATCTCCAAAACTAAATTTGAAATAAATTTTCACACCACTTTTTATTATTACATTCCCAGTACATATCAATTAAACATAACTAAACAAGTAAAATACATACACTCCACACCAAGAACTTTTAAGTTTAAATTTTAGCTCAAACTTGCAAAACTTAAATAACTATACCAATTTTACCTTTATTGAAATGAAAGCTCCAAATAATGTAGTAAAAAGATTCAAACAACTTGCAATTTGTTGATCTGATCATGTTCGTCAGGCTTCACTAGGGCATAATTTGCAGAACTATGAACAAGATGCCCGGATAGCGACGACGTGTCGAAAATCTCGTGGTGGTAGGATTTGCAGACAAAATATAGCACAGCTTTAGCCACAAGAAGAAGCATAGAAATGAAGGCAAAAAAGAAGACCAAAACAATCCCCAAAATACACTTGCCCACAAATGATGTCATAAG
Source organism: Sicyos baderoa (assembly GCA_037832685.1). Taxonomy (NCBI): domain Eukaryota; kingdom Viridiplantae; phylum Streptophyta; class Magnoliopsida; order Cucurbitales; family Cucurbitaceae; genus Sicyos; species Sicyos baderoa. Next base: position 5,508,140 of record JBBMEF010000001.1, on the reverse strand, counting down.
AGGAAACATATGATAGATTACAAGTTGAATCCCTCCCATAGGAAAAGCAAACATCCCCAATAGTTTTGTGGCCATTCTCATCTTCCCTTTAACCAAAGCCCTACTTTTCACCATGGCTTCGAATCCATATGAGTCTTCGAGAACCGACACGACATACGATAGTAACCATATTATCGACAAATACAAAGCTCCCACAACCCAGAGGGTCACGCACACGAAAACAATTGCTAAGCTGTAGTGGTTGTTGAAGCTAAACGCGTAACTTGGTCCATTTAAGATCACGAGTATCAAAACTATGACCAAGAAAAGAGCGAAGTAAAAGGCATACGAACCTATGGAGACACATAGTAAGGTGACGAAAAGTCGGTTCAAAGCCTTTGGCAAGATGCTGATCACGCGCTTGAAAGAAACGTCGTCATGCACCATGTAGATACACGCGACGGCGTAGGTGACGGTGGCGATCGAGAAGAGAGAAAAGAGGACGGAAAAGATCGAAGAAACGGTTACGAAGATGAAATAATAATGTACTTGTGGGGAGATGGGATTGGAAGATGTGGTTTTTGGAAGTAAGAAAAGGTAGATGACCAATTGGATAATGAAAAAGAGATAGAGAGGAAGAATAAAGGCAAGATAGATTTGAGTGAAGATTTTTTTCCATTGGTATACCAACCTTAGGGCTTCTTTGATGATTCCAAACACTCCTAAAAATTGAAGATTTTCAAGTTTTGGATTCATTTTTTTTTTTTTTGGGGCTGATAAAGTGAGAATTATTTGAATGTGAAGAACTTTTGAAAAATAGAAGGAAGATATATAAGAAATGCAGGATAAAATAATGGTTGAAAATTCTAAGTCTTTCATTGACTGGCACATTAAACAAATAATTTTAGATATGAAAATTCAGAGTAAGTGTTTTAAATTATATAAAAGAAAATGACAGATGGGAAATTTCTACGAAAACAGAAATTAAACTATTTTTTTCAGAAGCGTGTTTTTATGTCTTCGTTGATTGAGTCTGTTGACGAAAGTAGCAAGGGGTGTTTGACCGCAGGTGAGATGAGATGAGAGAAGAGGAGAGAAGATGAGATGACAGAAGAAAAACCTTGTTTGGGGTGCAATGAGATGAGATGACGAAAAATTTTGTTTGGGGTGCACGGAAATGAGACGAGATGACAAAAACTTTGGGGTGAGGAGAGAGGAGATGGGATGTTAGATTTTTTTTTTTTTTTTTTTTTTTTTTAATGGAATTATTCTCAGATCTTAATCTATTAACATAAATATGAAAATTTTACTAGTAATATAAAATCAATATCATACCACCCTTGATCATATTAATATTCATATTCAATAATGATATTATGTATATGGCTTAATAATCAAAGTTTTGAATTTCTCCTACCTAAATATTTTTTAATTAAAAAGTAATAATGAGCAAAAATTCCACACAACAAACGAGATATTATAATTATTCAAAATTATCATTCATTTTTAACCCTCAAAATAATCACTCATTTCAAATTAATCAAATCAATTCCTTATTTTTAAACCACTAACATACAACTCTTCTTTCAAAATCTCTATTCAAACAAGTTTTTCCATGCCTCCTCCACCAAAATCTTCATTCAAATGAGTTATTGCCCGTAAATTCTTCTACAAAAAATTCCATCCAAATTACAAGTTATTGCACAAATTCTAATTTTTAATCACTCAAAATAACTCATTACAAATGCTCATCCAAACAGCCCCTATTTGACAAAAGTACTAAGAAAAAAAAGGGAAAATGCCCCAAACTATCCTTAAGCTATGAAGTTTGTAACAATTATATATCTAAATTTTTATTTCATCAACACCCTTAAAGTTTGATAAGTATTGCAATTAATTCCTTGGTCAAATTTGGATGAGATAAATAAGGACAAAATTATCATTTTATAAAATGAAAAGTTTTATATTTCTCCTCTCTTTCTTCATCTTCTTCTCCGACTTTCATTTATTTTTCTCAAACTTCATTTCATTATTAAAATACATTTAGCAAACACAATAAAAAATTTGGAAAACCTCCGTAAAACTCCATATTATATTACAAGACAACATGATAAACAAAAACATGGGTAAAATAATTTTTGATGTACAACGTTGGATAGTTCTAAGAAATTTCATGTGTGTTGTTTTGTGTATGTTGTAAACAAGATTGTTGGGGGTAATTTTTCCAATGAAGAAATTGGATATTTCTAAGTTGGCAAAGGATAAGAGAGAGAGGAATAATGAAAACTAAAAATATTTGAGAGAAAATCTTTCTCCATTTTGTAAATCAATTTGAAGGTTTCTTGAACAATTCTTTGGATTCCAAGAAACTGAAAATTTTCCATTTCTACATCCATATGGGAGGAGAATATTATTGTAGGAGAAAATATATGTTGATGAGTGGAGAAAAGTATGTATATATAGATAATATATGGATTATTTATTTATTTTTATAAGAAAATAAAGATTTGTTTCTTTTTCAAATTTAAAACTTTGATGGGATGAAAAGAATGGATAATGGCATTATGGCCCTGGGTATGGGTAGGTTACACAATTAATTGCTTTTCAGAAACATCATGAAAGATTGAAATCTAAATTTTGATTTGGCTGGGGAGGGTTTCGAATCTATAAATTTCTTGTTTACTACATTAACATTAAACATATAATCTTATCTAGTTGGCATCTCATTATAATTCATTTCATTGTTTTTAATTTACTCTGAAAAATTATTATATTACAAGGCATTGACAATAACATACATTTTGTGCATTTTGTTGTAGGTATGAAAATGTTATAAAATGCTCTCTAATTTTGAGAGTCTCTTAGTAAAAAATACAATATAGATTATATATTCAACTTTGATATGAAGGTTTTTTTTTTTTTTTTGAAAAAAATATTCTTATTGACTTTGTATATGTAAGGGACATACAAAAAAAGTGTAGTAATATAAAATGACCTCCAATTGAGGGCAACAATACTTGGCCTTCATGGAGCTTGGGCTTCTTATAAGCCAATAGGCAATTCATGCCTAAAAGAAAAGAAAAAGGGAGAGTGCGGATCGCCTGGTTGAACACTACTCTTGAGTGGAAAACGTCAACACTTTTTAGTTTACACTAAGACATTATTTGAATATCTACATCAATCTAAAACTCTAAATACTTCTATAATTTATCAATTTTTTCCTTTAAATTATGGACTTCTATTCTAATTGGGCTAGTTAATATTCTTCTCGATGATTGCACTCTCATAATTATTGGACTAAACTTTAATGGGCTCGTAACGAACTTTTAACACGCCTCGCCCGACTCCTCTACAAGATTTGATTTTGCCTTTGGGATGCATCGACTAATATGGCCAAAGTGGTCGTTGTTAGCATCGCTTTGATAGAGCATTCATGTTTTGTTCTTGGTAATTTATACCAAATTTCAAAGTCATACAAGACAATTTTATTATTGGAATAAAAATGTGCACATAACAAAAGTAATATTTTATGGAGTACTCAGTTTACAAAGGTAGGAAAAGGCCATTATATTTATATATATAGCCAAACATGCTGCCAATTACAAGGTTCCCACCAAAGGAAATTTGTTATCAAATGTCTTCACTCCTTTCCTAATAAAACCTTTTTCCTTAATATCTTGAAAATAAAGAATAACACAAACATGGGAAACAGAATCAATAAAAAATCTTCAAAGACAAGATTTTGAAGATGAATCAAACTTGTTCAATCTTTTCAAGCTCAACATTTTTGGCTATCAAAGGGATATAACCATTCAACAAGAACACTTGAAGATGATTCGATAGCGCCGACTTGTCGATATTCTCTTGGTGGTGTTCTTTGCATACAAAATACAACACTGTCTCTAACACAAGCTGCCACAAGAAGACATTCACAAGCAAGAACAAGCACACTATTCCCAAAATGCCCCTCCCCACCATTCCAAACCAAACTCCATGCACTACAAGCTTCAAAAATGCTTGTTGAACAATCACCAAAGAGACATTGATGAGCAACAACATGATTGTGGCTACCAACATCTTTCCCTTTAATAGTGCCTTGCTCTTCGCCAACGCTTTGAATCCACACGACTCTTCTAATACGGACACGACACTCGAAAGTTGCACTATGACACTCAAATATAGTAAGCCGACTAAGTATACGATAAGGAAAACGACGAAGATTGAGCCATTGACGTCGCCAAAAGGTCCGTATCGGATTAGGAGAATAAAAAGAAGCAAAATGAAAGAGAGTACTGCAAGTAGATTGTAGGCAAAGAAGGATACGAAAACGCAAAAAAATGTAACTATAAGGCGCTTCCAGACTTTGGGAACAATGCTAATTATTTGCTTGAAAGAAACCTCTCGACCTGTATTAAACATGCAAAGTTAAAATTTTCATAGAAACCGCCTAACCTTACAATATTTTATAGTAAAAAAAACCCGAGATTTATTTGAATAAACTTATACAGTACAAAAGTTTTGAGTTTCATGGGAATTTAAAATGAGTTAGGTCACCTAAAAAAACACTAAATTGATGTGTTGTTTCTTCAGATTTGGAGAAATTACAATTAGAAACTTTCATAAAATCAAATAACCTATTTTCTCTCCTAAATTTTTGTTAACTTCATAAATGGTATATCATCCTCTAAATTATTTAACATTAACAAACAAAAATGAAACAACTCAAAAACATTTAAACAAAAAGTAGTACTATATCAAGAACTAATACACATAGCTTATCTCGAAAACGCGTTAGGGTCAAATAAAAAAGAAAACATTTTTGTTCGCGGTTACATACCGGTATGTATGCAGGCAACCGTGTAGACAACGGCCGAGGTAGAGAGAAGGGAGAAGACGAAGAGGAAGACGATGTATGAGATGTTAAAGAGCCAAAAGAAGGTCAACTTAGGGGTGATAAGATCAGATACTTCATTGTATTTTCGAACATCTTGATCTTGGTTGTTCTTGTATAGAAATGATGCTTGGTGAAAGAAGCTGCCAAAGAGGAGATTCGAAATCTCCATGTGAGCCAAGAAGATGAAGGTAAGAGGTAGAATCAACGAAAGAGCGATTTGGGTGAAGATTTTTCGCCATGAGAGGACGATTTCATACGTCTCGCGAAAGATATCGACTATATCGAAGATCGACATGTTTGTTTTTTTCTCGGAGGATGAGGAAGATGGAGAAGAAGAAGAAGGTTTATAATGGAAAATTGAATGATATAGAATATAGAGCAAATGAATTAGTCTAAGGTCGTACATAAAAAGAATATGGGAAAATAAATTATAAATAAGAAGTTGTCAAAAAAGAGAACCAATAACGTTGAATTTGTAACCATTGTACGTCAGTCGATATGTTTGAAGTGGAATAAACAAATTTAAGTAATTGTCATTTTGATATTTAGAATTGTTAAGACGTTGAATTAGCAAAGACAAAAAGGCCGTTGAATACGCTTAATGCTTAATTTGATTAAACAAAACTTTAGATTAATTTTCTAGGGAAATTGTACCCGGCTCATCTCATAAAATAATTATAAATGCAGCACAAAAAAATAAATAAAATCAAAATTAAATGATATCAAAACTGGGGAATGGGAAACAATTGAGGATATCAAGAATAACAAATATGTGCAAGAGATTGGAAGATTATTGCTTTCCGTTGACTGCTATAAATAGGGGTATTCAAATAACTCAAACCAACTCAATCCAATTTAACGAATTAAATTAGGTTAAATACATAAGTACTCAATAAAAAACCTTCCATACGCCCTCTCCCACCTCTCAACCGAGACTAAAGCAAAACCCAATAAGACATAGTTATGCCCACAAATGCTAAAAAACGATCTCCAACAAAGATTTTCCCTAAGCCCAATAGAGAGCATAGCTCTACATCGTTACTTTTCATGTCAATTTCTCTTGAGCAAAACTCTCCTATACATGGATATGTAGGAGAACCCTACATTTTAGAGATGTTGCATCATAGAGTGCCATAAAAATTATATACTTTATAAAATAATTTTCTTAATTTTTTTTTTTGTGACACCAATGATACCACATCCCAAAATGGAGGGTCGAATGTATTGGAGAGTTTTGCTCAATTTTCTTTATCTCACATTTTCCTATCCCAAATATTATTATACTAAGGGGTTGATTGTTTGACATATTTAAGTAAGATTTAGCTTAAGTAGTTATATTAAGAAGTTAAAGATTGAAAGTTGCCAAAATCCCGTTTAAATGTAGTTTTTGTATTGAGAGAATTATAGTCAAAAATCTTGTTTTGATGTAAATTTAAAATGAACAATTATTTTTATTAATTAAAAAATAAATAATTAAAAATGAGCGGTTAAAAATGAGTTATTTTGATTGATTTGAAATAAATGATTAAAATTGAGTGGTTATAAATGATTGTGTAATTATAAATAAATGATTAAAAATTTTGGAGAGTCCGGCGATATGTCGTGTAATATTAGTTAAGTTGCACGAAAGTTGATTCGAACAGTCATGAATATAAGAAAAAAAAAATTGAGAAGTTATTTTCGAAAAAGAAAATGAGGAGAGTTAAACTGGTTTGGATGTAGGTTTTTGTGGAGGAGTTCGTAAATGTTCCAACTAAATGCTCAAACAAACACCCCTAAAATAACACCCAAAAATTCATTCTCCCCCGCAGGGCTCAACCCTTCCATTTTTTCTTCCAATATATCAACTCATCACTGTTTATTAGTTGATTTTCAATTTGCTCTCAGATTTTGACCCGTAATCTTTCTCTTCAATCTCTTTTCAATTCTTAATTCTTCGATACTCTTTCCTCAAATCATTGTATGTTTGTCTCGATTTCAGGTTGCGAATTCGGCATTTGTCGATCCCAATTGACGCGCAAGAAAGCTACGAACTCTCCGCTGGATTCAGCCAAAAAGGCGATTTCTGCTCTTACTTGGATACCGAGGTTTGAATTCCATTTCCATTTTCAAAATGTTGAGCTGATTATTGAATCGTCTGTTGCCGTAAGTCATTTAATGATGATCCGATTGGTTCTTGTCAATTTGGTTTTGGTTCGATAGAAATTTCTTGATTCTTGTATTTGTTGGATTTCATTAGGGCGTATCTAGAATCAAGAATGTCTCCGTCGAGAACATAGTTTTTCTTTTCTTCATTTCTGTTAATATTGTTCGAATGCGAAATTTCTTCAATTGAGGATCGAGGAATTAATGGGAATCTTCCAATCTTCGTAGACTCTGTTGAGGTATTAGAGGAATGGGCAGTAATGGAGCAGACTGCGCAGAGAGGGCAACCAGTGATATGTTGATTGGTCCAGACTGGGCCATAAACATTGAGCTATGTGATATTATTAACATGGACCATGGGTAATTTCTTCTTCTTTTTTTTATTTATTTTTTTTTAATTTTATATATCCATGAATGTTGAAGCTAATTCACAATTTATTTTCAATGTTTTGAACCTTCCATCTTTGTTCTTTCTTTAAGATAAACTTCATATGTTGTAGGGTTAAGTAATCGTCGTACACTCAAGCTAACCCAAACACTCGTTGATATAAAAACGAAAGAACCTCATTGGCTAGGTTCAGTGCTCCCCTTGGATTTGTAACCAAAGAGTTTTCGTTCTCTCAAATGGAGCCATTTCTTAATCATGTAGTTTGTTAGCTTTTGGTTCCTTCTAGTCTATGCTTTTCCTTGTTTGTATTGTCCCTGTGTACTCTTTTATTTTATCTCAATGAAAGTTGTTTTTTATTTTTTTCATTAGCTGATGAACCGGATTACAGCAAGTTGCTTGAAAACCTCTTTAATCTATTTGCTGACCGAATGGCTAACATGACATGATTTATGATTAAATTTGTGACTACGAGTTTCCTTACTACAGTCTGCACAAGAGATTATTTCCGTTTTTGTTGTACTGATTGTTGTTATGAAGTTTTATTGTTAATGGTTTGAAGCTCCTACCACACATTTCAAATTTGCGTATCTACATCATATTCGTTTTACAATCAATATGCTTATTCTACTTACTGTGAGGGTTAACTCGATCATTGTTTCAAATTTGCAATGTCAGGCAAGCAAAGGAGGCATTGAAGATACTCCAGAAGCGGCTAACAAACAAAAACCCCAGGATTCAGATTTTGGCCCTTGTTGTATGTTTCTCTTTCCCTTATCAAATCAAATCTTATCAATAAGTCTCTTACTCTTGCTCCATGCATGTTTTAACTACACCAGACCAGACAATGGCACTGATCAATTCATTCAATCTGAACCTATTTATTATTGTTATTATTCTTGCAGTTGTAATAAAATTTTCTTTATGAATTTTTGGGTTTTCCGTATCCTCATGATAGCTCCCTTATATTTTGGTAGCCCATGAGTAATTTGTTCCTTGGTGAATGATTCGAGGCTTTCTTACCATATCGAATATGTAAAGCTCACTATCCCGTCTTTCAAATGTATTAATATAGGCATTGGAGACTCTTAGCAAAAATTGTGGTGAGAATGTGTTTCAGCAGATTGTTGAGCGTGACATCTTGCAGGACATGGTTAAAATAGTGAAGAAGAAGGTGTCTTTCTATATTTACTTATGATATATTACTGATAAACGATTCATGTATATTATTTCATTTTGTTTGCTCATTGGTTGTGCTTCTTTTTTCTTCTTTGCAAACGAAGTCAATAATGGTAATTCTTTCTTTCGATATGTTTCAATTTTTCAGCCAGATTTGAGTGTGAAGGAGAAAATACTTTTTCTAATAGATACATGGCAAGAAGCATTTGGGGGACCAAGGGGAAGGTATCCCCAGTGCTATGCTGCTTATAATGAATTGAAGGTATTTAGTTTTTCGCTTTATTCATTTTTCTCGACCCTGAAACTATGTATAGTGACCTCCACTTGATTTATAGTTCTTTTATTGCTCTCATTTCCTTAAACATAAGATATTTTATGTTTTTTACTTCTTCATTACCCTTGTTCATTAGAATTTTAACTTAGCAATTGCCTGAATCAAATTTTGAGTCATTTTTGTCGTTTTCTATATCTCAATTCATTCTCTTGTATGCAAGCTATGCATTGAAACTCTTAAATTGTATTTCTTCCCAATGGTATTGCATATTGCTTTGTCGCATGTATAAGGTTTTATGGTGCTACATGGCTTCTATCTTTTTTTTAATACAACAATATTAAGGGTTGGAGGATTTGAGCCTCCAACCTTTTGGTCGAGGATACGTGTCAATTATCACTAGGCTTAGCTCGCTTTGTCTTGTGCTAAGAAGTTTGAGGGTACATATGTCAGACCTGAAAGAAAACAAGGTGTCCTCCAAGAGAATATGATTTGAATGCTCAACCTTATTTGGAGTAGAATAAGGAAAGAATCTACATTCTATTAGGAGTAGGATAAGGATTTGATCTTAGAGGGTGGAGAAGGGCTTATGGCTTGAGAGTGATTTCATGTGCAAAGGAGAACTTCATTAGTCTTTTACAAAAGAAGGAAGCAACATTACTTATTAAGGACTTTAGGCCTATTCGCCTGTTATCATTCTTCGTTGTTTCTAGGTTTCGGCCGCCCATTTTTTGGCATGGAGATGTCTTTGTTTATTGATTACTTGCTTTGTTGGGAAACTTTTCCTGTATTCCTTGCCATGGGATGCTCATTGTTTGATCCTTAACCCATTTGAAGGTTTCACTTGTCGTTCCCCCTTTGGCTGTCTATCTAGTGAACTCATCTTCTTCTTCCTTGGGCATCCGGTCTTTGGTTCTTTATGGAGAGTGAAAATTTCAAAGAAGGTTAAATTTTTTACTTGGCAGGTTTTTCTTGGCCATTAACACCATTGATAGGGCGAGGTGGAAAGTCCCCTCCTCTATGGGGCAGATGTGCTACATTTTGCAAAGCGGTTGAAGACCTTTTTTTTGCCTGACAGAGTCTTTGTAGAGTCACGATGGTAGAGTTGCTCTCTTTCCTTATTGTGAGAAATGTGTTTTTTTTTTGTGGCAAGCTGGTGTATGCGCTATTTTGTTGGGACTTTGGAGTGAGAGAAACAATAGAAGTTTTAGAATATTCTATGTTTTGCTTTGGGCCTCCGTTTCCAAGTTATGTGATACGATCCGACCCATTGATTATTATTAGCATTTATTAGGATTTTATTATATTTAATTTATTGCCTGATTTAGTCATTAGGGTTAGAATTATGTTTTATTATAAATAGAGAGGGTTGGGTAGAGTGTTTAGGTATCCAATTGTTTAATGAGTATTTGAGTGATTTATTGTAGGGCTCGAGAGATTCTCTTGAAAGGGAGGTTCCAAGACCTATCAAAACTTGGTTATCTTTATTTATTTATATAATCTTTTACTTTTGATATAATCTAGATCTTGGATCATATCATTATGTTGATTATTGTAGGTATTATTTCTCTCGATTGAAAGACCATTTTCTTAAGGTCTTCCTTTTTTGTGGGCTCCATATTTTGTTTGCCCTTTTTTGTATTCTCTTCCATTTTTTTTCTCAATGAAAGGATGAGTTATTATAAACAAAAACGTTAGGAAGAAAATTGTCTATGTTGGTTTTGGAGGTTTTTTTGCTGCATCTTGAGTTTGAGATAAGTCCTCTTTGTTAGGAGGTATGGAAGTTATGATCCCAACTCTTTAATAAATAAAACTCGCAAGTTGGTCTAATGGTCAAGATGGCCTTGGAGAGCTAAGATGTTATGAGTTTAATCCATAGTGACCACCTACCTAGGAATTAATTTCCTATGCGTTTCCTTGACAACTAAATGTTGTAAGGTCAGGTGGTTGTCCCATAAGAATAGTCGAGGTTTTTGTTGTTGGCTCGGACACTCACAAATATTTTTGAAAAAAAAACCTCTTTAATAAATAAATACCAATTGGGATGAGGTTCTGTGATATTTTTGGTTCTGGCTGTGACATAATTTCTATCTTTTTCTTTCTCCGCTCATTCCCATGTGTATGATCCCTCATGTTACTTGATTTTTTCCTCATATTTCGAAATTTTATCTCTTTACTTGGTGTGTGTATTGATAAAATCTTCATTTGATTTCCTTTTTCCTTCTAAGTAGAATTTTGCCTTTCACAGAATGCTGGAGTTAGTTTTCCACCGCGAGAAGAAAATAGTGTTCCATTTTTTACTCCGCCTCCTACCCAGCCCATTCTTATTCAACCTGCTGCAAGTTATGAGGATGTTGCGATTCACGCCTCTCTTGATTCTGAAGTTTCTGGCCTGAGGTATTAAATTATGATTATAATAATCAATTTTATAGCCACATTTCCCAATTTCCTGACATACTCTATGTGTCTCGCAGTCCTATTTGATGGGCAATGGATTATTTCCAAATAATAATTTTATTTATAACAGCTTGCCAGAGATTCGAAATGCACAGGGGATTGCAGATGTGCTAATGGAGATGCTTGGTGCTTTGGACCATAAAAAACCAGAGGTAGATTTCTCTGCATCTTCTATTGACTGAATTTGTATGCCTATGTTGTACAAATTTTCTTTCAAGATGCGTTCAACTGCTAGCAATAAATTAGGCACAGAATTTTCTGAAAAAATGGTTAAATAGTCATTAACTTAATAAAATAATAAACAAAACAGATATAGTAAGCATAGCTCAACGGTAATTGACATGTATAATGAGCTATACAATCACTCGACCTCCGAATCCCTTCCTCTCCAAACCTTGTTGAACTAAAAAAAACTCGAGGGAAGTAGTTCTATAGGCTTGCGTCCCTAATGTCAATTAAATTTGTTTGTGCATGTCTTCGTTAAAACTGAAGTAAACAATATCTTCCATTTCATTTTCGGGTGCTAATGATGGAACACAACGACAGGATGTAAAGCAAGAATTGATTATTGACTTGGTTGACCAATGCCGGTCTTATCAAAAGCGTGTCATGCTGCTTGTAAATAGTACAGGGTAAGCATGATTTTACTTTATTTTATTTTTACAAGAAATAGAGAATACATATCTAGAAAAGTAGCATAAAGGAACATTCTATACACTGACTATTGTTTTCACTTCACCAGCTCAGTGCCTCCCTCTCTTTTCTTTCTTTTAACTTGAATCAAAGATAGAAATGATATGCTTTGTTTACCTTATTTTCATTACTCTAAAAAGGCTGACTATTGTTTTCACTTCACCAGAGATGAAGAACTTTTATGTCAGGGATTGGCTTTGAATGATTGTCTGCAGCGAGTACTTAAACAGCATGACGATATTGCGAATGGAACGACTACTAGGGTACCAACAGGAGCTGAATCATCAGCTCTTCCAATTATAAATGTCAGTCATGTGGATGATGAATCGGAAGATGATTTTTCTCAGTTAGCTCGGAGGTATTTATAATTTTTTGTTTCTACAAAATTATCTCCATATAAGTCTGCTGAGTGCTTACAGTGTTTCTGATAGTTCGATTGGGCTTGAATGGTTCATTCGCGTTAGGATTTTGGACATTATTATTATACATAACTGTGAGATTGAGCACTGGAATTCTGAACTGTGAGATTTGGGTTTGAATGGCCCATTCTTCCTATTTTATATTTTCATGGAAGTTCAATATGCAATGCATTGTAATTTTTTGCAGATCATCCAGAGATAATTCCCAAGGACAAAGCAGAAAACCAGCCAATGCTAGTGCCAAAGCGGCCCGTGTCAGCCTTCTTCTACCTCCTCCACCATCATCAAAGAAGCCTGTTGTTGCAGGAGGCAGCAGCATGGTTGATTACCTCAGTGGTGATTCTTACAAATCAGAAGAAGCTTCAGAAACCTCTCATCCACCTTTTACAGTACCTCCAACTTCAACCCTGCAACCAGTTTACGACGAACCAACTCCCACGAGCAGGTCCGCGGATTTGCTGCCTCCAGCACCATGGAGCTCACAGTCCAAAAGCTCACCCTTTCTTCCTCCCCCACCATCAAAATACGACCAGAGACAGCAAGTTTTTGACCAGCATGAAACTCACGGGTCAAGTTCCTCATACGATAGCTTAGTCGGACATACCGAGAGCCTCTCTCTCAATCCACCAACTGCAACCAAACAGGACAAGCAAGAGGATGTGCTATTTAAAGATCTGGTTGATTTTGCGAGCGCTAGGTCATCTGCGTCGTCGAAGCCGAACCAATCTTTGTGAACATTTTAGTAAAAGATGGAAAGTATATGGTGTTTGTTGGTATAGAGTATAAAAAGTTGTGTTGTTTTAGCCCATCAGGTTTTGCATCAGAATGGATGAGATTTATCAATTACCAAACTACCTTTTGGAATTGGAAGCCGGTGTTTGGGCTGTTAATGAATGGAGCAGTTTATTGCATATATTTGGTGTTACAATTCCAAAGGTTATTATCGGTATAGAATGTTTTTTCATAACTTGCCTTGATTTGCAAACGACATGAAAAAAGGTTTGCATTATTGGGTTATTGTGGACATTTTCTTTTATCAGAGCAGATGGGCTTATTTGCTCAATTTCCTTTGTTTTCGTTTGTCTGAATCTCAGTGAATCGTGATAGCAAGGCTCACTTACAATATCATGTCTCGTATTTTGAGTTTTCACTTTCTACCTAATTTTGTCTTTCGGGAGTTGTGTATTGGTTGTCTTTTGCTCACTTTTATGAGCGGTGGTTGATTTATGTTTCCTCTTTTGGGCATCAATTTTTATTTCTAAGTACATTATTTCGTTTTTAGGTCCAATTTGTCGATAGTTTGATTTGATTTCAATTAAAGTATTTAGTTAAGAGTTTTTATGGTTGATTCATTTTTTTTTTTTTTTGAGTACATATTGAGAGAAGGGAGACAAATACTAATTCTCGGGATCGAATTTGTTACGCTAATGTTGAACTGATTTACAATCAAACAATAAAATTATTGCGTTACTGACCTAAACGAAGGTTGGTCTTATGCTTTTTTTTTTTTTGAAATTAGATAGCTTATTATTGTTGGCATAGCTTAAAAACTCAAAACCTCAATTTCTCTCCCAAAATCTCAAATGTTTTCGCAATCTTTCAAATGTTTCTCTCAAAGAAACTCTGAGTCACAAGGCCTTTAAGAGCGGTTAGGCGATTTTTATATCAAATTTACAATTCAATTGATATTACCAAAACTTTGATTTCTAAATAAGTGGCTGAAGAAAGCAAAATGTCATCAAAATACAAGTGATTGTGTTAAATCCTCATATAAATCTAAAATTATAGTAAAATTCAAATGAACCATAAGTAAAAACATAAGAATGTAACCGTCATGTAATTATTTTACCAATGAATATTACTTTAAATTAATACTCAAAATTTGATTTTTCATGCATAGAACTTTTAAATCAAATATTTTATTATTGAATGGTCAAATTACACTCAAGAAAATAATGATGACATAAAAATATATTTATTGGGAAAAAACAGCAGCCTAACAACAACAACAATAACAATATATTTTAGAAAACCACACATGCGCCTCTTTATTAATAATATTTAGAGGTCCTAAATAGTAAATAGCATATAAAACTAAAAACTCAGTCCACTATTTGTTAAAACAAAAGGGTATTTATATTTATTTTTGAAAATAATAATATATTTTATTTGAAGTCAGTAGTGATGGGTGTTACATAACTTTATGGCATATAAAATATTTTTGTTTTGTTTGCTAAATGGCTAACAATAGTGTGTCAAAACTGTATCCATTAAATTAAATTAAAATCAGCTTCACTTTATATTGTTTCCCATTTCAGCTCCATAAAAACTTATTTAAATTTAAAACAACTTTCCTTTGTTTGTGCAACCACAGACTTAACACCTTTTTTTTTTTGTTCAATCACAAAGAATTGGTTTATAAGTATTACATGAGTGGTTTTGTTTTGGGTTTAATGCTACCTTAAACCAACTTTGTTTAGATAAAATGCATTTTAGAGTTTGAGTTTATCATTTGGTGCTTGGGTTGAAAAATTAGATGTAATAATGTAAAACTCGAAAGGCCAATAAAAACACAAATAGAATAATCGCACGAGTTTTTTGCTTTGTGATTGGAGAGACAACGCACGCACAATTCTCTAAACACTTTCTTTTTATTTTTCTACTTATTTCTCTCCAAGTTTCTCTCTTGCTTAATTTCTTTAATTTTCACAATGAAATGAGTCACCTATTTATAACTCTATTATAACTTGGTTTCTAAGTTCTTACCAAAAAAATTTCCTATTAATTACTCAAGTAAGGATCCACTAATTTCTTAATTAGCTCTTAAATTGACAATGTCGCCTAATTACATTTAAAACAAAATAATAAATTTGTACTAAAGTTTATTCAACGAGGATCCTGCTAAATTTTTATATAAAAATAATAGTACAAAAATAAGGTATAGTCCCCAATCCAATAAATCATTTCACTTTTTTGTCTATGTTAAGTTAAACCATATGTATTAAAATATAAATCAAAGCATGAGGGACATATATAATTTAAACTATTTTTAACCAAAGGATCAAATAAGAATATCTTAGGTAATTAACAATAAGTTTAAGAATGAAACCAAAAGTGACTACTAATTAATCAATTCAATTGAAATATCATTGATTGCTAAAATTAGCATATAGCAAGTCAAAAACTCAAGATTACTAATATTTCTTAAAGTAAAGCAAAACCAAACTTCTACTTGTGGCATATAACTCATAATTGCTACTTAAGCCACACACTTGCAAAACAACAACTCTGACAGCAAGGACATTACCCTCAAAATTAAATAAAATATGGCATCACTTAAATATTCATTTCTACCTATGTGGTTCAATTTAGACTATATTTTATTATTCTTTAACGTGATACAAATTGAATCATATATGTAGACATTAATATTTAGGTTATGACATAACCTAAACTTTTCTCTTTTAATCTATACATATTAAGTTTCATAGTCAAAAAATCTTAAAAAATCAAAAGATTAAGTAGTCAATTTATGATATTAATTTTATATAAATTTGTTTTGACTTCAAAATGTGTATATATATATATTTATTTATTTTCAACAAAGTGCACTATAATTTGTAAATATTTTACACAGTGTTGAACAAAACTTCACTGAAACTGAGATTAATTATTTTTTTGGCTGGTATTAGGTAATGAAAGGCATGACATGATAGAGCAAGAATAAACAAGTTTCCTTTTTTGTCTGCCATTGTCAGAGCTTTTCAATAACAAAACTAGTTGGCAACTTCCATATATTACTCAACCATGTCTCCTTCCAATGCCCTCTCATAAAGCTCCCTCCTCCCTTTCACATTTCAACACCAAAAATCAAATTCCAAATTCCAAATTATTCACCAACTCTCCATTCATCATGCTAGTTTTTTCCAAGCTTAGGTTCATTCTTGTCTTAATACTTGTTCTTGCTCTCGCCTCCGCGTCATCGGAGGCATCAAGGTTGCCGAGGGAGAATTGGGAGCAGATGATGCCGAAGAAGATACCATCTCCATCCTCGGCACCATCGAAAGGGACGAACTCCGTCGCTTCTTCGTCTTCCAAAGGTACGAAAGTTGATGGGAATCTGCCCAAGAAGAATGGGAAGGCTTAGCTAGGTTTCATTATATGGTATAAAAAGGAAGATATTATACAACTGTTAGTCACATTATTTCAACCACTCGAATAAGTTTTCGGAGGAATTTCGAGGAGGGGGCAACGTGCCGTGGAGCTCAACGGAGCATTAGTGATCACTTTTGTGGCGGATTGATAGACTATACTTTTTTTTAGTTTAATTATAATTGATGGAGGGAAGATTCGAATCATTGTAGGAAGTTAGAGATCGATAGAGTATACTTATATGAACTTATAAGATACTAATTTTAGATTATTGTTTTTTGTTGGGTCAATTGGAAAACCTCTTTGCTGACCAAAAGTGAGAAATAATTACACATTCTAAGTCAAATTCAACTGTTTATGTATTACACTAAAAAATAATGAATGTGAAAAAGTCTCATTCATTTACTTAAATGTATCAGTTTGGATATAAAAGTTCTTATCTGAATTCCTTTTTTCCCCCTAAATTTGTTGTTGTATTAAATTTCCCTATCATTAATTCTGGTCGCCACCAAGAATTATATTCATACTTTTTTAATTTTTTAAATCCTTTATTATTAAGCTAATTCAGATGATGTACTTAAAAAAATAATAATAATAGTTTAGGTTTCATATTTAATATTCAATTTATATGCCATCCAATTGTAAAGTTGATGTTTTTCAGAATTTATAGTACTAATTGATGCAAATATTTGCTGTCACAAACCTTGTAAAGTTTGGTATAAAATATGTTTAGGAAAATTACCTGGATTGAGATATTACCAAGACACAAAAAAGACAAAACAACAACCTTAATTGAATATAATGTCATTGGAATTGTCAAAAACACAAAATAAATATATTGTCCTTTTCGTAGTAATTAAAACCGGCCAACGACGACTAATTATATGTTATAATCCTTTTTCTTGTAGTTAATTATAGTATGTGAAACTTGTTATGTTCCAAAGTTTCTCAATCTTCATCCATGAGTTTTTCACTGTCCATGCAAACATGGTTCTACATTGGAGTGTTGATAGTGACCGCCACGGCCGTCGACGAAGCCGACCGTCTAGCCATCGCCTTGCCTGGATGTTCAAATCGGTGCGGTGATGTCGAGATTCCATACCCTTTTGGACTAGCTCCTGAATGCTCCCTCAATGAGGCATTTCTTGTAACTTGCAATGGCTCGTTTAGTCCCAACAAGCCATTCCTTCGCGACACACCAATCATTAGTGTTTCATTGGAAGATGGTGAATTGGTTGTCGAAAATCTTGTGGCTAATTATTGTTTTGATGTCGATCAAAATGTCACGGGACATAACGAAACGTTTTTTCAATTCGATGAGTTCAGTCTCTCGACGAAGAACATCTTCACCGTCATTGGTTGCAGTACTGTCGCAATGATTGGAGGCGTCCTTCAAGATGATGAGAATTACTTATCGGGATGTGCGTCGTTTTGCGATAGCTATCGACATATGCCAAATGGATCGTGTTCTGGAGTCGGGTGTTGCCAGATGACAATTCCAAGTGGATTGAAAGAGGTAAACAAATGGTTTGAAGAGAAAAGTGTGAACCAAATTTATGCTTTCATTCTTTATGTTGTGAATGTTTATTATGTTATGATTGTTTGCATCGAATAGAGCAGGGTCGCA
This sequence comes from Sicyos baderoa, assembly GCA_037832685.1. Classification (NCBI taxonomy): domain Eukaryota; kingdom Viridiplantae; phylum Streptophyta; class Magnoliopsida; order Cucurbitales; family Cucurbitaceae; genus Sicyos; species Sicyos baderoa. The sequence goes on along the minus strand of JBBMEF010000001.1, from coordinate 5,489,939 downwards.
GCTAAAAAAGATTGAGAATAACAATAATAATGAAGATGAAGAAGAGAAAGAACGACATGATGATTTTACTAATCTAGAACATACATGTATGATCTAGAATTTTCCTTGACCATCTAGAATAAAGTTGAATGATCTAGAATCTTCCAATATTATTCAGCATATTACATGTTATAACAATCGAAGTCATAAACAGATGAATTTGTCTGTGAGTGGGAGCGAGTTCACGAACGGGTCGGATATATTTTCGTGTGGGTACAGCTTCGTGGTGGAGCAAAATAAGTTCGAGTTCTCATCGGCTTATGTTCCCCACTTCCCCAACGCCACAATGCCCATGGTGCTGGATTGGTCCGTAGGCAACGAGTCGTGCACGGCGGTTGCGGGCAGCCGAGGGTTCGTATGTCAGGGAAATAGCACCTGCATCAACCCTGGCTTCATGAATGGCTACCGCTGCAAGTGCTTGCAGGGATTCACTGGAAATCCATATTTCCCAAATCTTGGTTGCCAAGGTACGTACGTACATTAAGTTTTTTTTTTTTTTTTTTTTTTTTTTTGAAAATAACTTCAATTAAGTTGTTTGATGTGTGTTTTGTTCAGATATAAATGAATGTGAGGATGGTAATGAAAATAAGTGTACGGACATTTGTATAAATACGGTCGGAGGTTATAAATGCGAATGCCCAAGTGGACACTCCGGCACCGCCACAAAGGACGGCAACGGCTGTGTTCCCCGCCGCCGGATTGACCATGTTCTCATATTAATTTTTGGTACGACTTTTTTTTTTTTTTTCGAAAATCCTTTTTAAATTATGATATAAAATGAGTAGAGCTTACCATATACGACTCAATAACTATGATGTTTTGAACTCAAATCATCCTACTGCATTATTGTTAAATTAATTATTTTATAAGATTATATAATTTGTCTCGTAGAAATAGTCAGGATTGGAACGCGTTCAAAATAATGTGGCAACATTTATTGATAAGTAAAAACTTGTTGCATGTTTTTATAACAATTGAGGGTGTGCATGGATAGGTTTAAAAGGATCTTTTGGGACATTTAGAGTTAATAAATTTACCAACGGGTTTTGAGGAACCCGACCTATTTTTTTTTTTTTTAAATTGGGTCATAGTTGTTATTTATTTTCAATTTTTATTGGAAAAAAATATCATTTTTGACAATTTAAATATATAATCTCCTAGTTATTAAGATGTAAGATATCATTCAATCTCTACTCTTTTTGACATTATTAAAAAATAAAAATAAATTAATATCAAACTAGATAACTAACTGCGTCACCCGACCCATTCAATAATAGATATGTTATTATTATTGATGAGTATGATCACATATACTAATTATATTTAGGGAATTTGCTCTCAATAGCATATTTTTTGCTCTTTATTATAATTGTAGCACATTTTTTAAAATAATTTCATTCATAGCACAGTTTGCCCAAAATTCCTATTCAATCATCATTACACTTCAATCGGTTCAATTCGTAGACTTTTGACTTCTATCAATTCA
>JBBMEF010000001.1:5464091-5488314 GCA_037832685.1 Sicyos baderoa | reverse complement strand
CCACAGAGGATGTTCCAACTTCCACAATCCTTTTGCCTCTTCGGGAATACACATGCTTGAGAGGTGGGGGTCCCACAATTTCCAATAGGGTGCAGTACAAAATTTATTCATTCATCATAAAAGTCTAGGTTACGAAATGGAAAAAGTTGGCCTATCAATGTATTAACATAAGAAACATAAAAAGTAAATTGAACTTTATCAGTTTACTTAGCTAACTTAAATTTGATCTAGGGTACGAGTGAAACAAACAATGGAGGTGGCCGATGTCCTTTTGATGTCCATTATCGTTTCTGTCATCAAAGCTCTATCATCCATCTCTCCCATGTCACCATTCCTTCGATGTCTCCCGGTACCTTGCCTAGGGACGGATGTTTTTACCCCGGGTATAGTGGAACAGAGCTTCGATTTCTTAGTTTCCAAAAAAAAAAAAGCTCTATCCTCGGTTCAGTAGTTTGTCTTCATTGAATTGTGACTTATGTCTGTTTGCCAAATTTCTTCGCCGTGAGGGAATTGATTGCACTACTTTTCATTGTGAAAAGTGTATCTTCGCAAAACACCATCATTCTTTATTTTCCTCACTCTTTCAAAGCTTCGGTTTAATTTATAGTGATGTTTGTGGGTCCTCTAAAGTAAAGATATGTGTAATAGTGCCCTTCAAGGTCCGAGGTTCGAGACTCACCTGTAACATTACTCCTTCGATGTCTCTGGTGCCTGGCCTAGAGACGGGCGTGATTACCCTTGTTTCAAAAAAAAATATGTGTAATAGTGTGAGTCCTTCAACAAATACATCATCGCTTCAAACATAGTGAACTTTTATTCTCTGCATTTTAAATACTTTGTAAGTCAAGATATATGTAATGTAGTGTGAGCACATATTATTAATTGCTGTTTTGATGTTAACCTTTGGGGTTGGTTCCCTTTGACATTTTTGAAAATTTTCTTGCAGGTATAAATTCAAATTCCGTATACCTTCATATTTTTCTCTCATGATTAGAAGGTAGTCATACTCATCTTATTTTGTGAGATATGTACCTCTTGCATAGTTAAGGCCCTGTTTGATAACCATTTGGTTTTTTGTTTTTGGTTTTTGAAATTTAAGCCTACTATTTTATCACATGTTTTTTCTTACTTGGATATCTACCTCTCATCTATATTTATAGAAACCAAACCAAATTTTAAAAACAAAAAAAGTAGCTTCCAAAAGTTTGTTTTTGTTTTTAAAAGTTGGTTAGTATTCACCTACTTTCTTAAGGAACGACGGATATATTGTAGGAAGGGTGGAACACATTATAGGAAATTTGAGTGAGAATAAGCTTAAATTTCAAAAACCAAATGGTTATCCAACGGGCCCTAAACTAATGTTTTCTAAAATTTTATGCCATTTTATTTTTTTTTGTAATCTTTGCTTAGTAATATTTACTTCTGATTCTTACAAAAAAAAAAACTAAAAAGACCACTTGATATAACATCCAAAATCGTTGGTTTAAACTCGTATTTCGTTGACGGATTTAGCCTTGCAGTACTGGAGGGAATTGCTATCAGCCTTAACCCAAATTACAAAGTTTTGGGGAGTACATATCCATGGATTGCTAGAAAAGTACTAACTGACAATTCGCCTAAGCTCAAGGCCTCCCTGCTGTCCCTGCTTTATAAAGTGGTTACATCCTTTGTCCTTAAAATTAAATCTTTTATAGGTTGTTCATTACATTTTGGTATGAAGCATTAACAAGCTGATCTTTTTCTGTCTTATAGAAAGGTGTTTTCAGGATTGATCGTTTGGAATCTCTGGTTACAGAGGTGAGATTCTCTCTTTTACTGTAACAATAAAGAATTCCATTGATAAAACCATCATGGAGTGGCTCAATTGGTCAAAGAGGGCCTTAGAGGGTGCATAAGGTGATGGGTTCAATCCATGGTGACCACCTACCTAGGAATTAATTTCCTACGGATTTCCTTGGCATCCAAATGTTGTAGGGTCAGGCGGTATATCTCGTGATATTAGTCGAGGTGTGCGAAAGCTGGCCCAGACAGTCACGAATATGAAAAGAAAATAATAATAATAATTCCATTTATAAACCAGAGATAATTTTATGACAATCTTAATGTTTTTATCTTATTCTTTGATTTGAAAATAATTAACGCAAACGCGTTATGCTATTTTAATTTGTTGGAAGGGAATTTTATACAAGCTGACTAGTATATATTTTGAACTCAATATCTCCTTTTGTGCCATGTTGAAAGAATTAAAGTGAAAAAGGTCCTTTTTTTCTTGATATAGATTAATGAGTTTTATCCTAAAATCTAGGAAGATAGTTGTTATTGTTTTTCATTTGTTAGTTTAGTTGCAATATTTCCTTACACTAGGTATCTAGTTAATTTGTTGGCTTTTCCTAGAGCTGTAATTCTTGAAAGAATGTAACAAACAAGAAAATAAATCTCTCTCTATTTTCTGTAATTAGATTTAATTTATTCATCTTCATTAATTTATTTACAATGATAATGGTCTTATGTTGTTATGACAGTCGCTTCGGGCTGGAGCGGAGAAGTCCATCGTCGGGAAAGATGTAGAGGACCAGGATAATAAGCTAGTTGTCAAGGAAGCACTTTCCTTTGCATTGTCTGAGAAAGTAAGTAAGAACTAGTTTTTTGTCTACTGAATAATATCTCCAGAATATCCCTTTATGATGAGTAACTTAAATTTTATTTTATTTTTCAAAACATTAAATATAATGCAGGGCTCCTTCGTGAGAGATTTACTCCTCCAAGAAATAACTAAGGTAAATTTAATTGGCGTTTTTTATGTTCTCTCTTCTTACTTCTAAGGGATCGTATGATTATTTTTTCTGGATGTGAGGATGAAATCATGAATTTGTACTGGACAAATAGATTATGATAAAAATATTTACATTTGGTAACTCTAATGTTCTCATGTGTCTCTACTCTTCTGATAAAATAATGAATGCATTCATGAAATTCTAAGACATTTATTTATGGTTTCAACTCACACAAACTGCCAACGACTAATAACCATCCATATCGTATACCTCTAATTATTCTGTAACATTGAGTATTGATTGATATAATTAAATTTACTCTAATCTATCGTAACTTAAACTCCTGGGTTGATCGATGATTTAATATGATTCAACATGACATCAAAGCAAGATTCATGTGTTCAAATCCTTGTGAAGTCGTTTCCTCCCGAATTAATATTGATTTCTACTTGTTGGGTATTTTTCAAATTTCCAAGTGGGGCGTTGGTTGATATAATTAAATTTATCGTAATTTATCTGTTTAAGATGTTTCTTTTTGTTTTGTGTGTGGGGGGATGATTGGCAGGGTTTGGATGCACTCGGTCTAGCAACATTGGAGTCTATAACTTCCGCAAGGATACCTTTTGGTTCTTCAACTTCTGTCTCTATGTTGACCGATGAAGATGTCGAGAACTTGAGAACATTAGGTCGCCTTATACTCTTGCTCTCGGGATCTCAAGAAAATATTTCCAACCAGGTTGGTACTTTTGTATTCCAAGTCTTCTGTTAACTTTATTTATTTTATATCCGAACTGGGATTTTTATTTTGTAAATAAATTTATAATACAACGTTGTCTAATTTTATACTTTCAATACTCAATAGTTCATGACTTATAACCATCAGACAGAGGGTCTTGAGGTGTTTAAGATGATGAGTTCAATCCATGATGGCCACTTACCTAGAAATTAATTTCCTACGGGTTTTCTTAACATCCAAATGTTGTAGGGTCAGACCATATGTCCCGTGACATTAGTTGAGGTGCGTGCAATCCCTTTATAAGTGGGAGTTGGGGAAGTATAAGTATATTTTGTAAGCATTTATTTTGGGCTATATTAGGACAGGTGTTATTTTGTATTGTTAGCTTGTGAGCTACAGATTGGGAGAGGTAAACACCTTTTCAGATTTGTTGAAAGAAACTACTATGTATTGTAATTGGGATTATGGAAATATCATGTTGACTTCTTGACCCTTTTAACAACTTTGCAGGGATCTAGTAAGAATCAGCTAACGAGTTTAGATGAAGCGTCTGTACGGGAAGTTTTATCTGTGCTTTCAGTTATCCCTGAGGTATGGATCTGATTTATGCACTCTTAGTATGAGTACTGATACGGTTTTATTATTAACGAAACTTACGAGACTAGTCAAATCTACCCATGGTGGTTGGATTAGATGTTATTATTATCATACCGACATCCATATTTATTATTGGATGTAAAAGTTTCCTAAACCTTTAACCATGATCCAAAATATACCATCTTACCCTTGTTATTTTGACCCCCACTCCTAATGAAGGAAGATAGTTAAACTGAGAGATAATAAACATATAAAGTCATCATTAATGACACTTAACATTTTATCACGTGGACATGGTGGTACTACTCAAAGTGTCTGGACTTGTCATGTTATTGGACAATTTGGTTATTTTTTAATATTTCTTTATACAAACGTTACTCAAACATTATTATTTTTCGGTGGCAATCAAGGATGAAAATGTTGATGGTAATAGTTTATTCTTTACAAACGTATTTATCTAGCCTTACATAAAGATATTTGAGACCATGAAATTTTCATATAACATGATATTAAGAAACAACACATTTCACCGAAGGTCAGTAGCGTAGTTGGTTATCTTGTTTAGTGGTAATCTATTTTAACTTCATGGTCACGAGTTCGAACTCATAAATCGGTATTTGGCTTTCATATTGAGAGCAGTTGCCCTCTATGTAGGGTTTGTTGGTCCCTTCTCGACATGAACTGACTCAAAAGCATCAACCCAAGTGCTTATCTTCAAACTTGATGGCCTTATGTGCAACTTCCTAAAGGAAAAATTATTCTTCTTAGGAAACTTTCCTTTCCACATGCTGCTATAAATAGATTCCTTTGATGATCCTGGGCCAAGGCCAAGAGAGACTTCAATAAAAACTTGGTCGAATAGACTATGATCGATGTTCCATAGAATCCGATCCTGATCGGTGGTCACGGTGCCACTGAGTCAAGCGCACGAGCAAGTAAGCTAATATCAGGAAGAAGTCTTGACATGAACTGACTCAAGAGCATCAACCCAAATGCTTGTTTTCAATCTTGGTTTATCTTATAATTTCGGTCATTTGATATAGAATTGGATTCTATCGGCTTATTGGATAAGACCTAATTACTATTTCAAAAATCAATGATTCGATCTCATACCGCCCAATTGAAAAGCAAAAAAACACATTATAACATATCTAAAAAGGCTTTCTAGTGTAGCTTGCTTGCTTAGTGAAAGGTCATGAAAAATGGTCAATCTTACATTACATGTTACAAGTTGGAGAGGCCTATTCAGTGGATGGAAAAAATTAGAACATATTCAATTATAACATGTGGTACTTAAAAATGTGATTCCATATCTGTTGAACCTCTTGAAGAAAAGAGTTATTATTCTGCATATTATCTTGACCTAGTGCTGTTGATTTCTCATTATGATCGTGTCTTAATCGAATAACCAACGAGTTTGCACGCAAAAGAACCGTGATCCCCGAGTAATAAGGATTTGTGCATTCTATAAAGGTTGAGGCTTAGACTAGTTACCATGCTCATTTTGTTTGCTCTCTCTTACAATTACTGCATATTATCACATAATGTTTACCAATCTTTCTTTGATGCCTTTGATAATGATAGCTCCCACCAGAATCGCAGCAACAAATACTAAACCTGCCTGCGGAGGTCGCTCGACGTTTAATCTCCCGCGTTACGGCAAGAACTATTAGGAGGATGTGGAGCTGAGTAGCTATTCTGATGTCGGGGAAGAAAGGAATCTCAGTATATACAAAGATACAATGTTCATAATGTATTCATCCGTACATAACTGTGTGCAGAATTAATCCTTTGTGGAGAGTAGTTCTTTCTGTCCAGGAAGATAATTCATTATGAAGGGGAAAAAAAACATGCATAGTTTGTTGTGAAATTTTGAAATATGCAAACTGATGTTCTAAATGAGGCCATTACAATATATATTTTGGTTTTTTAAGTTGGACATTGGATTTTTGTTGAGAATTTGCAAAATTTGAGAAAGTCCAAAGTCTACATAGATCGCAACAACGCGAATACGGTGGCATGGATCGAAACTTCTTTTTATTTAATTAAAATTGGTTCTTAGGATTTTCTTTTTGTTTATTTTTCTTTAAAATTTATCATCTTCCTATATAAATTTTTAAAATATGTTCCCATGTTATTTGTGACGGTATAAAAGTTATTAACATTATTAAATCATTTGCTATCAATTTTGACTTCAAATCTATTATTGGTCCAAATTCTGAAGTTTTTTTAAAAGCACAAGGATTAGATTTGGATTTATCATACTTGGAAAGTTCACAAACTAAAATAATATTTTACTCTTATTTATTTTATACAAAACTATAAAATAGTATAAAAACATTATATTTTTTTAAATAAAACAAAAAAATTTGATTGTAACTAAATTCTAACTCCACGATTACGGATTCGATCTTTGATTTATTATTAATAAAAATAATATGTCAAGTTATATATTTTGACTCTTCCAAGGTTCAAACGGGTGATGGTGGTGTTGAACTGGTTTACAACCAAACAATGAAACCACTGCGCCACTAACCCTTTCGGATATATTTTGCCGTTGACAATAAACTATTTGCTGGAGAATTTTGGGAAGAGATATTTAAATACAGTGGGAGTAATTGATCTTGGTGGTGGCTCTGTTCAAATGGCCTATGCTATTTCTGATGAAGATGCAGCCATGGCGCCCATTTCTACCGATGGGAATTCCAAATTTGTCCAAAATTTTCATCTCAAGGCTGCAAATTATAACCTCTACGTTCACAGGTTTCACTCTTTTCATTTAATCCTTATTTCAAATTTCCATATGCTCTTTTTTCTTTTTCCTATGCATTCTAATGTAATATTGAAATAAAGTTAGAATTTGGAAATAGCTATAGTTATATATATATATGTAACCGAGGTAAGTTGGGTCACGTTTTATTCAATCAACTACTTAATTCATACCGTCACTAAATTAGAAAAAAAAAACATCTTATTAACATATAATATATATTGAATTGTCTTGTACTTAATTCGTGGGTGTTTACAAATGAGAGGTTATTTATATCATGAGATTTTATAAAGTATAGAGATTAAATTATACTTTTAACTAAATTGTAGTATTTAAAACTATATAGATTAAATTGTAGAGAATAAATTTTAAAATTCTTCCAACCATAAAAATAAATTTTAAATTAACCTAAATTTTAAAGGTAAGTTTGTTTCCATTTTAAATATTGATAGTTGAACTTGTATATAGGATTTTCGATCTCAAATAGAAAAGTAATGATAATTAACTACCTTGACATCCCAATTTGTGAGACAACTTTTTTATCACCTCCGATCTTACGATATATCTCGATGTTAGTTTATGGATTCCTGAGTTTAGAGTAGCGAAACTTCACATTCTCGGATCATAAAAGGAAAATAACTATGGTTAAAATTGTTTTTTTCCCCTTAAATTCTTTACATTTGTGGAAAATTTATATGAAAAAGGAGCTTCTTACCGTTATGTAATATTGAGTGATGTTTAGGTTTTATGTTGTGAATATTCAGCTATTTGCGTTATGGTTTACAAGCTGCACGAGTGGAGATTTTGAAGATTACCAAAGACCTTGGCAGCCCCTGCATTTTAGCCAGTTACGGAGGTATTCCTAAATAATTATCCCACTATAATTTAACTGGTTAAGATATATATTTCACGTTACTATAATTCAACCCTGCATTTTAGCCAGTTAAGTTTGTTGATGCTATAGTGATACCTTTTGATTTCAAGAAAGCAGCATGGATTGCTTGTAAAACTAAGTTTGTTGATGCTAATTAAGTTCAAATACCCTAATGTTTACTCAAGCGACTCGCAATTTGTCTGCTTGGATCTCGCTTACGAGTACGCACTTCTCGCCGATGGATTCAGTACGATCCTTTTCAAATATACATTACATATCATATCATATCATACTTTTAATTTTGTATATATCAATGAAAAGTAATTGTTTGTGTATCATATATATTTGTTTTATAGGTATTGATAAAAGAAAGAAGATAACATTGGTGAAACAAGTGGCTTATCATGGTTCCCTAGCAGAGGCAGCATGGCCTTTGGGCAATGCTGTAGCAGTTGTCTCATCACCAAACCATTCAACTCAAATTAAATAGGAACTTTGTTTTAGTTTCTATTTTATTTCTTATGTGAAATCTTAGGGATTTACTTCTTATTTGCAAATCTTTATTGTTGATCATGTAGTCTATGGGTGAAGTTTTGAACCTATAACTATTGGGGTGAAGGACTCGAATCCACGATCACGTAGTCTATCAGTAAAGTTTTAAACCTATAACTTTTAATTTGTTACTGAAACTACACTTTTTATGACCTTTACTATTGATGTTATTTATCTTGTTTAGTCTTTTAAGTAACAAAGAAAGCATAATTTTAAACTAAATATAAGACCTAATTTATTTTTCATTTTAGTTTATACCGATTTACATCTTCCTAAATTGGGAGAGCATAAACAAGTCTTGTTTTATGAAAATAAAAAGTTTTGGTTTAGAAAAAAGCTCGACTATAAAGGTTGGTATCTTTGGTACCAATTTTATGTGGATTTAATTTGAGTTTTTTGAAGTTTAATAAAACTCAAAATTGATTTATATGACCCGTTTAAAAGTTAGTTAAAATCAATTTTTTTTTGAAGCAAAAATCAAAATGATTTCAATAATTAATAATAATATTATTTATTTCAATATAAAAAAAATAACATAAATCATTAAATTCTACATATTTCTAAAATTAACTTAATCATAAAAAGAAAACCTTAATTTGTAATCCTCTTCCCCAACTTATACTAAATAAAAATCAACTAAAATAAAAAAAGAAACCAAAATTTTATGTTGTGTTTTCTTTCATGTTAGGTTATGTATTTTAAAATATTCAATTTTAGTTTTTACATATATCTAAAATCAAACTTATTTATTTTGGTTCTTATGATTTAACTTTTCTTTCAATAATGTTAAAAATTAAATTCTAAATCATAAATATTAAATTCTAAATCATAAAAGTTAAATTCTAAATCATAAATATTAAATTCTAAATTTTGAAAGTACGAAAACTAAACTCTAATTATAAGAATTAAATTCAAATTATAAAGACTTTTAAACTTGAACGAAAGAAAGGAAAAAATAACTTTATTTCATTCGTCGTCATTACACATTAAACAAGATTTAACTGTTTTATCTCCTCTAAATCCTTTCTTAAAATAGTTATCAAAAGAGATTTAAATAATAAAAAATTAAATATTTTTCGATGTCTAATTTGAGAGTCGACTTAAATAATAAAAAATTAGATATTTTCCAGTGTCTAATTTGAGAGTCACGTGTTACATTAATTTATAGATAGGTCCGGTTTGTTAGAAAAGTAGAGAACACCCAAAATTTCATTCCCAAGTCCAACTTCTCTACTTCCATTTTTCTTCCCAAATATAAAACCCCATCACTATCTCTATTAGTTGGTTCTCAATTTGCTCTCCCAATTTGACCAGTAAGCTTTCTCAAATTCAATCTCCACGCTTCTCTTTTCAATTTCTCAATTCCTTTCACACCCTTTTCTCCGATTACAGGTCGCAATTTTGGTGTTTCTGGATCTGAATTTTGCCGCAACGAAGTTTCCAAATCTCCTTTTGATCCAGCGAGCGGCGATTTCTGTGTTCTAGCTTCGAAACCCCGGGGTAAGAATTTGTTTTCTTTTTCAAATTTGTTAGCTGCTTTGTTCACGATCCGATTGGAATTCGTCAATTGGGTCGCCAATTTCTTGTGTTCTTTGGTTTGAAACAGGATTTCTTGGTTCTAATGTTTGTTGGAATTCAATTAGGGTTTATCTAGAGTGGCTTCTTGGGGATACAGTTTTTCCCTTCATTCCATTTTTTATTGTTCGAATGCGAATTTTCTTCTGTTTTGTGTGTTAGAAAGTCAACTTTGTTGAAGATTGGCGTATCAATTAATGAAAGTGAAAGAAAACAACAGTTGAGAGTTTGCAATTTCTTGTGTTCTTGGGTTTGAAAGAGGATTTTTTGGTTCTATTGTTTGTTGGAATTCAATTAGGGTTTATCTAGAATGGCTTCTTGGGGATATAGTTTTGCCCTTCATTCCATTTTTTATTGTTTGAATGCGAATTTTCTTCTGTTTTGTGTGTTAGAAAGTCAACTTTGTTGAGGATCGACGTATCGATTAATGAAGAGTGAGAGAAAACAACAGTTGAGAGTTTGCAATTTCTTGTGTTTTTGGGTTTGAAAGAGGATTTCTTGGTTCTAATGTTTATTGGAATTCATTAGGGTTTATCTAGAATGTCTTCTTGGAGATACAGTTTTGCCCTTTGTTCCATTTTTTTTTGATCGAATGCGAAATTTCTTCTGTTCTGTATGTGTTAGAAAGTTAACTTTGTTGAGGATCGACGTATCGATCAATGAAGAGTGAAAGAAAACAACAGTTGAGAGTTTGCAATTTCTTGTGTTTTTGGGTTTGAAAGAGGATTTCTTGGTTCTAATGTTTGTTGGAATTCATTAGGGTTTATCTAGAATGGCTTCTTGGAGATACAGTTTTGCCCTTCGTTCCATTTTTTTTTGTTCGAATGCGAAATTTCTTCTGTTTTGTATGTATTAGAAAGTCAACTTTGTTGAGTATCGACGTAACGGTTAATAAAAAGTAAAAGAAAACAACTGTTGAGAATTTGTGATTAATTGGTTAAGATTTCAATCCTTGTCTGTCTTGTTCTATTTATGTTAAGTTGATTAAAGGAGCAAGATTATGATGAGTTAGTTGGATATTCTCAGGACTCAGTTGTTGAGGTATTAGAAAAATGGCCAGCAATGGAGCAGCCTGCGCAGAGAGGGCAACTAGTGATATGCTGATTGGTCCAGACTGGGCCATTAACATTGAGCTATGTGATATTATTAACATGGACCCAGGGTAATTTTCATTTCCTCGCTGTCTAATTATAAATTTGAAGAAATATGCTTATTCTATTTATTGTGATGGTTTACTTTGATCATTGTTTCAAATGGGCAACATCAGGCAAGCAAAGGAGGCATTGAAGATACTCAAGAAACGGCTAACAAACAAAAACCCCAAGATTCAGAATTTGGCTCTCGTTGTAAATTTCTCTTTCCCTTGTCAAGTCGAATTTTATCAAGGAGTCTTTTAATTCTACCCGAGACCATGGGCATTCTTTAAATCTGAAACTATTGTTTATTATACTTGCATTTATGATAGACTTTACATCGTGAATTTCTGGGTTTTTGGCCCATGTGTAATTTGTTCCTTGATTAATGATTTGAGGCTCTCTTACCTTACCATATTCATTATGTAAAGCTAACGGTGCCTTCTTTCAAACATTTATCATATAGGCATTAGAGACTCTTAGCAAAAATTGTGGTGAGAATGTGTTTCAGCAGATTGTTGAGCGTGACATCCTACATGACATGGTTAAAATAGTGAAGAAGAAGGTAACTTTCTGCACTAACTTATGGCATATTACTAATAAACGAGGGACTTGTCTATGTAGTTCCAGGTTTTTTGTTCATTGTTTGTGCTGTTTTTCTTCTTATTTGCAAACTCAGACAATCATGAGTCATGACAATGATTTCTTTCAATATGTTTCAATTTTGCAGCCAGACTTGGGTGTGAAAGAGAAAATACTAAGTCTGATAGATACATGGCAAGAAGCATTTGGGGGACCAAGGGGAAGGTATCCCCAGTGCTATGCTGCTTATAATGAATTAAAGGTATTTAGTTTTCTGTTTATTCTTTCTTTCTCGAGCGTGAAGTTCTGAAGCTTATATCTATTGACCTCCCCAAGAGGTGGCTTTGTTGGTAGAGGCTTGGGGTCTCCAAGGTATACTTCTTGGAGGTCCCAGGTTCGAACTCCACAAATGAGCTTAATTGTAAAATCTCTTGTTGTCTCCAAGGTCCCAACCTTGAAACAGGTGCGAATGCCCCCAGGTATTAGTGGGGCGAAGCTCCGATTCCCTTTTATCATTAAAAAAAGGGTATTCTGTTAAGTTGAAATCGGAATTTTCAGGTGGTATATTTTAACATGATAAGAAGAAATTAGTTTCCGTTGGTTTTGGAGGTTTTGTTTGCTGCACCTTGAAATTGAGACTAGTCTTCTGTATTAGGAGGGAAGGAGTCTGCTTGTTTGTTTGTTTGTATTTTTAGGTAATGATCCTAACTCTTTTATAATTACTGATTCGGAAGAGTTTCTGTGTTTTTTTGGTTTTGGTTGTGAAAGATTTTCCATCTTTCCGGTCTCCACCTCTCCCATGTGGAAATTAAGAAGTAGAAAATTAGAAATGATCCCCCACGTTCAGTTTTCCCTTATATTTTCTTATCCAAATTTTTGTCCTCGTATTTTTTTTTGATGAGAAACGAGACTATTTCATTGATAAAATCTTCCCTTTGTGTGTGTATTGATAAAATCTTCATTTGATTTCCTATTCCCTTTTTGCCATGAACCAAACTTTACTTTCATATTCAAGTCCTTTCTTAGTGGAATTTGGCGTTTCACAGAATGCTGGGGTTGACTTTCCGCCACGAGAAGAGAATAGCGTTCCATTTTTTACTCCACCTCAGACCCTGCCCATGGTTAATCAACCTACTACAAGTTATGAGGATGCTGCAATTCATGCATCTCTTGATTCTGATGTTTCTGGCCTGAGGTAATTTTTCTTTATCTTCTCCTTCTGTGTTTCTTTTTTGTAAATTTCCAATCCACCACTAAATCATCTACATATTTGTTTCTTATCTACTATTGCATACTTGAATTTTGTATAAAAACCTATATATTCTGTTTGTGCCTTTCCATAGCCTTGTGTACATTTCTTTAGAAAGTAATTGTTCTAACTGCTGTCTGTCAAGCTGAGTTTATAATGTACCCAATAAGTTTAACAAGTCAAATAACTGAACCATTTAGAGTATGATAATTTATAATGGCAGATAAACCAACATAGTAAACTAAAAGCTTTTAGTACATCAGTCATCCACGTGACTAGTCCACCCAATCTTCACCATTGATTGGTGTGATGATGCTTCATAATTTTAAATTATCACATAGAAACCCTGTATAGTCTTTGCAGCCTCTGTGGTGCTCTTAACTTTGATGTCAATTTTCTTATGATGTGCAACTTTGATGGCATGTGCGAGTTATGAGTTCAATTCTCTGACATCTTCTTAAGAATTAATTTCCTACGAATTTTTTTGACATATAGTAGGGTCGAACGGTTGTCTTGACTTCAAGAGATTAGTCAAGATGTGTAAGCTAGGTTTAGACACTCACAAATAAAAAGATGGCATGTGCTGTATTTGTTTGATATGTTATTAATTCTACAACTAGTTTCCATTTCTATATATTCTCACTAAACTAATTATTAATTTTATCCGTAGTTAACCATTATGGGTTAACCTAGTGGCCAAGAAGGCCTTAGGAAACTTGGAGCTTATGTACTCAGTTTATGGTGGCCACCTACCTAAGAATTAACTTTTACGAGTTTTCTTGACAACTAAATGTTGTTTTTTTTATAGGAAACATAAAACTTTCATTGATAAAATGAAAAGTACGAGAAAGAAGTCTATATAGTTACAAAAATCCATTCCAATGATATAATAAAGTAGATAAACTAAATGTTGTAATGTTAGGCGATTTGTCACGTTAGAATAGTTTGTGGCACCTAGCTTAGACACACACACATATATATATATGTATGTATAAAAAAGTTAATTTTGTCCTTAGTTAGGGATCAAGGTATTAAATAATGATAATAATAATCAATTTTGTAACCACTTTCCCAATTCCCTAACATATTACTATATCACGCAGTCCTATTTGATGGGCAAGGGATTACTTCCAAATAATAATTTTATCTATAACAGCTTGCCAGAGATTCGAAATGCACAGGGGATTGCAGATGTGCTACTGGAGATGCTTGGCGCTTTGGACCCTAAAAAACCAGAGGTAGATTTCTCTACATCGTCTATCTGACTAAATTTTGTTGTATATAAAACTTGTTTAAACTAAGCAATTATTGATGTAGTTGGAGTTCTATTTCCAGAAGTAGGAAGTTGTTTACTCTTAGGAACTCACTACATTCTCGTTGTGGTAAACTGCTTGAAATAAATTTGGAACAAAAGTTGCTGAAAGGGTTTTTAAGATAGATAAAATAAAAACAAAACAAGGGCAGTAGTGATTTTCACTAATGTCAATTAAATTATTTTCACGCGCATCTGATTAACACTGAAGAAAACTAAGGCCTCGTTTGATAATCATTTTGTTTTTGGTTTTCTGTTTTTGTTTTTACTTTTTTAAAAATAGTTTTGTTTGATAATCAATTTTGGTTTTCGTTTTTAAAATTTTAAAAATGTTTTTAAAATTTTAAAAACGTTTTTAAAATACTAAAGGAATTCTAAAAGCTAAAAAGTAGCTTTTATAAACAAGTTTTTGTTTTTTAAAAAAAGTACGAAAAAATCAAGAATAAATGGTCAAAAACTAAAAAAATCAAAACAAACTGTGATGTTTGTGATGCTTGAAAATGACAGTTATCAAACTTGTTTTTTGGTTTTTAATTTTTCAAAACATAAAATTAAAATCAGTTGCCATTAGTATATGATTTTTTTTTTTAAACAAAAAATGAAAAACTAGAAATAAAAAATGAAATGATTATCAAACAGGGCCTAAATTTTTCGGGTTCTAATGAATGAACACTATGACAGGACTTGAAGCAAGAAGTGATTGTTGACCTTGTTGACCAGTGCCAGTCTTATCAAAAGCGTGTCATGATGCTTATAAATAGTACAGGGTAATTGTTTCTTGAACCTAGCCTTTTCATTATTATTATTATTATTATTCATTTGTAAGAATATGAATATTCAGAAAGGAGCCAACAAGTTTGAATCTCCATCCCCAAATATTGTTGAATAATAAAAAACGTGCCATAAAAGACATGTTGAATAATAAAAAACATGCCATAAAAGACAGCCTAGGGGCAGGTGGAGGCAACACCAGCTCAGTGCCTCACTTCTATCCCTCTATCTTTTAATTATCTATGAAGCAAAAGAGAGAAAAAAAAGAAGAGTTTCTTTGATTAACTTATTTGTTCTCTGTATGGTGATCATTTTTTTCACCTCAACAGAGATGAGGAACTCTTATGCCAGGGATTGGCTTTGAATGATACTCTACAGCGAGTACTTAAACTGCATGATGATATTGCAAATGGAATTACTACCAGGGAAGCAACCGGAGTTGAATCATCAGCTCTTCCAATTATAAGTGTCAGCCATGACGATGACGAATCGGAAGATGATTTTTCTCAGTTAGCTCGGAGGTATTTATCAAATTCTCTCTATGAAATGGTCTCCATTCAAGTCTCTGCTTAGTGATTACAGTGTTTCTGATACTTTTAAGATCAGGCCTGAATATTCATTCTTGTTCTTTGAAAAAAAGATTCTTATATTACGGGTTGATTCTTGTTAGGAGTTAGGACGTGATTTTTGTGTAGAATTGTGAGAGAATTTGATGAGTGTTATACACTGGACTTCTCATTTTTTATTTTTTTTCGCTTAAACTTCTGGGTTGATGAGTCATTTAATATAATTCAACTTAGTATCAGAGCAAGAAGTTCTAGGTTCCACTCCAACTCCTATCGAGCCATCAATTAATATTTGATTCTACTTGATGGGCATTTTCAAAAGTTACTACGCCCACAAGTGAGGGAGTGTGTTAGTCGATATAATTAAATTTATCTCAACACATCAACTGAAACTTTTTGGGTTGATCAATGATTTAACATAATACAAAAATTTCATGGAAATTCATGTATGCATTGTAATTTGTTGCAGATCGTCTAGAGATAATTCCCAAGGACAAAGCAAAAAACCAGCCAATGGTAATACAGAATCAACTCGTGCCGGCTCTCTTCTACCTCTGCCGTCATCGAAGAAGCCTGTAGTTGCAGGAGGCAGCAGCATGGTCGATTACCTCAGTGGTGATACTTACAAATCAGAGGCTTCAGAAACCTCACGTCCACCTTCAACAGTTCCAATATCATCAACCCCACCATCTTTTTCACCCCTTTACAATGTTGAACGCTCTATCCCATCACAACCACGCTCGACTGGACCCGTGTACGACGAACCAACTCCCATGAGCAGGTCTGCTGATCCGCTGCCACCAGCACCATGGGACTCACAGTCCCAAAGCTCCTCCTTTCTTCCACCCCCACCATCAAAATATGATAAGAGGCAGCAGTTTTTTGACCAACAAGAAGCTCGAGAGTCGGGTTCTTCGTACGATAGCTTAGTTGGACATACTCAGAGCCTCTCTCTCAATCCACCAACTCCAACCAAACAGGAAAAGCAAGAGGAAGTGCTATTTAAAGATCTGGTTGATTTCGCCAAAGCTCGGTCATCTGCGTCGTCGAACCCGAACCGATCTTTGTGAAAATTTTAGCAAATGATGAAAAATGTATGGTGTTGGTACAGATTATTAAGTTGTGGAATAGGAAGCTGGTGTTTGGCTTGTGTACGTATGTTGTTTCTTCTTTTTTTTCCTTGAGGTATGTATCTTTACGCTCTTTGTTGGTTGTTAATGAATCGTTGCATATATTTGGCTTATTATATATATGTATAATTTTTTATAATATTAGTTGTTACATCAGTATATAGTTAAATTATTGTGGTAAAATTGGTTGAGTTCCAAACTTGATTGTGTTTATTGCTCCTTTTTTGGGAGCCAAGCAATGAGTGCTTGAGATTATGTTATTCTGTCCACTGACAAAAGAAGAATAGGTTGAAAGGAGATTTATAACACACTTCAATGGATCGAATGAACGTTATAAAGAACGTCGTATTGATTATAAAAAGACATTTGTTCCTCATTAATATATTTTATTGTATTATTTTGTATTATTCTAAGCTATGTTAAGGTTACTCTTGCTCATGGACTTTAGTTTTGTTCAGTCATTTAGGGTGTTGTCTAGCTAGACTAGTGGTAATTGGATCGATCCACAAAATTTGAATATCGTGCATTTGTTCACGTTATTTCTAGGTTAAAATGCTTTTGCTGTCGTCTACTTGTTGATGTGAGAGTTGATCCTCATTAATTAATACTATGCTACTATCTTTTGTTATGGCATCGTAATGTTCTATTTAGTGTGGTCAGAATGACTTCATAAATATGAATGACGTACATTAATAATGATTATCACTAATTTATTCTTTATATCTCCAAAATATTTAGCAATATTTTCACGAAACATTACTTTCTATTGTTATATTCAATGATTTAATAAACTCGATTTGATTTCTAATTAACCACCTTTGAGTTTGAGAGAAGATTTTACAATAATTTATGAATTTATGCGTAATATGAGTTGGCTATTTAG
This sequence comes from Sicyos baderoa, assembly GCA_037832685.1. Taxonomy (NCBI): domain Eukaryota; kingdom Viridiplantae; phylum Streptophyta; class Magnoliopsida; order Cucurbitales; family Cucurbitaceae; genus Sicyos; species Sicyos baderoa. The sequence goes on along the minus strand of JBBMEF010000001.1, from coordinate 5,470,810 downwards.
GGTTACAAATTAGGCTAATCTTTCCTTTTGAGTTCTAACAAAATGTACATAAACACCTTTGTAAATCTCATTGATTTGTACAAAGAATTATTCACAAATCAAATAATATTTTCATATATTTATTTTCTCAATAAATATTTACTTGTTTGTAACAATATAGTAAAAAATGATAGCTGTCCCATGAACCTTTTTTTTAATTAGTTCCATTTTATGTATAGAATTTTTAATCAAATCATTACTATCATTGAATGGTCAAATTCACTTAACAAAGTAATGATGACATCAAAATATATTTATTGGGAAAACAAAAACAATACCAAAAAATGAAGAACTAACAATAATATAGTATAGAAACCACATGCACTTCCCCTTCTAAATATCATACAAAATTAAAAACTTAGCCCACTATTTCTTTGAACAAAAGGTACCCTGCCCTTACAAACGACCTCTATTATTATATCTAACTATTTAGGTCAGATACGCATCTTCACCATTATCACGAAATATATTGTATGAGTTATACAACATTTTAATGTACTCACAGAAATTTATAAAAAATTAATTTCTACCCAAATTGCTATCATAAATTAAACTTTTGCCTTTTAATTTCTCAAAACCATCTAGATGACTAGGCAACTCAAGGATGGTTCATCTAATCAAATATTTTATCAATACATATTTAGTATATTTGAAGTCTCTCATTCACAGTAGTGGTGGATGTTAAATCACTTTATGCTATAAAATAATTTGGTTATGCTGCCTAAATGGCTTACAACAGTGTGTCAAAACTGCATTAAATTCATTAAATTAATTCAAACCAGTTTCACTTTACACTGTTGCCCATCTCAACAACATAAGACCTTATTTAAATTTAAAACAACTCCCCTTTGTTCATGTAACCACAAGCTTAAAAACTGCCTTTTTTGTTCAACCACAAAAGAATTGGTTTAATATTACATGAGTGGTTTTGTTTTTTAGGCTTAATGCTGGCTTGCAAAGCAATATACAATAATAACCCTAAGTACAATTAATAAACCCAACTTTAATTTGTTTAGATTACTTATATTTAATTTAAGAGTTTAAGATTTATTATGTGTTGCTTGGGTTCTAACATTGGATGCAAGAGCATTGCATCTCTAATTTGTTCAAATGTATATAAATGAAACAAATATTAAAAGTGACATTTTCATTTTATTATTTTTTAGTTCAATTACAATTTGGAATGTGAACTTAAATTTATGATATTTTAGTCATGGAACACACTCGTATTACACTTACTGCTATTGTTAGTAAATTAAGAGTGAGTTGTTGAATTTAAATAAGGTCTTATGTTGTTGAGATGGAACACACTCGTATTACACTCGTATTACACGAACAAGAATTGAGTTATGAGTTGTTGAATTTTAGAACATGATATGATATTCTTTACTTTTGTGTATTAAGCCTTATGGTAAATGACAACTAAAATGAGCATAATTTAGTAATATATAAAACCTAAATTAGCTTGCTAAACTTGAGTTACTTATATAAATACAAGAGAGCTTTGGTTAGGTGTCTATTTTAATTATAGCACTTTTTTAAATAAATATTTCATAGAAATTTGTTTTGTTTTTTTTTTTTCGTATTTCAATTATGCTCTTCATTATCTCTTTATTGAAGACTATTTGCTACACTTATAGAATATATATCGATTGAAAATTTGTTTGTGGTACTTATTTAAGATTGTTTGTGACATTGATTGAAAACTATACGTACATTAAATATTATATGTTGCATTGATTGAAGTAATCACACATGATTTTTTTTTCGTTTTTTACTAAATCTCCTATAATTTTCTTCAATACACGAATTTATTCTATTAGGTTGATATTCATAGTTTTATTGTTATTATTATACATGAAAAATACCATAAATACAACTATTTTCTAACCAATGATTAAATAAGAATCTGTCATGTAATTAACGAATAATTTTAGGAAAGTAGAAAAAGTAGATTATGATTAATTAATTCAAATGGCCCATAAAATATTATTGATTACCAAAAGCATAACTTTAAATTAAACAAGCCAAAAAGTGAAGATTAATAATTTTTAAAGTAAAGCAAAACTAAACTTCTACGTGTGGCATAACTCATGATTACTACTTAAGTCACACACTTGCAAAATAACAACTCTCACAGCAAAGATTTCTTACCCTCAAAACCAAATAAAAAAAAAATACATAAGTCGTGTTTGTCCGGCTTGACTTGACTTCTATTTCATGTTTATTCCATAGATTTTTATAAATTCATCCAACTCCTACTCAACTCCACGTGTAGGTCTACATTTTTATTTAAATATTAAAATATTAAAAAACTACTCAATATTTATTTTTTATTATTCTAAAAACTTCAACAATTCTCTCTCCATAACCTCAAACATAACTTTATTATTAAAAAACTATTAAATATCTATTTTTTTATTTAAATAAAAACTTCAACCATTATCTTTCCATCACATCGCACATAACTTTATATTTTCTTTTCTTCCCCCAAACATAAACTTATTTCACTTATCTTCTCTTCTCATCCCAACCCAACCCATCCCCTCAAAACCAAACATGCCCATAGAGTTGAGATACGATTTTAGTCATAGTATTTTGAACATCTTATTTTGATATAGTATTTTTTCTAATACATATGAGAAGAAGAGGATAAATACAAATTTTTCGGGATCGAAATTATGACGTTGGTGTTGAACTATTCCAACCAAACAATAAAACTATTGGCTACTAACCCATTAATCTCTATAATCAAGTTGAAACCATGTTATTTTATTGTACAACAAATTTAGAACTGAGTCCACAGCCTTATTATAAGAGCCAGATTGTGAAATTTATTGCAAGTACAGAGATTAAATTGAAAAACATTTTAAGAAACATGGAGACCAAAATAGTATAATAATGTATTTATATATATATATATATATATTAAACTTTGCAACAAAGGGGTCCATTGGTGAATATTTTATAAAAGCTTAAAAACTTTGAGTGAAACTGAGATTCATTTGTTTTTCATTAATTCATTAATTCTGGTATTAGGTAATGAAAGGCTTATGAGGTACATGATAGGCAAGAATAATCAAACTCCCCCTTTTTTGTCTGCCATTGTCATACCTTTTCATCAACAAAACTAGTTGTCATTTTCCTTACATTACTCACCATTGTCTCCTTCCATTCCCTATCATAAACCTCCTCATTCCTTTCACATTTCAACATCAAAATCCAAAATCCCTCTAACTTCATCATCATGTTAGTTTCTTTCAAGCTTAGATTCATTATTATTTTGATGCTGCTTCTCGCTCTCTCCACCGTGTCGTCCGAGGCAGCGAGGTTGCCGAGGGAGCATTGGGAACAAATGTTACCGAAGAAGCTGCCAACGCCGTCCTCAGCGCCATCGAAAGGGACAAATTCTGCAGCTTCCTCCTCTTCTAAAGCTGTGAATGTTGATAAAAACCTTCCCGCGAAGGACGGGAAGGTTTAGGTTTAGGATGGTATTAGAAGTTGAAAAATATTATTCAATAAAGCTGTCACAATACGATAGCTTATAATAAGCTTCGTCACATGATTACAACTTTATTCTCTCCGATGCCAACCTCTCAAATAATTTCTCGAGCTGTGAATCCGAGGTTTTCGAGTAGGAAGAAGCGACGATGTGGCAGCTTATGACGACGGAGCTCCTGGTTCCAGTGGCTTGAGCTCTCAATGATGGACTTTTATGGATTGATTGTATAATTATATGAACATGTATATGAAATTGATTTTAGATTTATTATTTTTGTTTGGTCAAATGGGAGGCCTCATGTAAAGAATGATGAGGTGGATCATGATCCGACCAAAAGCAAAAAATAAGAGGGGAAGATTGTAACACTTCCACTACAAAATTAATGAACTCAAATTTCTCATTTTTTTTCTTTCAATCTCTCATCTTTTTTAGTCATGATTTCCATGTTGGTTGAGTTCTTAACTTATATTGTTTTGAAATATACTGATTTTCTTTTTCTTTTTTGTATGTTTGTAAATACCATGTATGCAAAAATTAGCTGTGAATTTTAAACACAATAGAAGCCATTTTAATAAAAATTAATATATATATATATATATATTATATAATATTAAAAATCGGTATCTGACACTCATATTATTTAAGAGCATAATGACCTTTATGTAAGGTTTATTGGTCTAAAACTAAAAGTATAAAAACCAATGAATGTGCATAGCCTCATTGGTCTTACATATGATTTAGTAACAAAAGATTGCAATTTAAATTATTTTACTTTCAACTATTATAGAATTTAAAAAACAACGATCATAATAGTTAACCAATTAGAGCCGTAGCTAAGCGAAATTAGTATACATCAAATGGTCAAAACGTCATAAGTTCAAATTCTTCATCTCTAATTTTTTTGTTGAATTCAAATCATAAGAACTAAACTATAAGTTATAATTTACCCATTAATTAATTAATTAAAGATCAAAATAGTATTTAGAATTAGAACATAATAATGGTGATTTAAACCTAAATTTCTAAGGGCAAATTAGAGAAATGACTATAATTGGAAAACTATTTAAGAAATTATATAAATTTAAAACTATTCAAAAGCATGTCTACTTTTAATTGTGTGTAAATGCAAAAGTCTATTATTGTTTTATTACTTATTTTTTTTCTTCAATTTTTAAAACAATATATTGTTTTAAATAATATGAGAGATAAATTTTTATTTTAACAACCGCCTAAATTTAAAAAATAAATCAAAATTTTAAATTCAAAATTTGGCTGGTGTTTTTTTTTTTTTAAAAAAAAATTCAAATTATTTCCTAGAAAACATTTAATTTCAAAAATCGTTTACCTTATGCCGGACGCGAGTACATTTGAAGTTCGTGTGAGTACAACTGCCACCCAATTCCAAAAACATAATGTTAAGGGCAAAATGATCAAACACATACATTTAGCCGCCGCAAAAATGGTTAAGTCCGAGACATACATCTCGGTACGTGTTTTGACGATGTCCGCCAAGAGACATCAGTCACAATACATGCCCCATACGAAACCGTTATACATTCACTGGACGTCTCCGTCATCCTTCAGTATCTTCGACTTTTCTTTGTGCACGTCGTCTTTATATAGTGATATGCTTATGATTTTTTAGTTTTCGTCCAAAGACAACTTTTCTTCGATAGATGATATCAGTATGGATAGAGGCGTATTGTATGTGATAGATGCGTGTTGTATGTGATATCAACCACACTTGTTGTGTAGTTCGAGTAAATATCACCATCGTCTCATCTACCATTAAAGAAAACAATAACCGTGGTAGTTTTCATTCCACAAATTTAAAATTGGAGGCTGATGAAAAATGGTGGATAGAACCGATGTGGAAACAATGGTGGCAAATGACATGCATCTCTAAACCACTAAACCACGGTTTCCACCAAAATTGGCGGCCCAACTTGAAAGATCCATGAACTATTTGGGCCAATTCGAAGAGCGAAACCCATAGAAAATGGTTAGGGTTTTGCAGTAAACCCCAATTCGATTGCTCTGCATCTATAAATTCCCCTGCAATGGCCGCTGAAGAAGACCAGATCTGAAGCTTCGCTAATGCGGTTCTGTTTTCTTACATTATATTTTATAGTTCTTCATCTTCTTTCTTTAATTGATTTGTACGATTGAGATACATTTTGATTGGTAGTTGCGTTAGGGTTCATCTTTTTCTTCATTATCGTCGAAGAATGCGGTTCTTATGGCGAATGATTTGAGTTTTTTTGTTCCAATTGGTATTGTTTTGAATTAGATACGCTCTCACCCTCTTCTTAATTCGCCTCTAATGATGATCAAAAACTTTAACTTTCGTTCTTCCGAGAATTCTTTATGCGGAAACAATTTGGAGACCTGAACTGAAGAGGCTTAACTTCATATTTTTTTCTGGGTTTGTTTTATTTTGATTATATATGTTTTTCTTTTCGTCTCACTTTTTAGAATTAGTTTTCAAATTCATTAACCATCATCGAGTGGCTCAATTGGTTAAAGATGGACTTGGGTGCATAAGATGATGAGTTCAATCCGTGATGGCCACCTTGCCTAAGAATTAATTTCCTTCAGATTTCCTTGTCATCCAAATGTAGGATTAGGTGGAATGTCTCGTGATATTAGACAAGATGAGCGAAAGCTGGCCCGGACAGTCACGTATATAAATAAAATCTGAGTTCTATGCACATTGTTTTGTTTACTTCATCAGATTTTGAGTGTGCACTGAAAATGATGATCCTGGATCTTTTTTACCCTAAGGATGACCAAAAATTAAAACTTTCGTTCTCCTGAGGCAATTCTATGCTGAAAAACATTGATTGGAGACCTGAACTGAAGGGTGAAGAGATTTTTTAAGCCGACATACCTTGGTTGGATTGAGGCCTTCTTTATATCCCAGAGGAACTTCCATGTAAACTTCTTCTTCTAGATCCCCTCGAGGTTAACTGTAAGGGACAAAATAATCTGTATGGTATTGAGCTTTAGCAACATGGTGCAACTCCTAACTCCTTTCCTTATTGCAATCGGTAGGTCCTAATCATCAGCCACACCATCTGTCTAATTGGTGAGCTGTTCGAAATTTGGAGTTGGTTCAGACTCTTGAAGTACCTGATCTGTTCTAGCGTCGACCTGCTCAACTTGATTTTTCCTCTTT
>JBBMEF010000001.1:5439362-5455371 GCA_037832685.1 Sicyos baderoa | reverse complement strand
TTCGAAGAACGTGACATCCATTGTGACATAAACTCGCTTTGTCTCAGGCGAGTAGCACTTGTAACCTTTTGAGTTGGAGAGTATCCCAAGAAGATGCATTTATGGGCTCGAGGATCCAATTTACCACGATTTGGGGAATGGACATGGACAAAAGCACTGCACCCAAATATTTTAGGAGCTAAGTCAAAAGACGGGATTCGAAGGTGAGGGAAAGCCTAAAGAAGGGTGTTTCGAGGACTGGAGAATTTGAGAACACGGGAAGGCATAGGGTGTTTCGAGCTAAGTCAAAAGACGGGATTCAATGGTAAGACTTGAATTTCTCATTTGCATTCAAGTAGCCAAAGTTAATATGTGGTTACTTTTGCATTTGCAGGTAATTGAAATGGAAGCAATGACATAGAATGGTAAGACTTGAATTTCTCATTTGCATTCAAGTAGTCAAAGTTAATATGTGGTTACTTTTGCATTTGCAGGTAATTGAAATGGAAGCAATGATATAGAATGGTAAGATTTGAATTTCTCATTTGCATTCAAGTATCCAAAGTTAATATGCAGACACTTTTGCATTTGCATTTAATTGAAATGGAAGCAATGACATAGAATGGTAAGACTTGAATTTCTCATTTGTATTCAAATAGCCAAAGTTAATATGTTACCTTCTAGCAAGAGATAAAAGTTATCATTTTCTATCAGCCAATAGACAATGATAACTTCTATTGGTGATAAAAGATATCATTGTCTATCGGCCAATAGACAAGGATAACTTCTATTAGTGATAAAAGTAGTAATAACCTCTATAGTCAATCATCTCATAACTTAGACAAATTGATGTGTTAATAATTAATTGAGGATTGCAAATTGTATTTTGTGTGTTTTGATATTTTCTCTCATTTAGTCCACCAGGCGCGACCTTCTTGGTTGAGGTTTGGGTCTCTAAGGAATGATCATCAGGTGAATCTCTAACTCAACTCAAAAGTTAATGAAATCACTTGTTAGTTTTCTATAGGTAGGAGTTTATCTCTTTTTGTTTAGTCACCATTATTTCGTTTTCTCTTTTCACTTGTTTTAACCATTTTTTCACTTATTTTTAATATAAATTCGATGAAAATTGGTAGTTCATTAGTATTAAAACTTGCTTTATAGCCAGTGCACATGTCATAGTATTAAAACTTCCCTATATTTTTTTCTGCAATATGTTTGTCCTTGATTCAATTCTCTATGGTAAAATGTAAGGTTAGTAATTGCTTGCTTGACTTTCCCAAAAGTTGTATCTAGTCGATGTTTTTTTTTCTTTTTGCAAAAATTGTATCTAATTCTATTTCCTATTTGTTTCCACTAGCTACAAGGTGTTCCTTTACTTTTGAATTAAGTACGAAATCGAACTCACTTGAACAAGATTTATTCCATAGGTGCAAATGTATCTTTGAGTTCACATTGTATCTCCATGCCTAGATCTCTATGCCCCCTTGTTGAGATAAGATTACTGAGATATCTAAGGTGTTCGAATCTGTTTGTGTTTGTTTATGGCTTTTATCCCTATTGTGTTTATCCCTATTTTCATCATCTATACCATAACTCATTCATTTACTAAATTTCTTCGAATGCTACAAACTATAATGGTTTTATCTTTTTTCATTAATCGTGGTGTGGGGGCTCTAGTCCTTGTATTATGCTCAAAATCAATCCATCCAAGTTCCATTTATCCCCGTACAACTAGAGATAACAAAGTTGCCTTTACATGAAAGATTGTTGCTTTCCATTAAAAAAAAAAAAAAGAAAGAAAAAGAAAGAAAATCGCCTATTTAAAAATTAATATCTATCTCACACACATCCAGACATAGCCTATGCTGTCAGTATGGTTAGTCAAGTTAAGAGGTTGTCATGGGTAACTTAGTGGGTAGCCTAGTGGTTCAATCCATGATAATCGCCTATTTAAAAATTAATCTCTAGCTCAACTCAAAAGTTGATGAAATCACTGGTTGGTTTTTCATAGGTACAAGTTTATCTCTATTTATTTAGTTGTAGTTATGTCTTTTTTCTTTTTTCTTTTTTTTTTGGAAAATTGATAGTTCATTAATATTAAAACTTTTCCTTGATAGCCAGTGCACATGTCATAGCAACCTTTTTAAAAGAAGTTGATAATGAGCTAGTCTTTTGCTTTAGTAAAATTTACACGTTCTTCTGTTCTTATTAGTTTACCTAAAACATCCGCTAAAGAAAACTGACTATTGATAAAAAAAAAAAAAATAATAATAATAATAACAAAAATAAAAATATAATAATAATAACTATCGCTTATGTTTAGTTTGATTTTCTATTTATTTTCTTCCCCTTGGCGAATGATTATTGAAATGACTGTATAATTTCGATCATTAATTTTCAAAAAAAAAAAAAATTGTCTATCATTACAAATGAATCATTGTTTATATTTTATCAAGTCTAAGGTTGAAATTTCAAATAAATAATGAAAAATTATGTTAATTGTTTTTTTTCTTTAATTTTTTGTAATTATCAATATCAACATTCACGAATATTGACAAGATTCTACAAGATTTGAATGTCAAAAAAATTGGTAAGAAATAATTAGAGAAGAAATCAACTCTAGTTTCCCTTTCAACACTTCTGCAGGTGGTGATCGTAATCCGGGTCCTAACACCTTGAGGCAATACTACCATCCTATTTCATGGAAATTAAGATTGAGGTTTAAGTGAACTTTTCCTTGCATTCACCAATGCTAGGCTAAGGCTAACTTAACAATTGTCAATTTAGAAAAACTGTTTTTCCAGATGATTATATATGATTTTTCTAAAAATAACAGGATCCAATCAGTTTCAAACTTGGTTTAACCCTGTAAATTAGAAAAAGCTTAGGAAGATAGATACAGAATTTCCAAAATATAACATGCATTACAAAAAGTAATAAAAGAAAAGTATATCTAAAATATCAAATGCCAATTATAGAAAAAAGAATGCCCAAGAATAGGTACAAAAAGACATCATTTCCTTTGATTGTCATTGTGTTATGGATTTTACAACAGAACCGAAACATCGGCGTGTTCTCACGATCCTCGAAGATTATGTACTTCATGGTACAAAATGAGTAAAAAACAGTACAAGGTTGATTCTCACCTGGATGGATCTCCTTTAATCAAACGGCATCCTGGTGTCTCAGACTCATCAGTTCAAGATGTGCCAAAGGTTCTTTTTTACACAGCCTACAAACATCATTCCAAGTAACAATTTTCCAAAATGTCAGCAACCCTAAGTGTCCAAAACCTAATGAAATTTCAGTCCATGAACATAATAGAACAAAATTCTAAGAGAATTAAAATGTGTAATCAGTCTCATGAAAATTTTGTACTTCAGACCTTTCCCTTCAACTATGTATATCAAAGGTTAGCCAGACCCTCTTCATAATTTAGAGTTTTGGCTGCAGTAAGAAGCATGTCCATTCCTCCCCTTCCTGTATCCGATTCCTCGTCACCTCCATTGGTCTGTTTCTTAACCGGATTTCCGTAAACCCCGAATGTATCTTTACCTCTCTTACTTTGCTTGTTTTCAAAATTTTCATATGCCCTTTTCGCCTTGCGTATTGCCTGGATTCCAGCTTCACATTTGCTACAAAACCATTCTCCGTTCGGAATTGCAGCAAGTGGCGGTCTCATACAATAAATGTGGTATCCATGATCGCACCCATCGCATAAAACAATCTTGTCGTCATCTTCATTTATGAGGCATGCTCTGCAAAGACAAGAAGGGCAGTACCAGCATGTATCATAAGATTTTAACTGTTGCTTAGTCAAGCACCTGGTGTGATAACATTTATGAGGGCAGAACATGTGGCTACATATTCTAAATTTATCACCACTTTCTACTCCATTTCCACAAATTTTGCAAGGGTCCAAATCCATGCTGTCCTTGAGTTCAATTCCATCATCTATACAACAGTTTGGATTTTCATCCCCTTCAAAATGATTGTGTTCAATTGTTTCCAGAATTTCATCAACTCCATTGGCTAGCGTCACCGGCATGTTCAACCTCTTACACACTACACAGTTTTCGTGACGCAAACTCAATCCGCTTGCAGAGCAACTAGCACAGTACCAACTCTTCAGGGGAATCTCCTTGACGGGCGGTTTGATGCAAGATATATGGAAAATTTCCTCACATGAATCACAAACCAGACAATCAATCCCTTCTGCTTTCTCTCCACAACTTCTGCAGGAACAAACTTTATACGCACCATAACCATCCACATGTTCTGCTTTAGCATGAGAGGGTGATTCCCAAGTAGAGAACTAAATGGACAAGAAATTAGAATGTTAGAAAAAATAACAAATCATTTTAAAAAGCAAACCCTAAAGTGGGAGATACAAGTTGCAAGAATCAAAACAAGTGTACAAACCTATAAAGTGGGAGAGAACCATACATGAGAAAGGAAGCCAACGAGGAAATGCAGTAAATTATTCTCATAAATCTCCTATCTAAATATCTGATATCTCAACATGGCACAGACTTGGACAGGTTTTTTATTACATGTGAGTATCCATGCTAGCTTACACGCAAACCAACTTCTCGATATCATGTCTTTGTAAGAGGGAATTTGTTGTCATGGAAAAACAATAAACAAAATGTGGTTTCACGTTCAAATGTTAGTCGGATTATAGAGTCATGGAACAATCTGCTAAATTATGGAGCGACAATCAAGTTGCATCTAACCCATGTTTCATGAATCATGAATGGACTAAACATATTGGCAGATCCATAGGCACATTTGTTGTTGGTGCAGAAATAGGGTCCCGGTGATTCGATGTTGATGGTGCAGCAGATACTCTTTCCACTCTCCTGCGATGGTCACATCAGAGGGGCCATACATAGATAGGAAGGAGGGAGAAGTCAAACCTAGTCATGAAAGATCCGTTGATACTTTTATCAGAGCTTTTTCAACAAAACTGGGCGTGTACGAAAGGACCGCTAGAGAAGGTGCGGATCTAGAAGTAAAAAACAATGCACTAGCAGAATAAAGTGCATGCACACCAATGAAGGAGAAAGAAGCTCGTCAATGAGGGAGAAGGTGGGTGAAGCTGAACGCACAGAACAAACAAACTTAAGTGCACATCAATCACGCTCGCCGGACTCAATTGTTTAAAAGGTGGACTTTGTTAACTTCTGGTTGTCGGTTGTGCTTGAAAGAGGGTGAATCGTTAGATCACATATTCGTTCATCGTAGCTTTGTCTTCCGAGCTTGAAGCTATATGGCAAGATTGTTGGACATTTCTTTTTCTCTCCCTAGAAAGGTGAAATCAGCTTTTGGAAAGCTTTATAAGCTGGAATTTGAGAAACAATGTGTGAGGTTGGTAATAACGCCTTTAGAGCGCTTTTGATGATGCATCTATGGAAAGAAAGGGACGCCAGAGCATTTGAAGATAAGTCTTTATTTTTAGTTTTTTGTAATCATGTACAAATTATAGCCTCTAGTGAATTTTCTTATACATAAACGTTTTTTTTATAATTTTTTGTAATTACAGTCTGCTTATAATTTTTAGAGATTAGGAGACTCTCATGGTGTAGCAGTTTTGTGGGTGGAGTCCTCTCTACCCCCAGCCCCTAGCTTGTTCTTCTTCCTCCTGTTTCGAATATTACTCCTACGATTTCTTATAGACCAAAGGGGTTCTTTGTATTTTTGGATAAGAAACAATTTCATTATAAGTATGAAATTATGGCAATGCCAGTAACAATTACAAAATAGATCTCATATTGTTCAATAGAGAGTCAAAACTATAGTTGCTAAAAATAGGAGATCTTTTGCACCAGGAAACAACAATAATAGAAAGATTTTCCATAAACTTAGAGAAGACAGTATTATGGTCGTTGAATAGCCGGTTGTTCCTTTCGCGCCATAAGTTCCAGCAAAAGGCTCTAATGAAGTTTTCCCAAAACATCTTCTTCTTGGCCTTAAATGGATGACCCATAAGAGTATGGCATAGGAGTGAATGAGTATCACCAGGAAGAGCAATAGGCCAAGAGAAACAATCACGCAAGTAATTCCAGAAGCGCGAGGCAAAGGTGCAATTTATAAAAAGGTGTTGTATGGCAAGGTGCAATTTATAAAAAGGTGTTGTATGGTTTCGTTAGACGATTTGCACATTAGACACCAATTTGGGTCCAGGCACATATTAGGCATCCTTCTCTGTAGCATATCAGTTGTGTTAATAGCCTTTTTGAGGGCTTCCCATAGGAAGAATTTAATCTTCTTAGGATACTTGTCTTTCCAAATAGACTCATAGATGTTATCGTGAGGGTTGTCGGTAAGTCCATGAATATCCATGATAAGCGAATGAATGGAAAAAATACCGTTTTCTTCAAGTTTCCATGTGAGGGAATCTTTGCGGATCGTTGGCCTGATATCACACATCAAGTTAGAGATGTTGCAAGCTTCAATAAATTCCTCCTCCTTAAGCCCCTCTTCTGAAGAAATAATTCCAGGAGGACGAGTTTTCCTTCCAAGCCTCATTCACCATTAAGTCTTTTCTAGTTGATAGTGCAAAGAGAAGAGGATATTGCCGTGATAATGGAGAGTGATAAATCCAGCTATCCTTCCAAAATCTAGTGGAATTCCGTCTCCAATTTTGATCAAGACTCTCTCCCAAATTAGAGGAAAAAGAGGAGCGATATACCTCCAAGGCCCTTTATAAGTAGCCGCGGCGACCTTCTTGGTAGCGAATCCGCCATGATCGGTTCCGTATTTGGCCGCAATAATAACCCTCCATAAAGCAGTTTCCTCTCTCCCAAATCTCCAAGACCATTTTGCTAGCAATGCTTCATTTCTGTGTTTCAATTTCTGTATTCTGACTCCTCCACCTCCAGCTTGAGTGGGAAGAGCAGTATCGATCCATCTAACAAGATGCGAACCCTGGTCGTTGGACCCTCTCCAAAGGTAGTTTCTGTAAAGTCTCTCTAAGGCTGTGAACTTTAGTAGGCATCTTGAAGATAGACATATAATAAGTAGGGAGGGTCCAGCGACCAGGGTTCGCATCTTGTTAGAAGGCATCTTGAAGAAAAGGGGTTCTTTGTAATCCGCCCTTTTGTTATAATGGCCAAATTTTGTGACGAAGCAGCTTCTCCATAGTTCTCTAAAGCCTCGAATTGAAAGAAATAACAAGATATCTAGGGATGTGAAGCGTTATTAGGGGCTTATTAGGTTCTAATTCGCTGTATCGGCATCGATTACTAAGGATTTCTATAATTATCTTACTGGTCTTATTATCTTGAACTAGGCTTCTTTTGTAATTATCTTTCAAGGATGAACCAAGCCAAGGTGAATTCACCTTTACTAAGTGTCCACATAGTCTAAGACTTTACCTAAAATTACATGAAACCTTGGATATCCCAAATATCCCCATCCCAAATTTTTGGGTATCCAATACGTCCAGTGTTCTTCTTTCTCAGAAAATTTGATGCAAGTTCACATAGCAACTAGAGTAGTTGACAATAAATAAACTCAATATTTACCAGATCAGATCCATAAGTTTACAAGAAAAGTTGGAGACCGTCCAGATGAAGAATAAAGCTCATCTATAGAATAAACCCAAACCCTACTCCCTCCTCTCTTCCATCTTCATTCCACGTATCCCCCATATAAATAGTGACAACCTCTTCAATGGTGACAGATAAAAGGGGGTTCTACTAGCTCTTAATGGGTGAAGCCACATATTAGAAGCATTGCAGATATTCTTGAAAATAATAGGAACTTGGTTTAAATAGACAAAGTCTTGGAACAACGTGGTGTCTTAATGCTTCAATCCTCATTTTCCTCAAATATTGTCTAAAGCAATATGGTTTATAAGCTTCTCGCAATTTTTCAAATCAATAATACAAATGAAACATAAAATCAACTCTTTTACCTCATGATTTCCATCTTCAAACCCATTGCGTCCTGAAACTCCCACCTGGAAGGTTGGAAATTATAAGAGAATCTAAAATAGAAGGATAAAAAAGCTAATGATACCAAAAAAAACTAGGATAGAGATGTTTAAAACATGTAAACTAAAAATCTTATAACATCGTATCAACAGCTGAAGAAACTGGTTTTCACCTTTTCTCGATATGCAGTTCTGGAAAATTCTGAGAGGCTTTCTGCTAGTGATGCCAATTCAGTACCAATTGCTTGAAACTTTCTCCACGTCTGAAAGGAATCAAACATAACTGTTACATAATGGAAAATCAAGACAAAGTAACAGAGTACAGTTGTGGTTGAAAGTACAAGTCCAACACCAACAAATAGTATTCAAATTTCCCCATGTTTAGAAATCAGAAAATTGGGGAATAGCAGAGTGGGAGCAACAATCTACAATGAAATCCAAGAGAATGCTGTAGGGAAAAAATCCAATAAGAAAACAAACAGGTTTTTACAAGTTCTTTTCATGAATTTGAATAATGAAAATACATAGAAAAGAACAAGGTGTGTAAAGGAATGTCTGATGAAATAGATACAAGGTACTGTTAGAAATGTGGGAAAGAGGGCAGGCATTACAACACATGAAAAAACTATAAGAACGTCAAATTGATCCTCATGTTTCCAAAATATAAACATTTAGTTTACTTTACAAGCACTTCTATGAATAAAAAGTTCACAAAAAAATCGGCAAAAATGTATAATAAAAGCAAAACTAAAAAGTATGACAAAAGAATGAAATATTGCCTGTTGTACGTCAGAGAGGAAGAGCATAGGTGAACTTTCATAAGCCCCTTCTTTGATCCTTGAGTTTACAAGACTAAAGTCAAAAACATTATCAGGCTTGATTCCTCTGAAATTTTCAGATAGAAGCTTACACAATGAGCTAAACTTCTGTGAATCTAGAATACTAACGAGAGCATGCCAGCAACTCTCGTTAACACTACGTTTGTTTGAATTTTCTAACGATACATTTGATGCGACACCATTCTCTTTATGAGATGCCATTTGAATTGTACTAGACACTGATCCAGTACGTGCAAGGTCATTATTGCTATTTCCATCTTGAGCATCAAATATCTGCACAACAATCACAAGAGAACAATATTATTTAAAAACTGAACAAAAGAAAGAAAGAAACCTCCAGAACAAGATCTACATGAAAAACATGTTATAACTAACCCTAAATCTTGAGAGGTCATTGGTTCTTGAATGAGAAGCAAGGCCATTGAGGACACACATCGGTACATTGCCTCCATTGACACTTGATGACTGGCATACCTGCTGTAACAAAACAGATCTCCAGAGATCCTCCGGACACTCATCTAAATTGCCCATCGGGGAATGGACATGATCACAGGAGTTATTGCCTCTTAGCGTGCGTAAAGTTTCTTCAACAGTCTGCGACAAATGGAAATAGACTAAGAGAAGAAAAAATCAACACGCCACATACCATAAGGTCTAACGTTCAAGGATATAGAGAAAAAATAATTTTAGCTCCGATGCTACAAATAAATCTATGTCAATCAGAAGGGTTACATCACTAAAACTGGCTGCAACTCTACAGTAAAAATCTCCTACCATCTGACTAAAAACTTCATCAGTTCAACTACAAATTTTCACCTACTATGGGGCAGTATGATAATGGCAAATTTGAAAGCAGGTCGACAGTTTTTCCTATCTACCCTCCATTTACCTTGAGAACATTTGCATTTAAAGTAGATATCCTTAAGTTATATACGTTATTCAAAGGTCAAGTTCTGTGAGTAAAATACGAAATTTCAAGTTCTAACTTCTCCCAAATTATCATTTATGAATTTAACACGATTCATATTCAGTTAGATTGCATAGAACTTCCAGTCATACAAGTACGCAATTAAATCCAACACAAACAACACTAAATCAACAAGAACACAAAACGAAACTAGTTTGGAGTACATGGAATAAGGGTGCATGATTAATCGAAATGGTGATGGATTGAAATAGAGATCTAGAAACCCTGACCAGTAGTTGACTTGCAGCTTCAACTTGAATCTTGCCATCTCCCTTGCTTTGGCTCCCAAATGTCAACTTACTCTGCTTCCGCCTCTTGTAAGTTCGAAAACCATCGCTAGTTCCAGGAACCCCTTCAAGTCCACCATTCAAAAACCCCATTTCGATTCCATTTTTTCCTGCCTCGAACTTGACCTCCAAAGCATGTCCCGTGCAATCCCCATTGCTTTTCCCATTTTCAACAACCATTTGTCAGGCACAAAGAAAACCCTAAATTCCTGATAGAATTAGGGTTCCGATACTTGCATGTGTCGCCAGATTCTCAAAATTCCCGTCAAACCCACACTCCCAAGCTTGGCAAAACTAATGAAAAACACCGCAAAAACACACTTACTTTCCTGGGAGAAATTCACTCCATTAAACAAGAAGAACGCAACCAAATTTATATACCACTATCGCTAAAATCCTCTCTGCAACTTCCCCTGGCTGAGAAAAACCTCAAGTTCAATACAATCAACAAATAAGCAGCTAATTCAAACGAATCCAGTATCTTCAAAACAAAATGCTGGTTACAAACACCACAAGATTCAAAAACACTCGATTCTTCTCCGTTTTCAGCGGAATTTTCTCAGGAACGAAGCAGGTGAAATTGTAAGAGAATAAACAGAAGAAATTGGAATGAAATAGAGAGAGAAACATACTTGAGGAAGGAAAATGCAGTGAAGAACAGATGCAAACTGGATGAGAACTCCGAAATCTGAGAAGCGGGAGACCAGAAGAAGAGAAGTTTTTTTTTTTTTTTTTTTGTGTGTTGGCTAAACCAGCGGTCTTATCTTGGTCCTTTTTTTTCAAAAAGAATTCTCAGATTGGCAGGCGATTTCTGCCGACGAAGCGGTTTATTTATTGGACCGAACCGATTAAATTATCATTTTGTATTTATTTAACTAAATTTACGTAGTAAGAAGTTTTTGAATCTCTACTCCTCATTATAATAATTAAAAAATAAAAAACAAACAAACTTGTAAAGGGAATGAGTCTAACCATAATTAACATGTACTTTTTTAGATCAAATAATTAATATGTATTTATATATGGTCACTTATAAAATTATAAGTAGGTTCAAACTCTCAATACCAAATATTATTATACTAAAAAAACGTAGTTCGAAATAAGAACATAGTTTTAGCATGATATATGACATTGTGTTGAAAATGATCTAAGGAGAAGTAGAATTTTGGAAAAAGATACTTTATTCAAAAAGTTTGTGAGAAACAAGCAAAAGGAAAACATCTTACACGTAAGATTTAATACACCATTGAGCAACAATAAAAGTAATTTTATCTCATAAGAGCAATGAATTTCTTAAAATGTGATCTTCCATGCAAATGCGGTCATTCCGCTCTTTTCAAATCCATCGAACAATGGAGTCTTTGACATTAGAAATGAGAAACAACCTATGAGAGTTACTATTCAAGCAAAAAGACGCAAACCATAAAACGATTTTATTATTTTAATAAGTATATGGTGCATGTTAGGTACTTGCATGTTGATTGAATCGATTTTATTCAATTATTTTGTTTCTTCTATTTGAGTCAAATCAGTACTGGATCGTCCTTGTAAAATTACCAAAATGTCCATGCTTCAATTAGTTTTTGACTGATCAACTTCAATAAGTTCTTGACCTTCAATAGTATTTTAGTTGATAGCCTTAAATTAGTTAGTTAATAGTTTTAAATTAATTCGTTGATAACCTTGAATCAGTTCGATGACAGTTTTCAATCAGTAGACTCCAGTATCACTTTTCCCCTTTTATTCGACCAACCTCTCTTCAGTATGATCACGTGCTTCTTCAACTCCAACGTCTAGTCATCAAGCAATCTCCAGCTTCAAATTAAAAAATTATAGTCAGCGAAGATAACCATCTAGTCAACATAAGCGAGCCTCCACCCAACGATGACACAAGTAGTATCAGAGAGACGGAAGTGTTGGTGGAGGCCGTCGAAAACGAATCGGAGGTAGTGCAGTCGGCTTCGATACCGACACTATGGAACTCGATCATTGCGTGGAGTCTATCGTTCGAGAAGAATTTGACAATTACCAATGTGAAGGATGGGCAAGGGCGATTAACTTTGAAAAAAATAATTTGTAAAATTGCATTTGGTTCCGATGCTCAGTGAGGATTTGGTTGCCAAAATTAATGAAGTCTACATTTTTCTTTTATTGAAGGCTTGTTAGATTCTTGGAATTTTAGATTAATAAACTATTTTAAAAAAGAAATGAGGAACTGACAAAGAAAAAGAAATAAAAAAATCAAACTGATTAAATGATTTTCTTGGGATCCCACAATAATCTAAAAAGTAAGTATAAAATAATAATAGTAATAATAATAGATGCATAACCTGTTGAAATGAACAAAAAGGAGAAATGGTTGGAATTTTGTTTTTGGAAACAAAACCTAAAAAACAAGAGAGAAGAGATTAACGAGGGAGGAGTGCTAGATGAGGAACAACATAAACAGTTGCTCAACGATATTTTATAAAAAGAATATTATGATTAAAATACAATGTTATAAAATGATAAAATGAGTTTATCACTTTTTTTCTTCTAGGGTTTGGACCCGTAACGCTCTGATCTTGAATTAATTTACAACCAAACAATGAAACTATTGCGCCATTAACTTTTAGGGTTTAGTTTTAATTTGTATATAAAGTAATTTGTCATTTTTTAACCACTATTTTTTTTTTGTTTGATGTCCGTGACTATCCGGGCAGTTTGCGTGCACAAGCGCACCTCAACTAATGTCACGGGGCATACCGTCTGACCCTACAACATTTGGATGTCAATGAAACCCGTAGATATTATTTGAAATTAATTCCTACGTAGGTGACCATTATAAGATTTGAACCTATCAGCTTATGCACCTCAAGGTCTTTTAATTTTTTAACCATTAATTGAATAAAATATATAATTAACCAAAATATAATTATACGATTTAGTTTATCACTTATCAAAGATATAATTAACCACTAATTGAATAAAAATTTGAATTTTTCTACGATTTAGTTTTAATTTGTATCGAAAGTAATTTGTCATTTTTAATTATAGAAGCAAAATCGAAAAAAAATACATTTGAAAGTAGCATAATAAGCAAAAATAAAGCGTACTTGGAGGTCTTGAACGCCATTGTTTTCTGATATTGATATTTTTGCTCTTTCAGAACCGAAATTGATTGAAAAAGAAACCGACGGCAATTTTTGCTCTTTCAGAACCGACGGCAATTTTTTCCCGATGTATCAGCGGCATCGGAGCGTGTCGCCGGGAGACATTTCGGACACGGAGAGCGATTCCGATCACGAAACGATGAAATGCATCTCGTGTATGGAGGATTACCAGTCATGCGACGCCGGAACCTGCAGGGAGTGCTACGACGAAGCTAACGAGACTGAGGAAGAGCTCAAGCTTGAGATCGAAGACTTGAAAGCGAAGGTCGCTTTTCTTAGGTTTTGGTCCCCTCTCGATAATCTTCATAGTAGGTCCAATGCTCCTTGCTTTACGGATGTTGTTTTGATCGCCGCCGGCGATGGGCCCGAGGGTTACGCCGTGCCGCTTCCGGCTCATAAAGCTGTCTTGGTTAGTACGGATTTTGTAGGTTTACTTGCTTGTCTTCTGATATTACACTGTTTTGTGGTTCTGTTTTGATTCCTGTCTGGTTTGTGAATGAGTTTGAGTTGTGTAGTAGTAAATGGCCACTAGAATGTCGCTGAAGGTTGGCGCGGTGGTCGAAGGTTTAATGTGCCTCCCGTGTCTCCCTTCCTTCGATTTCTTCCGGTGTCTTGTCCAGTGACGGGCATGGACCGTGGTTATCCCCAGTATAGTGGAGCCGAGCTCCAATTTTCCGGTTAAATAAAAAAGGCCTCTAGAATCCAAATGGCTTTTTTATTTCAGTTAAGAGGTGTTAAAAGAGTTAGGTCTTTTAACTGCCGAGCCAAATTCATAAACATTGGTACAATAAGCTTGGAATTTGTAGTAAAAATATGTGAAAGACCTCAAGAACCGAAAGGAAAAGTTTTGAAATAATAATGCTGCTTAATGTATATGGGGGGAGGGGTGACGTTGAAGAGGGAGAGAAAGATGTTTAAGATGTGGATTTGATCCGTAGGCATAAATTTCTTGCTATTACTTTTTATTATTCTTTATAAAATATAGATATAGAGGGTTTAGGATTTGAACCATAGACCTCGTGAATCTTAAAGCGTTCAGGATGACACTATGCTCACTTTAGCTAAACTTGTTATTTGGTAATTATGGTGTGGTCATTGCATGATATTTTAAAGTTTATCATTCACATGGGGGTTGCTCCTTTACAAGTCATTTGTTTTCTCTTTTCGTTATCTAATATTCACTATAGTACATACCCTTTATTATTGTTAATTTTAATTTTATTACCTACAGTTTTCCCTTCTTGAAGTTCCCTTTTCTACTCAATTTTTTCTTTGGCTAGAAGAGTAAAAGGTTTTTAAGCCTTCCGTTATTTGAAGTTTATATAATTTCCTGTCGTTCCTCTGTTGATAGTGTTTTGATTCTTGAACCAAGTATGACTAAATTAATGAGAAAGAGACTTCCACTAACGTCTGCACTTTTGCGTGAACATTTTTTGTAGTACATATGTCCTGGGATTAAGTGGAACGGATGAACATTTGCTTGAATTTAGTTGAAAGCTTCTGCTAGTTTATCCTATAATCTATTTTGATTGCGAATTGGGTTGTGGATTAGATTAGTAGTTGAAGAAATGGACATTACCTTGAAAAAAAAAGGTTGAAATAAAGGTAGGTGAGGAATTAGTTGGTTGTCTACACATTTTATGGCACGGGAGTTAGTAGTCATGGCCTTCATTGTTGAAACCAAAGGAGAAAGAATATGCCTCTGGCCCTAACGATTAAATGGCTTTGGGTTTTCATAGAAAGTCTTCTTTTTTCTTTAAAAAAAAAAAACACTCCTAATAAGTGTGGGTTTGGTTGTACTAGATGGAGCATTTGAGTGTTAGAGAGAGCTTGCAATTGAAGCTCGGATCTTCAACTCTAGAACAGTTTATCATTTCAATCCTTCGAGACCTAACTGTAGGTTACGGTGAAAGAATCATGCCTTGGAAAGACACTTGCTTGGTTGGGGAATTTTGTGCCGACTTTTCAATTGTTGTGTTTTAGTTTTAATCATCTTAAGAGGACATAGAGCTATGGCGTTGTTAGTTTGGCTCAATTTAGGACAACTTTAAGGCTTTTGGGTGTTGTTGGCTCATAACAAATTGTGCTTGTTTTTGAGAGAGCAGGTGGCGTTCACCCTTTATCTGAGATAAGAACGGTACCGTTGGTCACTTGGTCTTATAGAACATCTGGTTTGTTAGGAATGAGAGAGTAATTAGGTATCTGGAGACGTATTGGAGAGAGGTTTGAGAGCCTTGGATTGAACCTATGCCTTTGTTCGGTTTCTGTAACCAAGGGGTTTTGTGATTATTCTTTACCCCTGATTCTCAGTGGTTTGAGTCCTTTCTTTTCCAACTTTCTGTTTCTGTGAAAATCCGTGTTTTGCTTGAAACTATGAAAATATTGCTGAGAACATTTTTATTTTTAGAGTGGGCTTATGATGGTGAATGTATGCACCTGGTTAGTAATGTTTGTTGGGAGTTTGTTTGTTTGCAGCCCTATTCTTGGAGGTAGGCCTCTTTCCCTCTTTTCTTTCTCGCCCCCTCCTTCGGTGAACCACCCCAATGTGCCACTCCTCTCTAGCTATCCGCTACCGGTCCATCAGAAATGAACAAAAATGGATGGAAGCTTCTTAGTAAATCCAAATCTGTTGAAATGAAGTATTTCATTCAGACAGCTTTTAGATCTAGAGCTCTAGATCCATGTAATGGTGGCAGCTCACAAAGAAGTAGGTGGTGGCACCAGATGCTTGGAGGAACACTGACCAGTGGTGAGCTTCAGTCGTTCTGATAAGAACCGAGCTAGAACTCGGACAATATATTGAAATATAGAAATAGGTAACAAGATAACCCAAGTTTGAATAG
>JBBMEF010000001.1:5413145-5430616 GCA_037832685.1 Sicyos baderoa | reverse complement strand
TTTGGTGCAAACATAAGGCACCGTTTTCTAGTTATTCACTTTCTTACTTTATTTCCAATTGGAAATTATTTTTGTAAGCCTAAGAGGCCTCGGGTTTTATCCCTTATTTCATTAAATCAATGAAAATGTTTCTTCTCCAAAAAAAAAAAATAATAAAAAATATGATAAGTACAGACGTGAGTTAAGCAGGTATAACTATTCTTTACTACAGATGTCCAAACCCACTTCACTTCATTAAAATTAACCATCATAGAGTGGCTCAATTGGTCAAAGAGGGTCTTGAAGTTGGGGTGCATAATGTGATGAGTTCAATCCATGGTGGCCACCTACTTAGGAATTAATTTCCTAGGGGTTTCCTTGGCATCCGAATGTTGTAGGGTCATGCGGTATTTCCCGTGACATTAGCCGAGGTGCGCGAAAGCTGGCCCGAACAGTCACGGATATCAAAACAAAAATAACGGCAGAGCACTCAGCCATGCGGTGCCAAGAAAATTAAAAACATTCCCACGGAAATTAGAAATAAGACTTACAGGAAAACTGACTTCCACCCAAAGCGTCAGAGGAAACAGATGCCTCCTTGTAATGCTCTCTTTTCTTCCTTTCTGCATCAGCAACTGCCCTCGTAGCTTCCTATAATAAATAAGAAAAAGAAGCTATTTTCTAAAAAAACTGTTATCAAGGAAAAAGGTCAAATACTATTCTTGCCTCCACAAGTGCCCATCAAAAAGATAAATAGAAGACGTTGAAGAAAACAAAATTGCAGCCAACATATATATCATTATCCAACTTCCAACAAACCTCATTAGCTTTCTTTGAGTGTTTTTCAATGGATTTTGACCACTTTAAACTAGATCTGCCAATACTTAGTACCTTGGATTTTCGAAGTGAAAATCCATGTTTTGATCTTTCATACACTGTGTTCCTGTTCCTCAACAGCAACAATTTTCTGGTGAAAAAAAAAACATTGGAATTAACACTTGCTGAGCCAAACGGCCACCTTTGGTTGAAAATGAAACAAGATCAGAATAGAAATAGTTCATGCACCACATGCCTGACTATAGAGGAAGAACTATTTCTCTGAGTAGAAGCGTTTAGCTTGGAAGTCTTCCAATATGATCTTTTCCAAGGAAAAAGCCGAGGAGCCATCTTATGATTCTGCAAATTACTATTACCAGTTCCTGTAGCAGCAGAACTGCGAAGTGTCCACACCAAAGAGGACTTTGATGGCCCATGTGTTTTCACTATAGCTGTAAACAAAATACTTATTCAGTTTTATTATGACTACAGTTCATCCTAAAACCTTGCCAGGATGAGTGTCGAGACAGTAGACAACTAACCCACACACACCAAATGCATAAAAGAAAATTATATGTAAGCAGAGATAATGAATATTTAGGGAAACTAAGCATACTTGGGCAAAAAACACAAAACAAAGACAAATCAGTTGTATGATTTGTAACAAAAGCCAGCAATAATTTAATAAAAAAATATATATGAAAAACAAAGATTTAGAATAGATTATATCAGTTTTTTTTTATAGAGGTAACCTCTGGAAAGGAAATGCATGAAAATCTAGATCTCGAACATTTTTGGACTATCAAGTACAAGCTATATATCCAGGAAACACTTCATAATATTTATTTGTTTTCTAACACCATACCACCTAACCAAGAAAAGCAAGTTCCACGAAAAATAAAATGCCTCTTTTTTGTAACCACAAACTTTTCCTTGTTACAAGTATGTTCAAAGATACAAAGTCCATAAGTGAAATGAAAGCAGAGAAAATAACAAACCTTCATTTAGAGGACATGAAAATTTGGAAGTGGCTGGTGGCTAAAGCTATAACCAACCAAATAAATAATTATGCAAATTAATAGGACAACTGGTATTGGGAATAAGAGCTCTACAAAGCACTACAAGCACTAAAAAATGTGCCACTGTATGCAGAGGCGGACACAAGGGATGAAAGATGGAAGAATCTTGTAAAACTGCCTCATCTATATGATGCAGTCATAAATTTTGTTCATTGTACAGCAATATAATGAACATAAAAATTTAAGATCTAAAACGAGTTTGTCTAAGATACTGTATCAAATTATCGATGAAAACATACAAAACTATGAAAGAAAGCTATTGTTTAGCTATTATACCTTTATATTGCTGCCTCTTATTGAAACTTCTAGCAACTCCATATCTATAAGAGCTTTTGGCTCCTGGGTTCGAAATATCTACTGTGGGGAAGGAAGTCTGTTTTTTCTGATATTCTGTAGAAGCCCTGACCAACTGGTTCTTTTTCCTCTTGTAATAGCCATCAGAGGCCGAGGAACAAGTTGTCTCCAGATTCTTAGTTGATAAAGCACAGGGATTTGAAGTTGCAACCAACTGATTTGACTTGCGCTTTACATACACTATCTTTTGTACAACTGAAGAAACAGATTTTTGGTCTTTTGTTTCAATCAGAATTTCTTTCTTATCAGCAGTACCAACCTCACTTTCAGGAGCTAACGAAACCTTCGAGGAATCCCCATCAGACCTTGACAGATCACTAGCATATTTAGACTTCATGAGATATGATTCAGTTTCACGGCAAGGAGATGGTGCATTATCTTCCATAGGAACTGGATCATTAGGCGACCCAGACCCACTGGATAGTGGGGGAGGATAGGGCTTATCAATGGGAGCATCAGTTACTATTGCTTTAGAATGGAAAAGAGGATTTGTGACCACTACTCTACTATTAGATTTTATGCTAGGCCTGGAATCATGGAGATCTGATGAGCTTGAACTCAAATCATGAGAGCCTGAAACCCGAGAAGCAATTGGAGATGATTTTCGAACTAGGCTGTTACCTTTACGAATGTATGAAGTACTTTGAAGCATTCCATCCCCTCCATGTAACTGCCCTTGAGGAGGAATAGTGCTTGAAAAAACCTTATTTCCAGGAACTTGAACCAAAGAATTAACATTTCGATGCCAACTTCGGGGTTTTGTACCAGAAAAAGTTTTACCAGATGTTAATTTCTTTGAAGCAGTGAATGTGGAAAAAGATTTACCAGGAAAAGTCTGAGATTTGTAATAACCCATATTCTGGTTTTTTTTGCAAGAGTTGGCAGAATGGATGTCGGTTTGCAGTCCATTTTTTAGTTTTCCCAATGCCTGTGGTACTACTTTGCCAGAGGATAAATGGTTGCCTGCATTCGTGCTGCCTAATATCTGATTAATGGCAGTAGGCTGTGGAAATGTAGTGTCATTTGATGCCCTCAAGTCATTCTCAGCATTAGATTTCTCCTTTATTTTTTTGTCATCTGCACAGTTCATTTGGAAGTCAACATGGCCGAGTGATACCTCACAATCTAATTTGTGCATCCCTCGAACATTGGAGGTTTCTGGAGAACCCAAATCCTCTCGTACACCGCCCATGATTTCATTATCAGAATTGGCAGTGAAGCATCTGTTGCCATCAGCAGATCTTTCTATATGATGTAAATGATCCTGACCAGGATTACAAGATACTTCAACTGCTTCTAGATATGAACAATTTAAGGTTTGAGGGGAAGGAACTTGAGAAGGAATATCCCACTGTGCAATCTTATTACAAACCATAGATTGTCCTTCTGCAGCATGAACATTTAGTTTATCGCTTTGATCTGTGGCCAGTATGGGAGTACCACTCTCTTCTTTTTCATTTACCAATGATGCTGACGGAGAAAGTGATAGACATTTTGGAACAATAAACTCCTCCTGGATTGAACAAGAGTTTTTTTCAGGTTGTTCAAATTTCAAGCGATTCTCAAAGGGATTTTTATCAATATTTATTTTTTTGGCGGTTTCTTTCGTTGATATACCATCAAGCATGATCCCCTTTGAACAATCTGTAAAAACAGGACTATCTGTGAAAAAAGCATCCACACTAGATGCTCCAACCTCCTGTCTTTCCATTAACTCACCATTAGAGATTAACTGATCACTTAAACTAGAGATGGTTGTAATTCCAGGCCCTTCATTCAATTCAACACTTGGGCAAGGCAAACCAGGACTAGCAATGCATATTCTTCTCTTCTTTCGGAACTTGGGAGGCATTTCATTTTCTCTTTTCTTTGCATCAAAGCCCATAGACGATATATTTTTTGAGGACTTGCCTAATAAATTGAAATTCAGCATTGCACTCCCTCCGATGGTGATAGGATTTACATCCATTACCATGCTTACAACACCAGAACCACCCTGCTCTGAATGGCAATGGTCTTTAGAATCGAAACTTGCGCATAAATCCTCAGAATTAGACTCTTGATTGCTATCACCAGAACCTGCAAAATCCAAACAATTTTTAGTTTCACTCATCCTAGACAATGATTTCTCACCTAGTCCACCACTAATTGAAACCTTAGCTTTGACAGACCTTTCTACAGAACTAATACCTAGTGAAACAGAACTACTGACAGATTCATGTTCTCTCTTAGTACTACCAATCCTCTCACAGTTGAGAACCTTATTCACTTGTACATCAGTACTCTGATGACAATCATCTGAATCCTGATTAGTAAGTTGGCCACTGTTGTAGTCTTGCAAATTTATGGAATCAATCTGCATTTCTGATGCTTCTGGATTTACAATCACCAAATAATTGCTATTTGTGACTTTTGCTTCAGGTATTCCTAAAACATCAGTCTCAGGAGGTCCAGTCACCTTATTTTCACATAGCTTCTGGCAAATTCCATCAAGAAAACAAGTTTCGGGAAGTGGAGTATCATCTTGAAACCGAGCTACCCCGTTGTCACATTCCATGGGAATATCTATATTAATAGCCAAACTATTTTCACTAACAAGATCATCATGTAGATTAGGAACCTTCGAACTCAATACTCCAAACTGACTGCCTTCTATGGAAGGCGTGGTAGATTTAGACCCTTTACCAGATAACTTCTCAAGTGATAATTCTTCATTCCCAAAAAGTCTAGCGTTGCCCAACTTACCACTTTCAAAATCAAACTCATTAGGTCCATTTAATAATTTAAGAACCTTATTAGAATTCAAAAGTGGTGCAATGGCAAGAAAAGAACCATTTTTCTCAAGATGAACACTAGTTCCTCTTCCCTCTTTTATCGAGAAATCCAATGGAGAATCTAAGCTGTTCTTATTACTCTCTTCTGCAGGTACACACACCAAGCTCATATCAGTGTTGGCTTGACATTCTTCTGATGTTATAGGAAGGACAGACTGGACTGATTTTCTACTATCTAGTGATCCAGACATATCATGGTGAGAAGGCTTCAACACAGAACCATGACCTAAGTTCATTCCAGATGTGGAAGACTTGTTTTCTGAAACTTCTAAATCCTTATCAGACGCTGTAACAACTGGTGGAATATTTGACAAACTACCTACTTTAAGAGGGTCATCATTGTTTTTTCTCGTCTGTAAACACAGTTGGGGACCTACCTTCTTTACTACTTTCCTCACAACTTTTTTCTTCTTCATGGTCCTCACAGTAGCTACTTTTCCTGGAACATTCCTTCCTTCTATATCTGACACCTTTCCTTGTGACACCCTTTCAACATTAGTTTTTCTAAGTGAACAATTGCCCTTAACCAAAGAAGCATCTGTTAAAATATTAAACCCATTACCACCCAAGGAGCCTGTAGCCTCCTTTTCTGATTCCTTCAGCTCATTTTTGGAGCCTAGGGAAAGAGTGGCAAGATTCGTAACATCATTTGTGCCGAAATCATCCTTGTTCTGTCCAGTTAAATGTGAGTTAGTAGAGTCGTGGTGGGGAACAGGAATCAATACACTGGTAGTTTTTTCATTCCCAGGCATTGTATCCACATCTGAAATGGGAGCAGACTGTGTTGGTGCCACAATTGCCTTGGCCACCAATGAATTGGATTTAAAAGAAACATCAAGCTCCATGGGACTTCCCTCTCTCTTCTTACCTGAATCCATTCTGTAGCCCGGAGATCTACCCTGATTTTTGCCTCTGAGGAAACTGTTCTTCTCATCAAAATAATCAGAATCACGTAATTGCTCACTCTCTCGATTACTTTGACAAGGATTCGCCATTTGAATTCTGAGAAAAGCACTCTTTTTCTGTACTTGCTTCCGTGGTGTGGATGTGTACTCATTATAACCTTCAATACCACCGGTATTGTCGTTGTAATAGTTTCCGGATTCTGGATTAGAATGCCCGTGCTTTCCAGATATAATTCGAAAATCACTACGGTCACCATGTCCTCTATCATTACTTCCGCCTGAGTACGAATTGTGCATATTTCTAAAGGCTTGTTTGCTATGAACCCATCTCTGATTCTTACCAACTACATTGCCATTCCTACGAGTCCTAAAAGATTCCTTTTCATAATTCGAGCCATAGCGATGTTTATCGAAACTTCCTGAAGTAAATTTGTTATCTCTCGACAATGGACTCTGCATGGTTCCATGTTCCATAAAGGAAACATTGGACTCTTCCATAAACTGATCGGGATGATAATATTCCTCCTCACCTCGTCCTCGTAACAGCTCTTCTCTATGATTTGTATGAAACCTATCATTGTATTCCGCTCCCCGCCTAGAACTATTACCTGAACTATACCTAAACATATCAGGGGGCGGATACGGCACGCCAGATCTCTGATCGATTTCTCGGTACCCCGCTCCATGCTCGAAATCAAAAGGAGAACGCGGAATCGGTGGTCGATCCGAAGCATCAAACTGATTTTCATGGTACGAATGATTAGGGTCAACAAAATCGCAATGAAATCCTCCATCGAACGAGATTCGATTGGAATGCGGAGGAGAGCGCGGAAATTCGCGATGAGGATACGGAGACCTCAATTGGTCATCATGATTCGACGAAGAAACAACAAACTGGGGTTGAGAGGGATTGTAACCGAAGGGCAGGTCCTGTGACGGGGGTGGATGAATCGGAGGATGGCAGTAAGGCGGAAGTGGCGGCGGCGGCGGCAGGGGGTGAGGGAAATCTAGGGCTCGATCGGGAATGTGGCGGTGATTGGGAGGGAAGTAGTAATTGGAATCGTCCGGGAAAAAAGGGGCGGAGGGTGGAGGAGGAGAGATGTACCTGGATTGATCACGTTGGTGGTGGTAAGGAAATTGAGGTACATCCATGGCGGAGATCAGATCTGGTTCACCGCCCACCGTTTATCGTCGTTCTTCGTCGGATTCGGATTTGGATTTCACAGCGCTTCGCAAAATGCGGGGATTGTATTTGTGTGGTGCATTTCAACTCGAAATGCCTAATCTAATGTTATGAGACATATTGTATTATTTATAAGTAGAGATTTTAAAAATTAAATTGGTAACCGTGAAAATAAATTAACACCAAATCATATAATTAATCATGTCACCAACTTTTTTCTTAATTTTTTTGTTTCAAAAACTAATATTCGTATTTTAATATGAATATTATATATCCACCAAATATTTAAATAAAGTTATTTGTATGAGAAGTCGTAGGAAATAATTTATTTTGTAGGAATCAGAAGAGGAGTTGGAGAAGGGTGAAGCGAGAGGTCGGAGATTAGAATGAGAGTTGTAGGAAGTTTTTCCGTTCTATATAAATAAATAAATAAATATTATTATTTTATTTTTTATTTTTGTAGTTCTATTATAATTGGAGTAATTCTAATTCATAATTTATTGTAGAAGTACACTAATGATTTATAAAATTTTAGTTTTTTTTAAGAAAAATAATTTTGACATGTCTTGATAATTTTATTACTTATAATGTATCTAAATATAAAGTATCTAAATTACTTTAAAAAAATAAAAATAAAAAGTAAATAGATGACACAATAATTTTACTGTTTGGTTGTAATAAATCAGTGTAACATTAACACTATATATTCGATTATGAGAATTGATATATATCACACCTCCGGAGTATTTTAAAAAAATAATAACTTTTGATTAATAAACCACTTTAATACTAACGCTATATATTAGCAGCCACCTTTTGTTGATGGTTGAAGTGAAAAAACCTTTACGAAGAAAAATGGTTCTGCAGAGAATCCCCAACAACATTCTAATGGAGATTCTGTTAAAGCTCGATCTTGAAACCCTCTGCTCCGTCGCATGCGTCTCTAAAACCCTAAATTCCGCCGCCGTCGAGGCCGTTTCGTTCTTCTCCGATCTCCATCTCCCCGTCGTAAGTTTTCCTGCGTTTGTTCCCTCTTTCCTTTTCTTCCATCAATGGCGGATAATCAATCCAGGCCTTACGTTTTCATTCTGAGTTTTTCGATTGCAGGTTTTTTCTCCAGATTCTCAAACTCTGGACAGTGGCATTCTCGGTCGGTGCCGAGGCCCGAGGAGCTTGACTGTTAATTGCCTCCGCCTCCATGATTCTTCTCTTGTTCGTTTTCTTGGATCTCATCTCCTTGAGCTGAATTTGCTTTGTTGCTCTTTACTCTCTTGTAAATTCCTCTCTGCCGTAGCAAAATGTTGCCCCAATCTGAGGTGAGAATGTTGGATTTCTTCAGATTTTGTTGTGTTCTGTTTTTGAGTTGGCATTTTGCATTTGTTATGTAAATCATAATTAACAATCAAGGAATTTAAGGGGCTAGAAACAAAGAACACACAAATTTAGGTGTTTGAGTAATGTTGTGTTAGCTATGTTCACGCATAGAGCAACCAAATATTATCAACTGTCGAAACAAAAAACATAGGTTTACGTGTTTCACTAGTGTTGTGTTGAGTATGTTTACGGACAAAGGAGAAAGTGTTTTATTTAGGAGATAAGAATACAAATGGTTTGTCAAGCAAGACTAGCGGTTTTAAGATCGGTTATATAGTGCACTCTCATTAAAATCTGATGCAACCTACGATCCAAAATACATACAAATGCCTAATGTGAAATATAAAACTCAATTTCATATTTCAAACCCCAACTGTGCACTATAGTTCAAGACGATTCAACAACATTTGTTTCTTTGATTATTTGTTCAAATGCATTTTTTTTGTTATGTCAAGTTGAATGAAATGCATATGGTCTCATCTTGACTCTTGAATATTGGATTGATCTGTTCATATCACTTTAGGGTGCTTGTGCTTGAATTGGCCGCTCTAGATTCTCCCAAAGTATTCTTTAGAAGCATGGCTGAACTTCTCGCAGGATGCTTGTTCTTAGATGTAAGTTACTATGACAATTTATTCCATTGGTTTAATTTATCCCTTTTTAAGCGTCTCCATTCTGCTTTGATTCTTAAACGAAATTTTAACGATCAATAAATAGTAACATGAGATGTTCTTTTTTTGTTTCCGCGAAATGGTAGTCAATCTCCATGAAGATTCGAGGAGAAGGAGATGTCGAGGCTATTTCTTCGGAAGGCGTTGAAGCATTTCTTCTTCTTCCCAAAGCCACTAAAACGTTGAAGTTGAAGTCACTACTTCATCTAGAGGCAATTTACATCATAAAGACACTAAGAGATTCTAGGATTTCTGTAACCATCACCAATCCTGAAAACCTCGAAACCCCTCCACTAGCTCCAAGTTTAATGCTTCATTGCTTATCACTTACCTTGGATGTTATTTCTGATGAGATAATGATAACCATCGTCAACTCTCTTCCTTATTTGGTAGAGCTTCATTTAGAAGATAGGCCAAACCATGACTTATTGGTGCACCACGACTTAACGAATAGGGGACTTTATTCATTGAGCACTTGTCACAACTTGAAATCTCTTTCTCTTATTCGTGGTAGACATAACTACCAAGTCTCTTTCAAAAGGTTGAATGATATAAGCATGTTTTTCTTATCTGAGGGTTGCAGAAGTCTTGAGTCAGTGAGATTTTGTGGGTTATCCAAAGTCAGTGATGCTGGATTTGCATCCATCTTTGCTTCATGCAACAACTTGAAAAAATTTGAAATTCGTAATGCATTACATTTGTCGGACCTGACATTCAACGGTTTTGATGCTAGCGGATGCCCCTTAACAGAGTTGAGATTATTATCATGCAGTCTCATAACTTGTGAATCTGTGAAGCAGTTGTCCTATTCTACGCGTTTGGAAGTCCTTGATCTATGTGGCTGCAAGAGCATATCAGATTCTTGCCTTGATTCCATTTCGAGTTTGCGCCATTTATCATCATTGAATCTAAATGCAACTGATATAACCGACCACGGTTTATCCATTCTTGGTAAGGGAAGTTCACCAATCGCGCGATTGTCTCTCAGAAGTTGCAAGAGAGTAACCGATGAAGGAATCTATCAACTATTTCATGGTACTGGGACAGTCAGAAAAACATTGTCTGCCTTAGATCTTGGATACATTTCAGGAATAACTGATAGAGCAATCCAGATAATTGCTTCGATTGGTATCGGAATTATTGAGTTATGCATCAGATCTTGCTTCCATGTGAGTGATTCTTCCGTGGAAGCTTTGGCTATGAAGAAACCACTCCTTCGTAGACTTGATCTTTTTAATTGCATTGGTATATCAATAGGTGCATGTGGGTCATTTAGGATACCTCTATTTCGTGGATTACAATGGCTTGGCATCGGCAAAACTCGTTTGAATAGTAATGAAAATGCTGGTTTAGTAGAGTTCTGTTCCAAACAAACATGGTTGACATTGTGTTTGGAAGGTTGTGAAGTTGGTTGCCATGATGGATGGCAATTCCATAGATCATAATGATGTTGAAAATTTTCTTTTGAGAGAGCAAACATGTTGATTTATATCATTGTAAAAAAATATGAAGGCGAACTATTGTATTTGATTAATTTCTACCATTTTTTTTTATAACAAATGATATGATTATGATATAGTTTAGGCTAGATATATATTTTAGGCTTCAATACTTAGATGTTTATTTATTTATTAACTCAGTTTATATTGTTATAACAGTTTCAATTTAATCTCCTATGTTTTCTTAATTTTAATTGTACTCTTCATGTCTATGTCTATGTCTAAGTTTGATTAATTATGTTTAGAGTTAACCAGGAAATTATGAAAAATCAAATTGTTCTCAACTTAGAAATTTAAGAGATGGATTAGAAATTTTAGTATATTAGGTATACTCTTCTAAATTTAGATAATATATCATACTTGTTGAGGTACACCATTTAAATAATAAAAGTGTAAAAATGGAGTTGGAGGAATGAACCTCAAGTCTTGGATAACTCATTTGTCAGTAATAACTCATAAATTTGTGGGAGGTGGATCCATTATAAATCCTACTATGCCAATGACATAAATTTGTTTATACATCAGATTTTTTAGGTCTTCTATTACATAAAAAGGGTCAAATTAAAAGGATTATGGATGGATTTAAAAATGAAATTTTGCTAAAATGAAATTGGAAATGAGCCTTTTTTTAAGGCAAAACTAAAATGCTGTTTATAAAATTTAAAGTCCTTTGTAAACAAAAATCTCGTCTTCTGGCATAACTTAATCTTTTAGTAGTTTAAACACATTTGATCGTAAATCTAAATTGTTACAATTTTAAAGCACATTTATTAAATCGATTAAAAAATCAACTAAGTTGTTAAAAATGCAAGTTTGGGAACTCAAGTGTTGGTTTCCTCCGGTCATCGCTTGTGATCATCAAATTTAGTCAAAGATATATATTAAATACTTAAATTTGAGAAGTGATGAATCAAATACTTAAATTTGAAACTATCATAAGGTGACTCAATTAGTCAAAGAGGGTCTTGAGGTGCATAAAGTAATGGATTCAAGCCTCATAATGGTCACCTTCCTAAGAATTAACTTCCTAGAAGTTTTCTTGGCATTCAAATGTTGTAGGGTCAATGAGGTATGCCCCGTAACATTAGTCAAGGTGCGTGCAAGCTGACCCAGACAGTCACGGGTATAAAAATAAAATAAAATACTTAAATTTGAAATTTGAGAGGTGACGAATTCAAATTATGGCGGCGAACTACTAAAGACTAATTCAAGTAAATTCCCCTGACATCCAAATATAGTATAATTAAGCAATATGTCCGAACTCCGGCGAGAATAATTGAGATGCTTGTAAACAGATTCAACATGAACATATATCAATTACAAAATTAAATTAAATTAAATTAAATTAAATTAAATAATAATAATGAGATAATAAAACTTCTAAGATTATAGAACAAATAAGTGGAAAAACAATAAGCATCTTTAAACCGAGAAAAAGTATTAAATAAAAAGTTAAATGGAAGTCCATAGTCCACTCAACTGGGTGCCTGTCTAGGTCTACCCTTTCTAGGAGGGCTTCGCCATTAATCTATCTCAAATTACTCACTGCATCCTCTATTGCTAAGCTCAAAGCATTTTCACTTCTACAGCATCCAAATATAAAAAATTAAGAGCACAAAAACAAAAGACAGAGAATTCCTATTCCACTCTTCCAGAACTCAAATCTATTATCATCAAAGTACCTGAACTTTGTGTAATACTGTGGTCACTGCAAGGGGATTTCATATAAAAACCGATCGGCCCCCTCTTCGACTATTTCGGTCATATGCAATGTTGAATTTGTCAACCAGCTCGTTCATTGTACTGAAAGCATAGTGTTTTTTTTTTGTGAGAGGGGAGGTGAGGGAAAAAATTATCATATTAGCACATGAACAAATATTTATGTTTTCAACAAGAACATAGCATATTGTCTTAAAAAAATAAAATAAAATTTTAAATCGATTAAGTTTGAGAGAGCCAAAATATGTAGAATGGTAGATATATAACTGAGTATGTGATTCTAATCTAGACAGTAGTCATATAATAGTATTCCTATTCCACAACTAAAAATGCAGTCTTCTTCAATTTAGGAAAAGTACCTTTTCAGTCTTTGAATCTAGTTTTTCTATGTTTCAAAATAAAATCCATTTACATGTCAATAATGCTCAATTTAATCTTTGAAATAGCAAAATCATCAGTTATGTAATAAAATATTGACAATGATAATAATTAAACTAATTTTAAATTAAACTATATTGATGAAATGATTATTTTGGTCTTGACATGAAATTAATTTTTAAAAGAAAATAAGTAAAGAAAAGTATAGTCTTTTTTTTTTAAAACAATGTAACCACGCCTGTCCCTAGGCCAGGCACCGGAGACATCGAAGGAGTATGTCACAGGTGAGTTTCGAACCTGAGACTTTAAAGGGAGCATACCTTCAAAACCCAAGCCTTCAACCACCATGCCACCCCTTGGAGACAAAAAAGTATAGTCTAAAATTGAGCATCATCAATATGTGAATAAACGTGTTGTTTCAAAATCAAAGGACTAAAATGTACTTTTTCCCTCCAATTTATTAAAAAAATTATTTTAATCTTTATATATATAGTGTGTGTGTGTGTTACAGTTCACACCTACTTGTTAAGTTATTATTGACCACTAGACCATCGTGATTTGAACTCATTTTCTCTTTTAACTTTTATTACTGACATGTATCTTCTTGACCACTAGGCCTATGGTGAATATTGATCAAATTATGTTCCTATCGTACAACGAAAAAAGTATACAATAAGATAAGAAATATCAAACCTTGAGCAACTAGTATTCATTGATAGGTGCGTTATCAACATTGTGTCAATATATTCCTGAAAGAAAGGAGATCATAGAAGTAAGAATAACTAATCACAAAATCAATGTCATCTAAATTTTGGTGCAAATGTTTATGTTTTTAACAGCAGGGAAATTAAACATGCGAGATTCAATAGCACTCACCATCAAGAAATCATCTTGAAACTTTTCGGATTCAGTAACTGGTAATCTTCTGAGTAAACTTGACACTTGTCTTAGTAGGGAATTCTCCAAGGGAACATCACCTGATTCATAGAATAACAGACATGAAAAAAAATGAATCACAAACAGAGCCGTTTAATCACAAGTATTCGTTGAAGAATTCACAAGCCCTTCCGGAACCACTAAATGCAGCAGTCATGTTCTGATGAATGATCAGAAATCAGAGCCCGACCGCAATTGACAAAAAGAAAAGGAATACACACCCTGATATTTATACTCTCAACCCTTTTTTGTCATACATTTTGTGCTTAGTAAAGAATTAAATATACCATTTTGCATTGCCAGAAGATACGTGTGAAGTATCTTGATCCTGCTGTTCAGCATTTTGATGGCACTGTGAATACCCGCAAGGTGAGCAGCCACTGCATTCAAGACCAAATTTCTCTCATTATATGCATATCACTTACCATATCAAAGCTCACAATGTTCTTCTTTCTGGCAATAAGTACTAACGAAGTTTTAAAGCCAGATTGAAATAAATAGGTACAAGATCGCTCACGTTGAGTAGCAGCAGAGCCTCCATCAGATGGTTTTAAATGCGCAACATGATCAACAGAAATTCGCTCAGCTTCTACTGTCTTTGAAAAGTAAGAACAACAAAATGTGCGAGAAACTCAATAACCAGAATTGTAACAAGTTTGAAGGACTCAGGAATTGTAGGAGCAAACTAACCTCTATAGTGTAACTTGAGCGAACAAAAATTAGCTGAGGGATCCCTTCTATAACATGTAGCTCTAGAGTTGTAGAAACCCCATAAACAAAAATACTCGAGTTAAACCACCATGCAAACAATTTTTTCTAGTGGAAATTCTACCATTGGAAAGAAAAGGGGCAATATGTTTCAATGATACAAATTACCATTCATGTATAATGTAGACATTAAAAGCAAGACAATTAATTTTTCATTGTGGTTCACAAATAGTTTGAGTTTCGAACAAATATACCCAAAAGTGAAATTGGGTGGACCAAGTGATAGGTGCAACAAATTTGAAAGTCAGGCATTTAAAACGATCTCATAATTTTAAGTCAAAATTTAACTTTTCCTTCTCATAAATAAATATTATTAAGTATAATACACAAAATCATTTTTATCTTACAAGTAGGTACTATAGCCCATACACAAATACCATATTACCAACATTCCAGAAGCTACAAAACATTTTTTTTTCTGAATTCAACAATAATTGGGGTTAGGGAGATTTGAACCTGTAACCTCTTGGTTATCAAGTCATACATCCGGTTGAGCTTAGCTCTTGTTGGCTCTAGAAGCTACAAAACTTGGAACACTTTTCCAATTTCTTTCTATCAAAACTTCCCAAAGAACAGACAAGCCAATAACTTCGTTCTTGTCCTCGAACTTGTGATCATTCAAGAGAAAAGTTATGAACTTATTGATGCTATTGCTTACCCACATAGTTTGACTGGAAAGAAAATTTGGAAGAAAAAAAAACAAGGGCTTAAAAAATAGTTGACAATCCCCAAGTAGATGAAATCAAACTATACGAACTGCATACCCCACTAAGGAAATCCCAGATGCTCTACTTGAGAAGAATTGGCATTAAAATAATGAAGAAAAATGATCATATTACCACAGAAGCTTATTGGCAACAGTAACACAACTTATATAATGAGGAAAATAAAGTACTGCATCGAAAAACCCATGTAAATGAGACAAAAAGAAACAAGGCATATTACCACTCTCGAATATAGTAACTGGGAGATCCTTTTGAGCGTGATTAATTGAGGGATTGAGAAGAACATAGACAGGGTTTTCATTGATATCCATCAACTGTTAAGTCAGAAAGATCATCAAAATTAACTGAAGTACAATTGTATCAATTATAATATTCTAATTTCTCATCCAAGAAAAAAAGTACAATTATCTATCAAACTATATTCTCTTGAGCCCTCATTCCATTGTTGAAAGCTAAAATACGGAGAGTAAGTTATGCATTCCCCAATGGAGGCCAGGAAGATTACAAAGAACATTCAATTGGGTTCGACAATAATCAGAGAAGAGAGAACACGCATAATTATGAAAAACAAAATCTTTGAGAGAGCAGACCTAGATGAAGGCTAGCTTGAAAAGTTTTTCTATCATGTTATAATATTTAAACGTGTCACCTTGAACAAAACAAAAGGCGAACACATTCTGAAGTCTAGTAAATAAGTAAATTTCCAAACTCTATGGACGATAAACCATCAGCCAGTAAACTTATATTTCAAAAACTGGAAACTAGAAACTTATGTATAATATGGATGCTAATAGAGTGGCAAGACAATACTTTTCCAAGACATTTTAAAAAAAATCGATTGACATCATTCAGTC
The DNA here is from genome assembly GCA_037832685.1 of Sicyos baderoa. NCBI lineage: Eukaryota > Viridiplantae > Streptophyta > Magnoliopsida > Cucurbitales > Cucurbitaceae > Sicyos > Sicyos baderoa. Next base: position 5,414,542 of record JBBMEF010000001.1, on the reverse strand, counting down.
GGCTCTACCTATGGGGACCCTAAATTGCTTCTATCTATCATACACTCTTTAAAGAAAATGATAAGCTAGTGTGGGAAAGCTTCATTCGTGCAATTTATTGGATTTCTTGACAAGAACACAATTTGTGCATTTTCTTCGAATCTATTGCTTTATCCGTTGCCGAATGGTGCAAACACTCCCCTCTCTTTCTTAACTAAAGCTACCATATTCATACCCTCCTCACTAATTAGAAGGGTTTTGTAATTTATCTCTCATGGAGCCTCCACTTCTTTGGTAAATGAACACCCATAATTCTCAGGTCTGCTGATAAAATCTTTACGGAACTAAGAGTCCATTGTACAAATTCATCAGACTCCATGTAAACAATTGAGTTCCAAAACAGTAAGATAGCAGTTTAAATGGAAACTCACAGCCTTATGAATATGCATGTCAGACTCCATGGCATCGCTCCCAATAGAATACCATCCCAAAATGTAGAAACGGGGAAAAACTTTCTTATCTGCCCAAACAAGAACGCAAAATCGGTTATCATAAACAACAAAATCAAACGAAAAGAAACGTTCAGAGTCACTAACAGAGCTCTTGCTTCTTCTCAAGGAAGGTGCGGTCCAGCGAATGAGTTTCGGGATCGTAAAGAAGCTCGAAGCTGTTGAAGATCTCAACGGTGCGGCCGCTCTGAACGCCGACAACACAGCCGTAAACCCTAGGTGCGGGAGAGGGGAAAGGGTCCGCACAATCGGCTCCGTCGGCGCCGGTACTGTGAGCTGAGCAGCCCAAGGAAGGGGGATTGATCTGAGATTTGACCCTGGTGTAGTGGTCGGAGATGTTCACGATCACGAGAGGGTGGAGCTTGAATGTCAATCCGCTGCCAGACGACGCCATGATCGATCGCAGCAAGGAAAACGCCGATTGACGATCCGGAATCTGGTTGACCTAGAATTCGAAATCAGAGATAATGGAACTCACCAGGTTCTGAAATCTTCTTCCTTCTTCAATTGCAATCCATGTTCATATTTTTACTCTTGCTTGTGTGAGTGTGTGCGCAATTTATTTCTAAATCAAAATCAATTTTTCATAAATAAATTTAAATAACTTTCTTTTTTTTAGTTTTTTTTTAGTTTTTGTCCTTAATTTTAAGTAAAGAATAAAATACTTAGGAGGTGTTTGATATAAGTATTAAGTTAATCTATATTAACTTAATCCTTCTAAATCGTGTTTGGTAGACGAATTAAGTTAATGCTTCGCGAAATCCAACAATAATCCTCCTATATTCTCTCTCTACCTCATTTTTCGAAATCATCTCTAATTAAATTTTTAAATAATCTATTCAACTTTAAAAATTAGATTTAAAAGTTTATTCAAATTATTTTTTAGATTTTATATTTAATTTAATATAT
>JBBMEF010000001.1:5400599-5413045 GCA_037832685.1 Sicyos baderoa | reverse complement strand
TTTTTTCTTTTCCTCCTACCAAACATAAACTTACTCTCACTTATCTTCTCTTCCCAACCCAACCCAACTCAACCCAACCCAACTCTTCAAAGCCAAACATGCCCGAAGTGTTTTTAACGGTAGGAAAAATCAGGGCCAGGGAAATGAGCATGTGAGATGCAAGAGCCTTGGGGTGTATAAGGTGATAGGTTCAATCCATGGTGAGTTGGTGACCACCTACCTAAGAATTAATTTCCTATTGGTTTCCTTGGCATCCAAATGTTGTAGGGTCAGGTGGTATGTCCCGTGACACTAGTTGAGGTGTGCGAAAGCTGGCTCAGATAGTCACATAAATCAAAAAAAAAAAAAAAAAAAAAAAAATGCAAGAGCACTCACCATCAAGAAATCATCTTGAAACTTTTCTGATTCAGTAACTGGTAATCTTCTGAGTAAACTTGACACTTGTCTTAGTAGGGAATGCTCCAAGGGAATATCACCTGATTCAAAAAATAACAGATGAAATAATCAATCTTGAAAAGAGCCATTTAATCTTAAGTACTCCCTAAAGAATTCACTAGTCCATCAGTAATCAGTAAATGCAGCAGTCATGTTCTGATGAATGATAAAAAGATCAGAGGCCACAATAACTGACAAAACGAAAAGGAAGACCTAACCTGCTTTCGATACTCAACTTTTTTCATCATAATAAGGATTTTACACATGGTAAATAATAGAAAATACCATTTTGCATTGCCAGAAGATGACCGTGAAGTATCCTGATCCTGCTGTTCAGCATTTTGATGGCACTGTGAATACCCGCAAGGTGAGCAGCCACTGCATTCGAGATCAAATTTCTCTCATAAATTTATCACTACCATAAAAAAGAATAATATTTTTTGGGCCCATTTAGATTACCTTGTACAAGTGTTTTTTTAAATATTTTTTAAAGTCATTTAAATAATATTTCTAGCGTCTAACAACTTCAAAAAATAAGGCTAGAAATCAGTTATTTTGGGAAACACTTGAAACAAAATTAGATGAAGGGTTTTAGGTGTTTAACTTGGAATCCTTGATAAATGAAAATGGCTAAAATCCCTCCGACAACACCTTCCAAATCTCTCTCATCTTTTCCTCCCCACCAATAGCAACCACAGCCACCCCCCTGCAGGCGACCACTCCACAGTTCGGGGTGGTCGGCTGGTCAATGCTTTAAATAGAAATTTGAACTTATTATATTAGGTAGCTAATAGTCAAAAGAACCTTAAGAAATCAAAAGGTTATGGGTTCAATCCATGGGCACCTACCTAAGAATTCATTTCCTAGGTATTTCGACATCCAAATATTGTAGGGTCAAACAGTATGTCCCGTAAAAATAGTTGAGGTGCGTGTAAGCACGAACAAAGGTTTGACCCCAGATTGAAATAAATAGAGGTACTGGATCACTCACGTTGAGTTGCAGCAGAGCCTCCATCAGATGGTTTCAAATGTGCAACATGATCAACAGAAATCCGCTCAGCTTCTACTGTCTTTGAAGAGTAAGAACAAAAAAATGTGCGAGAAACTCAATAACCAGAATTGCAACAAATTTGAGGACTCAAGGAATGAAGGAGCGAACAAACCTCTATCGTGTAACTTGAGCGAACAAAAATTAGCTGAGGGATCCCTTCTATAACATGTAGCTCTATAATTGTAGAAACCCCACAAACAAAGAACAGGAGTTAACACCACCATGCAAATAACTTTTAGTTTAAAAAAAAAAAATAATGGAAATTTACCACTCTCGTATATAGTAACTGGGAGATCCTTTTGAGCGTGATTAATGGAAGGATTAAGAAGAACATAGACAGGGCTTTCATTGATATCCATCAACTGTTAAGTAGTAGAAAGCTTATCAAAATTAATTGTACAGTTATATCTATCATAATATTCTAATTGCACATGCAAGAAAAAAGTACAATTGCATCTACCAAACTATATATTCCTCTTGTTCTAGTAAAATTCTATCATTGAAAGCTAAATACATAATTTTCTACAGGTTTCCTTGACATCCAAATGTTGTAGGGTCAGGAGGTATGTCCCATGAGAATTGTTGAGTGACCTTCACAAAATGGAATTCTCAGTAATATACATTTCTCTAACATGAAGGAAATCTTAAAATTTTCCACTTCCTTGTATGCTCTGGATAAGCTTCTCTTCTCCCTCACACAAAAAGACTAGAGAACTACAAATTAAGAACTTTGGACCACTTAGCCTGGTTACTAATTTCTTCAAGATAATCAAAGGTGTTGGTAGAAAGAACGAAAAAGGTGTTCCCTAGTGATCTCTAGAGTTCGAGGGGCTTCTTCTGTGGCTGGCACTGGCAGATAGACAAACATTGGACATTGATGTTGAGAGAAATGAAGCAGTGTATCTCGATGAGGGTTTAAATGAAAGGAATTGAGTACATCTTTCCCATTGGTATTTTCCAAATGATACTAACAACTATTTACTTTTGGCTAAGGAATACAGACTCGTTCTATATAACTTCATGTAAGTTTAACATATTCATTCGATTTAATGTCGGGGATTCGTGTTAACAAGAAGAAGTATTCCACTCAAAAGGAATCCAGACCTGAAACTTTTCTTTTCTTTTCTTTTCTTTTTCTTGATATCCGTGACTGTCCGGGCCAGCTTTAGCGCACCTCGACTAATGTCACGGGACATAACGCCTGACCCTACAACATTAGGATGTCAAGGAAACCCATAGAAAATTAATTCCCAGGTAGGTGGTCACCATGGATTGAACTCATCACCTTATGCACCATAAGGCCCTCATTGACCAATTGAGTCACTCCATTATGGTTAATCCAGAATGAACAATTCTGTGGCAATAATAAGATAGTAATTAGTAACTCACAGCCTTATGAATGTGCATATCAGACTCTAGGGCATCACTCCCAATAGAATACCATCCCAAAATGTAGAAGTTGGGGAAAACTTTCTTATCTGCTCAAAACAATAGCGCAATTCAATCAACACGAACAAAAAAATCAACACAAATCAAAAGATACGTACATAATCAATTACTAACAGAGCTCTTGCTTCTTCTCGAGGAAGGCGCGGTCCAGCGAATGAGCATCGGGATCGTAAAGAAGCTCGAAGCTGTTGAAGATCTCCACGGTGCGTCCCCTCTGAATGCCGACGACGCAGCCGTAAACCCTAGGCGCGGGAGGAGAAGTGGAAGGGTCGGAAGAATCGGCTGCGTCGGCGCCATTGCTGATGGCGCAAGTGGATGACGCTGAGCAGCTTGACGGCGGCGGAATCAACTGAGATTTGACCCTGGTGTAGTGATCGGAGATGTTCACGATCACGAGCGGGTGGAGCTTGAATGTCAATCCGCTGCCTGAAGACGCCATGTCGATTGCTGCAATGAACAAGCAGCAATTGCTTGGCTTAGAATTCAAAACCAGAGAGAAAAGGAAAATAATAACAAATATATTCAAAAATAGTTTTTAGGTTTGTATTATTAATTTTTATTAATATAATATTTATATAGGAGATTTTTGATGTATAACAAAAATTGGCTAAAAAACAGTAGCACAAAACTGAAAATAATTGCACATATACAAAAATTTGACACTAATCAAGTGATTGAGTTCAATCACTAGTTATTGATTGAACTCAATCAATTAAGCTCAATCACTTAATAAACTGATTGAGTTGAATAACTAGTTATTGATTGAATACGATTGAGTTCAATCACTCAGAAATTTGGTATAAAGGAATTTTTGATAAAAATGTATTATAATTTTAATAGAGGGTCCTAAAGTTGGTATACATAACAAATTTCCTATTATATATTAATAATATGCTTGTTTATTTAAATCTTATTTATTATTGATATAGTGTTATGTATTTGTAATATGAGAGTTTGTGCCTCATTGGTTATATTGTTAATCAATTTCAACTCCATAGTCACAACCCGAAAATCTTGACAGTCACAACTCGTAAACCAATTCTTATATTATTTGAGAGCTCTAATACAATATTATGTATATATATCTTTTTTAGAAATATAATTTATTTTTTTTAGAATCATATAATTTTCTTTTTTTAAGAACATATTATGATAATTAATACAATATGAGAGCAATTTGGGTGCACCCCGGGTAGCACCCCCACCGTGATACCTTTCATTTAGAGCCACACATCTTCTTTTTCCTTTTAATTTATGTTTATAATAAATATAAAGTAAAAAATGAGATGTGTGGCACCAAATATGCCACATAGGTGGTATCACGGTGGGGGTGCTACCCGGGGTGCACCCAAATTGCTCTCATACAATATTATTATTAACATCCTAACAAAAAAAATATTATTATTAACATCTATGATTATGATAATTATATATTTTTTAAGTGATTATATTTGTAATTATTTTATGAATTTTGATTAATTTTATAAAATAAAAATTAAAAAATTATATTGAATCACAAATTTGTTAATCGAGTGAAATGATGTTTTAATTAACAATTATATTTATATTTATTTTATGAATTTGATTAATCCAGTAAATTTACGATGATTTAAAGTAACTTTAATTTTTGTATGAGACAATCTATTAAAATTACATAAGGTTGCCACGAATAGTTCCATAAAACAATTGCAAACGTGGTTAAAAAAAATGCAAAATATTTTGTAAAAAAAAAATAAAAATACAACGACTGAATTCGCGACAATTAATTCCTAGACACATTATTTTTAGGTCATTTATGAAACATTAAACTAAACAGCTGTTGATACCCCGCACTAATAATTTAAAGAATGTGAACAATATGAAATTATATGATCGAATAATTTAAAAATCATAATTAATTTGGATTTTTTAAAATTTAATAATAATTAGATGTAAGAATAAGAATATTAACCCATGATAATTTGATCACCAACATCAAATAGGATCTTAAGTGTTGAATTTAATTCATAATAATCACCTACGTATAAATAATTTCTTACGAATTTGTTCACACCTAAATGTTGTAGGGTGGGAGAGATCATAATGTTTAACATTTTTTAGTATAAGTTGCGAGAGGGAGGACCGCAAACCCTATAAAAAGAGTACAACAGTTCTTAAATAAGTTACAGTCAAATATCGATTCCATGACTCGATGTTGAACTGAATTTCTACCAAACCATCAAATCACCAATCCTTCCGATCATAATGTTTGAGCATCCGAATTTTTCTAGTACAAATTGGGAAAATGAGAATCAACAAATCCTGCACAACTACTCCCAAATAATATGAGTTAAATAAATTTTTAGACTCGAACTCATGACCATGAACTTAAAATAAATTAACACAAAACAAAATAACCAAATCTTCCAAAAAAAAAAAAAAAAAAAAATGACGTTTGGATTTAGTAAATTACATAATTGGCTGATACATATTTATAGTATAAAAGTAATTTACGCTAAATGAATATTTATTTATTCACATACGCCTTTTGAGCACCAAGTCCTCGGCGGAGAAGAAAAAGGCCTTACAATCACAAATTTTTAGGTAATTTTTGAGGCGCCCCTTCCAAAATTCAGCCGAATTTCTTGTACAGAGAATATGGGTTTTGAAATTGCGAAGAATTTCTGTTCCGAATTTGACGAATTCTCTTTCACGATCTGAAAAACCCTAACAAAACTCTTCTTCTTCTTCACGAATCAGATTGGTTATTGTTATCTGAAAGAGGTTTGATTTTACTTGGATTTCATAATCGAATTTCATTCAGATCTGTTCCACTTTTGAACTGTTGATTTATACTGTTCGACGAACATGTTTCCGCAAGAACTTGCTTCATTTGGAACCTAACCCTTGTTTTTTTATTGAGTATTGGATTGTTTCCAAGGATTTTAGGGAATATTTTACTTTTGATCGAGAAAATTTTGTAGGGATTCTTGGATTTGGATCCTTTGTAGTGGAATAATACGATTTTACCGATCCCTGATTGCCTGTAAATTATTTCTTGAAATTATGCATCCCCGTCATCGTAATACGGGAAATGGATTTAGGTCTGGTTCCATGGGAGTTGGATTAGCCTCATCTCGAATCTCTCCGGAGGGATCGGTTAGAGGCCATGGTAGCATGTATGGCAATGATTATCGCAGCTTTAATCATCCGAGTGGCTTCGGGCGCGGTCAGGGATATCCCAAATCATATCAATCGTCCCCGTCGTCACTGCCTCCTCCGCGAAGAGGTGGGGGTTCTGTTGATATTTTTATGGAAGCTGGTCGCCTTGCAGCTGAATATATGGTTTCTCAAGGTTTGCTCCCATCTAGTGTTTTATCTGGTAAATGGCAAGGTGGAAGCTTGAGGAGGGATTCTTCTGAATTTCAGGAATTTGGTCCATTTCGTGATGATGGACGAATATCTACTGCTCCCCCGCATCCAGGACATGTTGGACCTGATTCTGGGCCAGGGAGGAGGCAGTCATCTGATGAATATAGTTCAGCATCACGAAATCATTTGAGAGGACGAAGGAGATCCACGTCTTTTCGAAGTAGTGGGTCTGATTGGAGTGGCCAGGATTACAGTAGGAGCAATAATTACAATGATAGAGCTAGAGCTTCTTCAGATACAGAGGCTGGTGAGGACACTGATAATCTTTCTGCTTATAGTAATCAACAGAAAAGTGGGGAAGCGGTTGGTTCTGAATTGCAAGATCTTAAACCTTCCCAGTTAGGACGAAAAGGTGATGCGACTGAGGATTCAGAACCTGAACTAGTTAAGCACCCTTTGCCAGATGACGTAGTTCCAATGGCAAGTACTTCTGTTGTTGGGAAGGATCTTCCATGCGAGCAGAAACCTTCTAAAGATTCTGATGATCTTAGTAACACTGATTTGGGGTCCGAGGAGATGAAAAATAGTACCAGTATTAATGAAACTGAGAAACACTGTGTGGCGGAGAAACTATCTGTTCAGAACAAAGCTGCTGATGGCGATCCCTCAGTGAAGCAAGAGGTTGATCTTCTAGCATTCTGCAGATTTTCCAAGTTCCCCACCAAAACTCGCTCTGCATTGGCATTCAAGGTTTCTAAGATAGATCCTATTACAACTGTGTCAGAACAACCGTCTGATATCAGCCCTAACAGAGAATCTGAAATTTCACACGACAGTAACTCTTCTAGTTGTGCATTATCTGGTCCTGTATCAGCTAAAAAACATGATTTCGAGCATCTGAATTCTGAAAGATCTAAACCTGAAGCTGTTGAGGAAACTGGTATGATAGAGGAGCTATACCCTAGATTTGATGAGAAGACTAGCTCTTTGACGTCTCAACCTTTCCAGCATGGACCATTTTGGGATGAGAGCAAGGAAGAATCTTGCCAGAGTCCTGCCGGGTTCGGAAGGACTAATTCTATGTTTGAAGATAGGGGTAAGAAACGATCTTTTGATGAGAGTGATGTGGTGGAGGGGAATAAAAAAACAAGAGAATGGATTCCGTTGACGACTTCTAAGGAAGATGAATCCTTTGACCTTCTGAAGTTTGATCAAATGAAACGATCTGAGGAAAATAAGCCTGATAGTGAAGTTATTGTAGCTTCCGATAGTGTGAACTCAGTGGATGGTTTTCATTTCATAAAAGGAGAGGGTGAGCAATGTGTTGATTATACACAAGAAAAACAGCTTTTTCCGAATTCATTTAAGATTTGTGACCTTAACCTTATGGAGGCTTCTGATGTACATGATAATCATGAAAATAATCCCCTTCTCATATTTCCATCTACTTCTGAAACAAAAAGAGAAAGGGATCCTGTTGATATTGACTTGTCTATAAGCAATGCTCCTGAATTCGGTCAAAATAATGTGGTGGCTGGCAGTAAAGAGATTGAAATTATTGATTTGGAAGATGATTCTGAAGCTCAAGTAGACAAAACCTTCCATAATGCTGAGATGAAGTAAATACTCTCTTCTTTTATTTGTATATTACTTTGGTTTTGTGTTTTTTTAAAATATGCTGATGTGTCTATAAGCAATTCTCTCTTTTTGAGAAATTCTTGAATTGTATGCAAACATTGTAGTTAACTGCAGTGATGTAATATTCAGGAGGGAGACTGTATTTACTGGATTGGATGGATTTCCCAGCAACACACAAAATAGCGGAGATATGCCCGATGTTCAAGATGGCTATGGACTTATGATTTCAGAGTTGCTTGGAGCAGAGTTTCCGAACTGTCCTTCTGTTCAAGGAGACATTAACTCAATGCACGATGAAATGCCTCTTCCGAACGGAGAAGTACTTCCTTGCTTATATCCATCTTCATCATTTATTGAAGATTCTTCCATTTGATACTTTGTTTAGCTTCTTAAAAGATCACATTTTTGTGAGGTTCTTACTTTATTAAATGTTAATATTATATGTTTTAAGAGTACTATTTCAAAAAAAAAAAAAAGTCTCTACGCCCATCATAATTACTTCCATCTCCACCCTCTTCTGGGTCTTTAGTGATTTAGAACTATATGAATTCAGGCATTTCCCCTCGACCTCGATAAAGGTTTAATGATCTGCCATTTGCTTATTATTTCAGGGGACTCTGGCGGATGATGATCTAATATACATGTCCCTGGGAGAAATTCCCTTGAATATGCCAGAATTTTAATTTCTTTTCTTGTGTCCATCATCAATATATTTATGTTGGGAAAGGTTAGAGGTGTATGTTGGGAAAGGAAATAGGTCAATATTGTAAGACAGAATATTATTAGCTAATGATCTTTTTTAGCCAACTTCATGTTTACTTTCTTCATTTGCTTGACACTTATTAATTCACAGCCATTTACTTATCTGTGTATATATATATATATATATATATATATATATATTATCTGTTTTGTTGTTTTCCATTTTTTTTTTGTTGGGTTGGGGGGTTGACTTGAAGCTTCACATTTCTGGGCATTCTATTCTTTTCCTGTTGACTATGCAAGATGAAGGATGATGTGATCAATCAGCTTCAGTCAGATTATGGATTGAATATTTGGAGCTATATCTATATATTCACATGGGGCTTGAGAAACTGAGTTCATTTTAGAGAGTAGGTACTATTAATTTAAAGATTTGTGTTATGAATGTCCTAATCTGTGGAGCAGACTCTCCAGGATGAACTCAAGGGCATTATGAGCTGCCTGTTCAAATTGCATCACAGTATTGCTGAGATGTTGACAATCTTGTCCAATATTCTATTGTTTTTCTGGTGAGCATTGAACTCTTCAACTTTTCCCTTTATTGTTTTCTTATAAATATGTTATTTTAATTGTACTCAAATTTGAAAATTCATTTAAAGAGAGATTTTCTTTTACCCTTTTTTTTCTATAAAAAAGTAAAAAGTATAATATAATTTTATGAACACTGAAAAAGAAATAAGTGTATAACATTTTTAAGGATAAGTGTTTATTTTTTTTTTTGGTTTGCAAGTTTTGTTATAGTTGTATCTTTGGTTTCTAAGTTTTAAAAATTTAAATTTTTTAACAATATCTCCAAGAGGTGACTTGTTGATAAAAGCTTGCGGTTTCAAAAGTATGTTTTCTAATTTTGTGTTATGAGGGGGTGACTTTATGTATGAGCTTAATTATAAAATCTCTTAGTTTAAAAAATGCACATAGTGTATATTTCTTATGCATAGAGCAATCATACATTCACACGACTTACAAATACAACACTCGTGTATTACACAAGAATCAAAACCCGGCATCTCGATGTCACAAAAAATGAATATATCTCTCCGAGCAAACAAGGGATGGCATCGAAGATCGTGTAAAGTGAGTTACAAAGGATGAATGTGTGAGATGGTTATCTTTTGTACATGACAAGTATCAAGGATGGGTGAAGGTGGTGAGCATCCAAGGCCTTGACAAAGGGTGCTAAAGAGGCCATTTGGGTATTTTCCATAGAGATGAATATAACTGAACATAGTTGAGGCACAATCATTGGTAAGATCATTTAAATATTTGGCATAGGGGCAAGCAAACTCTGCTAGAGCTGAGCAGCAAAGGTTGGCTGGGTATTCAGGCCCCTTGCACTTGCTTGTCATAATGGTGTAGTTCAAAAATTCAAAATCCACTGGGCAAACTGCATTGATTCACCAGTAAATTTGTACACATTTTTTAGAGCAACATTCAAATGTGTTGATGTTGGTGATACAAATTTCAATTCGTTTTAAGGTGGAAACTCATATTATCTAATAGTTGATCTAATCAAATTTAGGTTAAAATATCATTTTGATCTTTAGACTTTAAATTTTGTTCCATTTTGAAACCTGGATTTTCAAAAGTCTAATTTTGATCATTGAACTTTCAATTTTGTTCCATTTCTTGGTTTTTATACTTTCAAAGAAAATTTAAAATAGTCCTTATAGAAAGATTTTTGTTAATATCACCTGAAATATATTCACATATTTTCTCTACTTATATTATAAATAATTAACATTATTGTACTAATTTCAATTAATACTAACTTAAATTCATCATATGGACCAATTTTATACTTTTTTCTAAAAATCTAAGGACTAATAGTTGATTTAATCTTAGGCTTAGTAGTTTCTTTTCAATTTATTATTGATTTTTAAATATTCTCAAATTTTCAAGCTTATAAGTGAGGGAAGTGTTGGTTAATGTAACAAAATTTACCTAAATTCGTCAATTAAGTTATTGGGAATTCGTAGTGTATAACAACTTTTTGACTCAGTTTACAATTATAGCAACTTTATAAAAATAATTTATTTTACAGCAAATTCTACATATTTAAAAAAAAAAATATATTTACCCTTTTTGATCGACGCCTTTGAGTCCATCAATTTTATTCGTTATTGATTCTATCCGCCATCATTGATAAAATCGAATGGAAATCTATCAATTTACTTTATTTATTAGTAATTAATTCTATCACGCCTCTATTCTATTACATTTTTTTGGTATGTGGACAAATATTTTCATTATTGTGTTATCCATAAAATATTTTAGCCATTTTGTAATATACATGCAAAAGCCCCTAAGTTTTTTGGTTGATTTAAAATGTTTCAATATTTATAAACTTTTTTCAACAAGATGGGTGTCAATGTAAAATTGAAGGGAAAAGGAGGACGTGAACCAACCTTTGGTGGCTTGAAGAATGGTGCGAGTGGTGGAACTTGCAGATGGAAGGATATGCCCTGCAATTATAAGTGGAAATCAAACCAAAATAAAAATCAAGTATGCCCATGACATTAATCGAGGTGCGCTTGTGCATGTAAGCTGCCCCAGACAGTCACGGACATAAAAAACAATAAAAATAAAAAATAAAGCAACATAGAAAATAAATTCGAATATATGAACCCTAACGTATGAGTACCTAAAACGAAAGCCGGTGCGGCGGCAACCGCAACGGCGACGGCGAAGGTGGCTAAGAGAAGAAGGAAGAAGGAAAGAAGCATGGATTGGACGCCCATTTTGTTCATCTTTAGAGCAATTGGCAAAGAGTATTAATATCAATAAGTTTTTTTTTTTTTTTTTTTTTTTTAAAAAAAATTTATTTTTATAATCATATGAGCGACCTTGACTTCAATCTGCCAACCACCAAATTGGACTTTCAAGTATGAATCATACACAATATAACCATTTGAGTTAGTGGTGGTCAAAGTTATATTGTCCATTACTTAAAAAAGTAATTACTTTTTTAAAATAATCGAGATGTTTATAAGTTAATTCAAACACTCGCCAATATTAAAAAATAAACACACAATATGATATATTCTGTCGCTTCGCTTCGTGCACTAAAAGTATGTGAATTGATTTTTTCCAACATATAAAAGTTATGGCACATAAATTGATTTTTTCATAAATTTTGTTAGGATAAACTAACATATAAACAATAAATATCATGAAGTGGCTTAAAAGCCAAGAAAATTTTGAAAAGTAAATGAGTTCAATACAGGATAACTAATTACATAAGATTTAATTTTTTACGTATTTTCTAAACATTTGAATATTGTATATTTATGTGACATTAGTTAAGATGCGTGTAAGGTGACATGCACGGTCACACACATAAAAAAAAAAAAAAACTAACATATATACAGCCTACTACACACAATTTTGTGGCATCGTACTAGATAAAATCTAAGGTATAACCCATTCTAGACACTACGAAATGAAAGGCAAAAACATGGCAAATATAGCCCATTAATTTACAATTACTAAATAAATAGATGTCTACTCTTTAATGTTATTTTGGTAGTTTAATATAAGTTAAATATGAAACATGTAGCTAAAGTGAGCAAAGTTTATTTGATAATTAATATATAAGGGGCATCACAAAAGCCATGGCAGCACAAGTAGTACAAGTCCATAGGCAATGGTCATTGCTGGAGATGGACGTTTCGAGTGCGAAGCCGAGTTTGGATTCAACGTCGGAGCTGGGATTAGAGGGCAGGCAAGACCTCGATCTCCTTCTCGACATACGCTCGAGAAA
>JBBMEF010000001.1:5381432-5392406 GCA_037832685.1 Sicyos baderoa | reverse complement strand
TACTTTGAAAAACAGTACAAAAAAATCTTACCTCAAAATTGATTATATAAACTTGTTAAATGATAGTTTCACTCAAAGACTAGTTTCATTATTGTGAAAATGTCAAAGCATCTATCTTATTAAAGAGCGAAAATTATATAGAAATTATAAGAAAAAAAAACAAAAAACAAAAAAAAAACAAATTTCATCGTTTTAAATAAGTTAAAATGTTCTTAATATTTTGTTGACTTTTTATGGTATAAAATCTTGATTTATTCTCATGTTGAAATGCGATGAAAGTATGTTTGTCAAAGGATAGCGGCCTCGTTTATCGGCAAACGTGGCAGTCAAAAACTGAGCGAAGGTGTTTCTAACTAAACTAGATATTCAAACCTGTAACCTCATGGTTACTAGATCGTACAAGATGTCGGTAGAGGCAGTTATACTTGACTTTGACATTCCAAAATTACTTTTAAATATGCTTTTATTATTTTAATTTTTTTAAATTCAAAATCAAAGTTTTTTTCTTATTATACCTCTATCGACACTTGCACTCTAAAATTTGAATTCGAGACCTAACAAAAGATTTTTATCATTAATTTTATTTATCAACTTCAAAATTAGAACCTTCAAAAGAATATATTTTGAAGACTCCAAACGTGGAAACTAAACATGGTCTATGTCCTCCAAATCCAATTGCTTCATAATATAGAAATGGTGATAAAATAATGAGATGTAATTGAATTGACTTTAAACTTAACTTGTGCCTAATTAATAATTAGTATTCATGACAAACAATTTCAAAATATGAAGCCAATCAATTTCAACCAATAAAAGAAAATTACAATATTTTAGAAAAATCTTATCGAAAAACTTTTATTCTTGAATATGGATACAAGTCTTTTTTATCTAACATAATTCACGGTCGTTCTTGTGTTTTATGCAAATAATTGCCTATTTTCTTGTAATAAAGTTCAAGGCAAATCTTCAAAATTTTGTATGGAGTTAAAATTAGCACAAATGAAGTTCATTCAAGCACTTTTGAGCAAAATAACCAAAATATTCCTCAAGAGGAATCATCTATATGTGGTGACGCAGTACAGCGGGACAATGTTGAAGGGCCCTTGAAAGTGTCAAGACAACATGAAGACATTAAAAACGTGATAAAGATGACAATCCAACTCGAGTCTCTACATTGGTACGATATTGTCTACTTTAATGTATATCATCATAACTTTATTTTTTGTTTTAACCAAAATGACTCACACTAATGGAGATAATTATCACTATTTATATATTCGGAATCTTTACCTCATCTAACAAATATTGAATAATTTTAAAACCATGGGTCATAATTTTTGGTTTCCTCGTACCAAAGGCCTAAAGCAAGTATTTTCAGCAACGAACCCCGATTAAGGGTATTTACAAGTTGGTAGGATTTTAAGGAAAGTTTGGCAAACAAAAACTTTGATGTTATTAGAGATTAAGGCATTGAGAAATTTCTAGCCTTGATTTGGTAAAAGAGCTCTATTATTTGAAAAAAAAACTTTAAAGACAAGTCCCCCACTTGCCTTGTGGGATTGAACAAATCTATTCAATTCTTCCCATCATACCTCCATTATTCCCTCTTTTGCTCCACTAGAGATTAGAGATAATCATGCGCATGAAAAACAACTTTTTGGCAGAAAATGCATGTCAACAAACTTTACCAAAAAACTTACAAAATTTGTCCTATTCAAAATTAGGATTCCAGCTCAATATGAAACACTACCTCAATTAGTTACTCATGAATTTAACAGTATGCTCCTCCCAAATGTTTTGGTTTTAAAAAAAAATCTTTTACATTTTTGAAGCCCTTCCACTCAGATGCTAATATATATATATAATGGAAAATAATATTGTAATTTTAGTTCCTAGCTTTCACTTATATTTATTTGAAGCCAAGATTTTAAAAAAGTAAGCTTTTTGATGACTTGAAAACTAGCTTTGGAAGACACCACTGACTCATTCTTAAACTGGCATTAAAAAACATCACATGATCAAAAGTCGCTTGAAAAATTAGTCACCTTGAGGAGAGCACACCCCAAACCAAACCGTATAAACTGTTATTAAAAGACAGTAACATTGTGGCAGCCTCATAAGAACCCAAAAGTAGAATTAGATTAATGATGTACAAAAGAGAGAGTCATTCTCATTCTCATAGATTGGGAACTTTGATATTAGAAGTCAAGTTGGGCCTCTAGGGAATCATCTACTCTACCCTCTTAAACAACTACACAAATAACTAAAAAAAAGAAAAAAGCAATTAAAAATTACTTGGAAGTTGGAAGCATGTGGAGGAGGAGGAGGAGGAGAAGAAATTGCACCCTTGTTGCTTTTTTTTTCTGTACTGACCTCCAAACCCTGTACTCTCTATGGGAAACATTAGCCAGCCTTTATGTATACATTTTTGTCAGCCTTGTCTATATATATAATAAATAAACCCCTCTCAAAATTTATATATATATATATATATATATATTTCCTTTTTTTCATATATATATATATATTTTGGAAGAAGAAGAAAAAAAAAAGGAAAAGGAAAGACAGAGGTGATCCAACCCAGAAAAGAGGGAGTGAAAGTACACGTGTACGTTCCTCTGTTCTTGCTTTGCGTTGGTTTCTATTGCCGCCAGCCATAACCCATTGGATTTTCTCATTCTTTTGTTTTGTAATTCTTGTTCTTGCTTCAACACTATTGTCCACCTGTTCTTCATTTCCTTGCCATTTTAATCTAACAGAAAAATCTTCTCTGCTGCATTTATCAAGTTTAGGATTTTTAGTATTCAACCAACATGTACAACTTCTTTACACTTGGAATTACATTAATAAATTATGGTTTTAAGTTGGATTCTAACAAGTTTCAAGCACACATCAACTATTACCCAACAATATTTCGTTGTAAATCGATAGAAAATGGTCAACCTAGATTGAAGTTGAACTGATAATCTAATATCAATAACCTTCAATAATTATATATATAAAAAAAAAAAAAACCTTAATGGTTTCAGTTTTCTATTTTTGAAAACTATTCTTCCTTCATCACAATTTCTTTGATGTTTTATTTACCATCATTTGAGTTTGTATTCAAATGAAAAAAAAAAAAAAAAAAAAAAAAAAAGGAGTTTAAAGCTTTTAAAAAGTAACACAAGAAAAAGTACATAGATATGAGTGTTTTTATAAGCAAAGGGAAACCTGAAACAAAAGTGTTTATACAGAAAGAAGCCTTAAAGTTTACTTTTTTTAAATCGTTGAATTGGGGCCGCCTCTTCTCATATCCTTTTCAAAATGTTGATATTCCAAGTTGGTATTATTGTAGTAGAAGATTTCTGGATGTAAAAAAGAAAAATGATGCTTTTATTTTGTTTCTATTCAGTTTATCAAAATCCTAGGCTAGTTTCAAAAGAAAATAGGTTTTCGAAAGCTGCCTTTTAAAAGTCAGACTTATATTGATTTCAAAAAAAAATATGTGTTTCCTTTCTGAAATTAGATGAGAAATATTTTGAAAAGCAAATAACAAAAAAAGAAATATGGACTAAATTAAGAAAAGCTGCTTACTTGACATTGGGACTCCCTTAATTTCTCCAGCAGCTCGCCAGTCTCGAGTTGCTTTAAAACAGTAGCGTGGAGTGCCTGAACCAATGAAATGAATCAATCAGAAGAATGCCCATTTTGACTAATTTAAACACACAAAGAAAAATCTTACTCTTTTAGTTTTCTCCAAGTCAAATTCAACTGACTTGATTCTGTCCAAAGATTCAGTTAGCAAATGCTCTTTTTCTAAAGGAATTTTAGCAGGCTTGTTGCTCAGTTCTGCAAAGATCTTTTCTAGCCTCTCGAGACGTTGTAAACATGGACCGACGCAATCTTCTTCGTTCGCTCCTTGAATCGCAACGGCGTTGTTGTTAGTAATGCGTTGTTCTGAGTTAGAAGGATGTATATTGTTCTGTCTTTTCCAAAACTGAAATTGTAAACTACGAACAAGTGCTACCACTCCAGCCCATAACGATATGAACACTCTCCCTGAAGGCTGAAGATTTCCTTTCTCAAGTTTCTCAGTACCTAAAATCCAGGGAGAATACAAGAAAAATCAATGAGAAACGAGAGGGAAAAAAATGGCTAACGAGCTAATACAATTTGTTTCCTTTTTTTATATTTGTGAATGTTCGAGCCGGTTTATGTGCAACTCTATTATTTTCACTTTATAGCAGTATGACCATACGATGTTTTGAAGGTAGGAAACCATAGAAATTGTAATTCCTAGATAATATTTTGGATTGAACCCAACCAAGGCATATCTTGAAAATGAAAACACTTTCTAAGGTAACTAGAAAAATATGCACAAGCTACGACTTTACCGGTGCCAGGTGAGCAGTAAGGATTTCCATTAACCACATATTAGAGTGAGATATAATTTCATTACGTACCTTCTAAGTTAGATGTTACTTTGCTAGAGAGATTCCCATCACTCATTATTTCACGAGATGGACCCTGAGAACTTCCAACTCTTTGGCCACTTTCGTTTGCGGTCCGAGCAGGTAGGAAGTCATCATCACAACTATAGTAAGCATTAGGATCTGCTACCCTTAGCTGCAAAAAAAACAAATTTTTTATATAATTTGGCTTACAATTTTGCAAACACATGCAATACATTTACACAATCCGTTTGCTACATATGGCTTTATGACTTACTTCTTCATCAACGGGAGCCAAACAAGGAACCAAAGAGCCAGCTCGCTCCAGTGAAGAGTACGGGTCATCAATATCGGATCCTGAATCTGCTAATGACGTATCACTACCTCTTCCCTGTTGGAAGAGAAAATGTACATAATCAATACACATCACACTTGCGGCATCAGCATGCAATAATATGCAATATCCGAACTACAACACTTACCTTCAGAGAAGATATTTGAGCACGGGAGTGAAATTTTGCGTCATTCTTAGGGATTCTCGTGCCCTGCCTTACAAAGGTGGAGCCTAAATTATGCACAACCTAGGAACACAAGATTAGGTTAATTATATGTGCTGAAAAATTGAAACCACTTTACATAGAGTCAGACTATATTTGGAACATGTTAATAGTCACCTTCATAATAACGGGATCATTCCAGGGACCTTTATTAGATCTAAGGCACCCTCCTTCAACACCACTACATGTACACGAGCCACCTAAGAAATCTGGCAATTGACTGAAAGAAAATAATCTTAGCCAAGGTTCCTAAAATATGAACATTTCAAATGCGAGAGTGTGTAAGTGGTCATACTCTGAGTCAATGACTTCAAGTAGCTTTCCAATTGATTTGGATTCAAGAACCTGCAATTTGAAAAGGATTGTTATTCCAGCATAAGGAGACAGGAGTGCACGTAACTTGTATATACCGTATCTATACCTGAATCTTAGAAACAGTCTTCATATCAAGAAATTTCTGAGCAGCAGGCCAGAGCATCTTCTTAAAACCAGAACCCGCATTGACAATATACATTCGGTGTAATGTCTGCAAATATAAAGGAAAAGGAATGAGAGAAACAAAAGAGAGAAATATCAGATTCGTTTATGGTTGGAACGAATTGAATACCTCAGGATAATAATTACTGTCTATTTTTGTCATGGCAGCTAAGAGATTCGCAGCAGTGCGGGAGAAATTTTTCATGCCCTGGAATCAAAATATTAGTACCATAACAAAAGCTTTTCAATAAATTTCACATAATCGATTTACATTGTCCATTCATCATTAGAGACAATAGTGTATTTAGGATGCCAGTGTTGAGAGATATGGATAGTTTCCGTGTCATGATTGATAATATTATTAAGATTATGTTCATATCCATGTTTTTTCAATAAAACTGTGATATAGCTAATGATGGTTTTACAAATTTGAGCTTCCAATATGAAACAAACATTTCCATCATTATGTGAGACAAGTGTGATCGTGTTTAAGATCATATTTCAAGCACACTGAATAGACAAAACCTTTCAAGACTGTTTTCATCGTACCAAGCCCTGCACATCCAATATTGTTGTTGTTGAACAGATTCGTCTCTTCGACGCAACTGTACAGGCAGGGAATTTCTCATGTAGAGCTCTTTCAAATTCTTGGACATGGTATTTTAAGTATCTGTCTATCGTGGTGATATTCATGAGCCTACTTGGATGGGCTTTCCCAAGCCTCTCGATGTAAACTGGCCTGCCTTCTTTATCAACTCCATGATATCCCTGAGGATAATACTGCACAACCTCTTCAAGTTCTTCAAATTCAAAATCCTGCAGAAAAATCGCTTCACTTATATATTACAGCATATTGCAAATGATGAAGATGATGATTTGTTAACAAGGAAAATAACTCTCTTCAAGGCAGGACAGGAAGATATTTTGGATGATTAGTGGGATGTATATATAAATTACCTCTAAAATGGTATCGGTTCCATATTCCTTTCTCCAATTAAGCATATCTTCCCACATCCGGATTGTTTTTTCCATATTAAATTCTCTAGCTTTCAAAAATCTGCAGAAAAATAACAAATAGGAGGAGAATACTTGTGATGGCTCTCTAAAAAAGATTGCATGAATAGCAGAATATTTTAAACCAACAATTGCACAGACCTCAGTAACGTATGATAATCATCAAGCCTACAGGGTAGCAAATTCCTCTCAAGAAGTTTTTGACGCAATTCATGAACCGCGCTCTCCTCTTTTGCATCCCGTACATCCTCTATTGATACTGAAGGAACCCTGTAGTCAATTTTCCTCTTCCCTCTCTTCTTCAGAGAGTGAGTAAATTTATTTGAAGCATTTATTGCTTTCTTCTTGAGGTTCCCAATTCTGAACAGTCGCCTCTCATCTTCAGAGTTTTCAAAGCACTCTCTTATTTCATCACTAGTTCCAGGACCTTCAAAGCCTTGAAGGAGGAAGCAAGGAAAAATAGTTAAAAATATTTCTTATTAAAACGGAAGGGAAATTTTACCAAATGGGTCGGTGGCGAAATGGTTTCATTGTTTGGTTGTAAACCAGTTCAACACCAACGTCACAGGTTCGAACCCGAGAATTGGTATTTATCCCCCACTAGGAAAACCAATTGAGCTCATCCATAAAGAATTGAGTAAACATTTGAGAACCTTAAAACTAATGTTCACTCACTAATCCATCAAATGCAGAGCATCGTACATGTTTTTTTTTTTCATTTTATGCACATTAAACTTAAAAAACATACCTAACATATTTTAATCAAGAGACGATGAATGTGAAACGTGAATGGTTCCAAATCTTCAGAGGATAACGCCAAACCCACTGGAAACGATTCGCACAGGCACGTCAACCTATAGTTGCAGGAAAACGATAAATTGTAAGATGGAAATTACTGCTATGTCAATTACATGAAGACGCGTAATTGAAGCAAAGAAACTGAAGTTGCATTTCGTAGGCGTGAAGCATTTAGATTCTTTTTTGGGCTAAAAAATCGCAATACAGCACAGGAATCAGTCAAGAAGCGACTGATTCAAGAACGTTAGAGCCCAAATTCA
The DNA here is from genome assembly GCA_037832685.1 of Sicyos baderoa. Classification (NCBI taxonomy): domain Eukaryota; kingdom Viridiplantae; phylum Streptophyta; class Magnoliopsida; order Cucurbitales; family Cucurbitaceae; genus Sicyos; species Sicyos baderoa. Next base: position 5,384,867 of record JBBMEF010000001.1, on the reverse strand, counting down.
AGATTCGGAAACTCCTTGAGCAGCAATTCCCGAAGATCAAGGACCAAGAAAGACGATTAACAACTTCCATTTGACAAAATCATTACAAGGCAACATGCAAATAAATACGAGATTTAATTTTCTGATCACTTCATGGTAGCGAATGAAGTCGGTGGGCTCAGAAACAAGCATTAAAGACAGATCCAAACAGAAAATAGCTCCCGTAATTAACCTGATTTCTCACAAAGCTTCATCAATGGCTAATCGTAAAAGATTTTTCGACCTGCTCACTTTCCTAATCACCGATAATGAAAAAAGAAAAAGAGAGAGAGAACGATCAACAAAAAAAACAAAATCCAAAGCGGAATAGGAAAAAGTTCGTTGGTCTCAAACAAGAACCGAAAATTCCGTAACGCATTGAAACAGTGACAGTCCTCGAGAGGAATCTCCTCACGAGAACCATCAATTTTCCCATCCGGAAACGAAAAACGCGCAAGGAGAGCCATAAACACATTGAATCTCGACAATGCCGGTGCACACCACTCGGATCTCAAATCAAATCCACGGAAAACAGTAAAACCAAAACCAGAACAAGAAAACAAACAAACAAAAAACAGAGAATCGCACAGCAGAATTAGAGAGATTCACAAGAGCAGAAAACAGTAGGAAAACAAACCTCGTGACAAAACCCTAAGCACAGGAGCCGATGGTAGCCTCGGAAGAGGACGAGCCAGGGACATGGATGGAGACAAGAGGAATCTGGCAAAGCGGCGGTGAAGAAACCGGCAGCAGAAGAAACAGAATACGAAGATTGAAGCTGTTGAGGATGATGTTGAGGTGAAAATTTTCTCGAGAAAACAGAGATGGAAATTTTCTCGAGAAAATTGGTGAGAAAAATGAAGAACTGAGGAAGAAGGATCTGGGTTTTTTGTTGGTTAAAAAAAAATGGGTACGAGTTGCGTGAATTTGCAAGTGCGCGGCTCAATTCTATTTTCTCCTTCACTTTTTGTCTGCTGTGTTTTACCTTTTTATTTATAATTTATTTTTAAGAAAAATGGAAATTAAATTAAATTAAAATTAATTAATTAATTATATATTTGATTCCTTTGCCTCGATAGGCCCTCCCGGGTGATAGGCCACGTACACTCTGAAAACTTGCTTACATTGGAAACCTGAAGGTTCCATCCTTTTTTCTTTTTTTTTCACCCTTTAAAAGTTTGGTGGAAATTATGTTTTTTTAGTAGGTAGGAAAATATTTTTTTTTAGTATAATTTCGGACAAGCACCCACAAATTTTATATAACTGCTCTCAAATAATATGAGAGGTAAATATCGATTTCTGGGCATAGAATAACATCAAACAAGATAATCAATTGCGTCACCCACTCTCCGTATACAAAGATAAGTTTTAGTATAATTTTTAAATTACATTTTTTTAGTAGGTAAAAATATAATTATCATGTAGTGACTTAGTGTTCAAAAAGAGTCTTGCGATAACTAAGTTTATGGGTTTAATTGGTTTAATTTATAATAGTTACTACTTATAAATTAATTTTATACGATTCCTTAATTATAAGAGGTTATATATTTGAATTATTTGGCCTTAAGTTAAATTCAATCGGAAAAAAAAGTGTTACTAAAAACTGTCTTCAAGACTTTTCAAGCACACCTTATCATTTTATGAATTATATTTACATGTAATTATACGAATCAAATCAAATATTTTTATTATTTTTATTTTGATTAAAATATAAGTACAATAAAAAAAAATCAAAGTAATGAAAAGATCTATGTTAAGCTTGTAAAATTTTATTTAAAAACAAATAAATAAATAGTTATTTCCAAACTTTTCAAATTAAAGTTAAGAACAATAGAGTTTTGTATTAATGTTTTTTTTCTAAAAAAAAATAACAATAGAGTTAATTTACAAACTAGTTAAATTTATTATTAAAAAAAAAAAAAAAGTTAAATTTGTAGATTTCGGTTATGCATCTTGCATTTTTTAGTGGAAAATTCAAACAACTTTAATTTTTGTTTAATAAGTTCCCATTTGTAACTCTATTCGTTGAATGTTTACTTTAGGATGTTATTAAATTGATTTAGATTAAATTGAGATATTTATTGCTTGAAATTTATCTCAACTAATTAGCTTTCTATGATCTTAGTCGTTTAAATTTGAGAAATTATACTTGATAGTTTAATTTTACAAAATAATTACAGATTTAGGCAAATTTAAAAAAAATTGCATCAAATATACAGTATAAATAATACTATAAAAAGTATTAGTTATTCAATATAAAAAGTATTATTTTATATCGTATATTTGACAATAATTACTAATTTTTTTAAAATTTATATTGTAAATATTTTATCAATTTAATCTATTCATGCAAAAAGGACTTTAAATTTTTGCTATTCTAGATTTAAATTCCCAAACTATTTCTAGATCTATGGAAAGAAAACCAATCACGTGAGAAAAAGCACACCATCAACTTTTAAAGATGCTAGAACATTTTGGAAATTCTAATGTAACGAACCCATACGGATTATTTTTAAAAAATAAAATAAAAAGAATGATAGAATTAAATCGTATATTAAAATGATATGATTATCAGTATCTTTCGTTAGAAATTTAATTAATTTCTAATGTTGATTTATATATTTTAAGCAATTGATAATTGTTATTATCGTCGGGGTTAGTGTAGTATTTAAGAAACAATTATCGGGTGTATATCCCTCCGTGCCAATTTGTTAAACTTTAAGTATTTTAGTGTATTTTGTATATTAGAAAAGTTTAGGGGTCTTTTATTTATTTTCCCTAGATAAACAAAACCAATATTTTAGGAGATTTGGTGAGAATCAATCCGTTCAGATATCATCACTGAACAAATTTCAGAAAAGACAGATCTGTCATTTGGAAAACAGTAGCGGAGAAGCAGATTATTATTTGGTCTTATTCAATCATGGATTCATCAACAAGTAAATTTCTAAGGAATTGGTTTTATACAGGTGCATGAGAATTGGTTAATTTAATCATTCTATTACCATTTATGTTAATCGCTCCCGCATTTGGGTTTTGATCTACATTCGGTATCAGAGCCAAGTTAATAGAATTTAAATTACCAAATTTAGGGTTTATGGGAATTTGGGATTTTTCTCAATTGAGGGTAATTAATTAAATTGGAGTTAAAACTTAATTAATTTTGACATTATAATCGGTTGCATTGATGTTCCAATTTTATATCAAATTTTTTATTGGATTGTTAATTTAATGGTTCGAGTGTGTTTAAAATTGATATTGAATTAACAATACAGTGATGTTTGCATGATAAGAATTGAATTAATTTTTTAATTAAATTGGTTGTATGCAAATGTTTTCTGTAAATGAAACCAGCAATAATAATGAATTAAGTGTTGTTGTTTCTTAGTTAAGATTAGAGATTAAGCCACAGACTTA
>JBBMEF010000001.1:5363997-5381332 GCA_037832685.1 Sicyos baderoa | reverse complement strand
GGGTATTTGATCCCAAAGTTCGGATCCGACCCTAGCAAAAAGTAAGCCAAAGCGGGTCTTTCGATCCACAAATTCGGATTATGATCTAGTTCAAGATGGCATTTCCCGATATGGCCGCCATCTTAAGGGAGAATATTGGAGATACTCACCTTGTGGCAATTGTCCCACATTGGAAAGGTGAAACTCATTTATAAGAGATATGGAATACTCCCCTCATTACCAATTGGTTTTGAGGTAGAACTTTATATTCTCTAATATGGTATCAGAGCCTATCAATCTGATTTTGATAGATTTGCAAATATTTTCAAAAAGTTGCTATTTACTCAAATTTTTTTATCTTATTGTAATATACATGCAAATTCCCCAATTTTCTTTACGTAATAACAATATTTTCTTAACTCTAAATTACTTTTTAATAAACATATAATTATTTTTTAATTAACATATAATCATATAATTAAAATTCTGATTTATTACTGCTCTTACATTTTCCCTTAAGTATACGATAATTAAATTTTAAAAATAATTATATGAAATTAATTGAAAAATGTGAAAATAAAATATTATTTTAAAAAATTGTTATAATTAAAATCGAGATCTTAAAATTTATTGTCTACACCAAATTTTTTTACCATTTTAAACTTCCAACAACATTCATCAATTTGAATTTTCCACCCTTAAATTTGGTAATAAAAATTGATGTTTTATTCAAAATATTGTTTAATTAACATATACAACTTGTACAAATGCAATGAATAGATGTTGTTGACAGGTGGATCACACATATTACAGTAACATGATTTATGTTAACTTTTGTCATCATTTCAACAATATTTGTAGGAGAGTAACTAATTGAGAATTTTTATACATTAATTATTTAACAGATTAAAAAAAAAAGAAAAAGATTAAAAATTAATCCATATTTAACTTCCATAACTTTGTCCACCTATCAGAAGAGTTAAATTTGAATTTGAGGATATGACATGCAAGCAAGCATTTGAAAATATTATCCATTTAGAGTCTACAAATTAATGTCAATGAGGAATACACTTTAAAAATTCAAGCCTTCGACCATTACATCACCCTTTTAGGCCAGGAGATTTAAATTAGTAACTACTTATTAGATCAACTTTCTGTTGACAATCCACAATTCTATCTAATTTTTTTTAAGAAAAATCAACAATATTTGAGACTTAAACCGTAATCAATTGCAGACGCCAGTCGAGTAGTTACTCATAAGCCACAATAACAATCAAAACAACTCTCTTGCTCTCCCTTGTTTGCAGCATTTGAAGTACAAGAAAAAGATTTGCAAAAACACTCCATCTATATATCCCATAAATATTGGGAAATAGGCAGCTTTTCAAGTCCACATTCACATTATGACAGTCTAGTTGAGTAATTCTTCTCTAGTATCTCAAAATAGCAAATGAATAAATTGAACCAAAAAGTAGAATTAGATTAATTTTGTACAAAAGAGAGCTCATTGATGATTGGGGAACTCAAATTTTAGAAGTTAAGACCTATAGGAGGAAATCCTCTATTCTACTCTAAACTGCATTATATAAATAATATTTTTTTTTTTAAAAAAAAGATAATTAAAAATTACTTGGAGGAAGTGAAGAAGTTGCAGGCTGTTGCTGTGTTACTATTGCAAAGCCACGCTATTCTTCAGCCTTCTTTCTCTTCTGTACTGAAAAACATTACCCAGCTTTTTGTATAATAATACAGTTTGTCAGCCTTGTCTATAAACCTTTAAATATATTCATATTTATATATATTGGAAAAAGAAAAAGAAAAAGAAAAAGACAAAGGCGATCCCACCAGAAAAATATAGGAGTGAAAAGTACAGTGGTTTCTCTGTTCTTCCTTTGCCTTGTTTTATTTATCTTTGGTTTCTGTTGCCGACAGCCATTCTCTGTGTTTGATCTTTCTTTGCTTCAAGGCTATGTACTGTGTTACCCTTTTTTCATTTCTTTGCCATTCTAATCTAGCATAAAAATCTTCTCTGCTGCCATAGATATCAGGGTTATTAGAAACTTGGAATGTTTGGAAGCTTGCTAAACTGGTTTTACCCATAATTTTACCTCGGAAATTTTAGGTCATTCTAAACTTTCATGCCCGACCCAATTAAGACACATTTTAATTATCTTCGTGACTCAAATTGAGCCACGAGCGTAAAAGTAGTGGACATAAAAGTTTAGTCATGCATTGACATGATTTCTAACATTTTTCTTTTTTTAAAAAGACATGACCTAAACTTTTATCTATAGTTTTAAAAAAGACACAACCTAAACTTAGTTATGCATTGACATGACTTCTAATCGTTTTCAGCTGTGCACTTGTTTTAGTTTTTCGGTTTTTTATTTTTAGTTTAGGAGAGTTTTGAACCTATAACTTCTAATTTTATCGGAGTTATTGCTCTTATTTGCAATTTTTAAGGATTATTAAGTTGATAATAATGCTAAAAAACACATAAGAGTGATATAATTTTAAGAGCAAAACTCCCCTACACATGCTCTCCCTTTTGGGTATGTGGCACCATTGGGACCACATAAATTCCTTCACTTTTTTATAAATTCTATTAATAAAAGAATTTTTTTGTGGCACCTAATGGTACCACATACCCAAAAGGTAGGGCTCCCCTATACATGCATGTGTATGGAGAGTTTTACTCAAGCAAACAAAAAGCTAAACAGCCTTCATTTTTTGTTTTGTTTTTTAAAACTATTCTTGTTTCATCTTATATGTTTTTTTACAGCTTTTAAAAACACGTTTGAAATTTTAGTCAAATTTCAGAAGGAAAAAAGTTCCAAAAGGTAGCAGAACAAAGAAACAAAGCTTTATTTTCAAAAAGGGAAAGCAAGTTTACATTTTTTTTTAATGGATGTGATTTTTCTATCTTTTGTCGGACCCCATTTGAATGAAGGCCTCTTCGTATTTTTTCACGATATTTGAAATTTTCCATGTTGGTACTATTGCTGTTGAATTATTTCTAGATCCGAAATGGGTACAAAGAAAGATAATGCCTTAATTATGTTTCTATTTGGTTTCTCAAAATCCTGGGCAAGTTTCAAAAAATAAAAAAAGGATTTTCAAACCTACCTTTTGAAAGTCAAGACAGATTTCAAAAACTGTTTCTAAAATTAGATGAGAAAACAAAAATATAATCAAACAAATAACAAAAAAAAAAATTGTGGCTTATGTTTTGGAAAGTTGCTTACTTGATATTGGGACTCTCTTAATTTCTCCAGCAGCTCCCCAGTCTCAAGTTGCTTTAAAACAGTAGCGTGGAGTGCCTGGACAAATGAAATGAATGAAATTGCTAACTACAAGATTCAATCACAAAAATGTTCGTGCCAACAAGAGCAGTTGTTCAGTGACATTAGTATATACTCAATGACCAAGAGGTTTTGGGTTCGAATCCTCCTACCCCAATTATTATAATCTCAAAAAAAAATATCAGAAAAATGTTTTTATGCTTACCCTTTTTGTTTTCTCCAGGTCAAATTCAACTGACTTGATTCTGTCCAAAGATTCAGCGAGCAAATGTTCTTTTTCCAAAGGAATTTTAGCAGGTTTGTTGTTCATCTCTACAAAGATTTTTTCGAGCCTCTCGAGACGTTCTAAACATGGACCGACATAATCTTCTTTGTTCGCCACTTGATTTGCAGCAGCATTGTTATTTGTAATGTGTTGTTCTGTGTTAGAAGGATATATATTTTTTTGTCTTTTCCAAAACTGAAATTGTAAACTACGAACAAGTTCTATCAATCTAACCCATAACGATATAAACACTCTCCCCACAGACTGATTGTTTTTTTTCTCGATTTTTTGCTTGCGAAGTTCGTGCACGTTAGCTACTGTACCTGAGAAGGGTGAATTCAAGAAAAATCTATGAAAAAGGGGAAAACAATATGACCAACGAGCAATATAATTGCATAACTTGGAAATGCAAACACACTAACATTCTGATGTGCTTGTACTTTTGCAGTGCAAGGCATACCATAAAAGTTTGATTTACGTCATTATTAGAGAGGGAAATGCAATTACATTAAGTACCTTCAATGTTTGATGTCACTTCGTTCGAGAGGTTCCCATCATCCATTATTTCTAGAGATGGACCCTGAGAACAACCAACACTTCGGTCACTTGCGTTTACAGTCCGAGAAGGGAGGAGGTCGTCATCACAACTGTAGTAAGCATTAGGATCTGCTGCCCTGAGCTGCAAAATTCAAATATGTATGATTTTGCTAACATTATTGCATACACATACAATTCATGTGCTGTAATGCTTTGAGGCTTACGTCTTCGTGAACTGGAGCTAAATAAGAAACCAAAGAGCTTGCTCGCTCGAGTGAGGAGTACGGGTCATCAATATCTGATCCTGAATCCGGTAATGATGTATCACTACTTACCTAATGGAAGAGAAGAATATTCAAATAAATACACATCAAAAGTACACCATGCTATAATATGCAATATTCAAACTGTATTCCATCAAACCAACGCTTACCTTCAGTGAAGGCATTTGAGTACGGGAGTGAGATTTTGCGTCATTCTTGGGCACTCTTGTGCCTTGCCTTATAAAGTTGGCTCCTACATTATGCACAACCTAGAAACACAAGACTTCGGTTAATTACACGTGCTAAGAATTGAAAATACTTCACATACAGTTGTACTATATTTGGAATTTGATGAAAAGTCTTCACCTTCATAATATCGGGATCATTCCAGGGACCTTTATTAGATCTAAGGCACCCTCCTTCAACACCACTACATGTACACGAGCCACCTAAGAAATCTGGCAACTGGCTGGAAGAAAAACATTCTTAGCCAAGGTACATAAAAAATATTTGCAATTCAAATGCAGAGTATAAGTGGTCGTACTCAGAGTCAATGGCTTCAAGTAGCTTTCCAACTGACTTGGATTCAAGAACCTGGAATTTGAAACAGATAATTAATACAACATAAGGAAAAGGGGGTGCAAGTAACTTGTAAATACTTTACCTGAATCTTGGCAACAGTTTTCATATCAAGAAATCTCTGAGCAGCAGGCCAAAGCATCTTCTTAAAACCAGAACCAGCATTGACGATATACATTCGATGTAATGTCTGTATATATAAGTGAAAAGAGAATGAGAGAAACCCAAGAGAAAAATATTGCATATGTTATGTTAGAAGGCTACCACCTCGGGATAATAATTGCTGTCTATCTTTGTCATGGCAGCTAAGAGATTTGCAGCCGTGCGGGAGAAATTTTTCATGCCCTGGAATCAAAATATTAGTAACATAACAATAAAATTTTAATATATTTTAACAGTAATCCATTTAAAGTGGTGACCGTTCATTAAAAAAATTGTGTACTTAATAAACCAATGTTGGGAAAAATAAATGATTTTAGTGTCAAAATTGATCATACTATTAAGATTATGTACATAGTTGTGTTGTTATTTTCTTGAATGGGCCAGAGATAATGAAGCTAACCCTGTTTGACTATGGCTCCAAAAATAAGAACTTCAATTAGTAATATACCCAATAAGTCTGGTAGAATCCATGATTTTCAAGTTTCTTACTGAAACATCAACATTAAAAAAGTTTCCATATTTTTCAATAGAAGGGTGAACATAAAATTATGGTAGTTCCCCATCATTATTAATGATTATATTTCAAGCAAACTGATTAGACAAAACCTTTCCAGACTGTTTTAAACTTACCAAGCCCTGCACATCCAATATTGTTGTTGTTGAAAAGATTCTTCTCTTAGAAGCAATTGTACAGGCAGGGAATTTCTCATATAGTGCCTTTTCAAATTCTTGCACATGATACTTTAAGTATCTATCTATCGTGGTGATATTCATGAGCCTACTTGGATGGGCTTTCCCAAGCCTCTCTATGTAAACTGGCCTGCCTTCTTTATCAACTCCATGATATCCCTGAGGATAATACTGCAAGACCTCTTCATGTTCTTCGAATTCAAAATCCTGCAGATGAATCACTTCAATAATATATTAAAGCACCAAAAAGGGCATCTTATCCAACTATAACGTGTACTCTAAGCTTATTACAAGACAGATTGCAAGTGATAGAACTAAGGGTGTGTTTGGGGCAAGGGGAATGGTAAAATGATTAAGGGGGGAATGAGAATGAGAATGAGGAGGAGAATAGGGAAGATAATGATTATTTGTGTTTGGAATGAAGGTAATGATTATGGGAAGAATGATTATTTGTGTTTGGGGTGAAGGTAATGATTATGTGAAAATACAGTAATGAATATGATAAGAGTGAAAAATAGTGATGTATGAAAAGTTGTTGGAGAGAGAATAAAAAATAGTTAGGAAGATGAAAAAAGTGATTTTTGGAAAACGTGATTATGGAATGATTCCCGGTGGCCCAAACATGGGGAATCATCCTCATTCTCATTCTCCTCCTTATTCTTGGTGGCCCAAACACCCCCTAAAAGATGATGATATGTTAACAAGGAACACAACGCTCTTCAATGTAGGACTGAAGCTTATTTTTTTGGGGACTACTGGGACTTTATATATATATAACCTTTAGAATAGTATCTGTTCCATATTCCTTTCTCCAATTAAGCATTTCTTCCCACATCCGGATTGTCTTTTCCATGTTAAATTCTCTAGCTTTCAAAAATCTGCAATAAATAAATAACAATTAGAACGAGGATACTTGTAATGACCCCCACTAAAAAATGTTGCATAAATTGCAGGATGTCTATTTTTATAAAGCAGAAAGCTTCCAGAAATTGCACAGACCTCAGTAAAGTATGATAATCATCAAGCCTACATGGCAGAAGATTCTTCTCAAGAAGTTTTTGACGCAGTTCATGAACCGCACTCTCCTCTTTCTCATCTCGTACATCCTCAATGGATACTGCAGGAACCCTGTAGTCAATTTTCCTCTTTCCTCTCTTCTTGAGAGAGTGAGTAAATTTATTTGAAGCATTTATTGCCTTTTTCTTGAGGTTCCCTATTTTGAACAGTCGCCTCTCATCTTCAGAATTTTCAAAGCTCTCTCTAATTTCACTAGTTCCAGGACCTTCGTAGCCTTGAAGAGAGGAAGTAAGGACAAATGGTTACAAACTTCTGAATAAAATGAATGAAAAATTTACCACTGGGAAAATAATTGAGTAAATCCATCAAGAAGTTGAACTTTTTTTTTTGAAACCAGGAAAACAGAGTTTCGCTCCACTATACCCAGAGTAACCACGTCTGCTCCTCGGCAAGGCACCGAGAGACATCGAAGGAATGGAGAGACGGGAGATGTCTACAAATTAATGTCAAAGGTCAGTCTCGAACCTGAGACCTTGAGAGGAGTACACTTTCAAAGCCCAAGTTTTCAACCATTGTCTCACCCCTTGAGGACAAAAGAGGCTGAACTAATGTCACGTCATAGTGGCCGTGGGGTCAGGGTGAATATCTTATTCCTAGGTTATAAATATTTTTTTTTTAAAAAAAAGAAAAACTAATGTTCAAAGACTTCTCCATGATGTATATAGTATAGAGCACCTTACACGTTATGCTTTTTCTATTTTATGCTCTATACAACATACCTAACATTTCAATTCAGAGACGATGAGTGTAAAAAGTGAATGGCTTTGAACTTCAGAGTATACAGCCAAAATCCAAACCCACTGAAACGATCCGAACAGGCACATCAACCTATTGTAGCAGACAAAAAAAACGAGAAATCAGAAAATAGAAACTGCCATGTTAATTACATGAAGACGCATAATTGAACCATAGAAAGTGAAGTTGCATTTCGTAGGCGTGTGAAGCATTTAGATTCCTTCCTGGCTGAATAATCGGAAATAGCAAACATAATACAGCACGCAAAACTAGCATTTCCAACCCCTCCTACTCTTTCAAGAGTCAAGAAGCGACTGATTCAAGGACGTTAGAGACCAAATTCAAGATTCGAAAACTCTGCTAACAACATTTCCAGAAGATCAAGAAAGCAAGAAAGGGGACTAACAAATTCCATATGACGAAAACATTATAAGGTATCATGCCAACGAGTATGAGGTGTCGTGACGGTCGAAGGCTTGTAATTTGAAGTGCTCCCATTAATGTTCCACAAGACTCATGTGTGACATTAATTTGAAGACACGTCTGTGTCTCCATTTCTTTGATATTTCTAGGTGTCTGACCTAGGGACGAGCGTGGTCACCCTGGTATAGTGGAGCGAAGCTACGATTCTCGACTTCTAAGAAAATCGAGAGAAAGAGAGAATACCAATCACACAAAGCGAGCAAAGGAAATCGGTGGGATCAGAAACTAGCATTTAAGACAGATCCAAACAAAGAACAGCTCTAGAAACCTGATTTCTCTCAAATCTTTATCGATGTCAAATCGTACAAGATTTTCAACCTTCCAGCAGCTCACTCTTCTCATTATCGAGAATGAAAAACGAAAGAGATAAATAAGAAGAAGAAGCGACATCTTCTTCTACCTAACGAAAACGGACGATCAACAAAAAAACGAAATCAAAAGCCGAAAAATAAATTCCATAAAACTTGAGCTATAACCGAAAATTCTGGAACACATTAAGAACAGTGACAGTCGTAAAGAGGAATCTCCTCACAACAGCCATCAATTTCACAACGGCAAACAAAAAACGCGCGAGGAGAGCCACAAACACATAGATTCTCGACAATGCCGATGCACATCACTCGGATCTCGAATCAAATCCACAGAAAACAGTACAACCAAAACGGCACAAACAAAAACAAGGAACACACAGCTGAATTAGAGATTGAGAAAGGCAAAAAAAACAGTAGAAAAACTCACCTCGTGAGAAAACCCTAAGCACAGGAGGCGATGGTGGCCGCTGAAGAGGACGAGCATAGGACATCGATCGAGAGAAGAGGAATCTCTCAAAGCGACGGCGATGAAAGCAGCAGCAAAGGAAACGGAATATGAAGAGTGAAGATCAGAGATTGAGTTGATGATGTTTGTTGATTGCTGTGAGGAATTTTCTCGAGAAACAGAGATGAAATTTTCTCGAGAAAATGGGTGGAGAAGAAGGTGAAAAACGAACAAGGATCTGGGTTCTTATATGAGTTTGCAAGTGCGCAGCTCGGTTTTTTTTTTTTACTTTTACTTTATTGGGGGATTTTTCATATTAAAGAAAATAATAATGTTATGAATAACACATTTTTATAAAAAAAAGTTGATGACTATTATAAATTTAGGACAAGTTTAATAAAAATATATATTCAAAAAAAAAATACAAACCATGTCTTTTTCTTTTCTTTTTTTGGAAATTGCTTTATACTTTAATTATAACATTTCGTTATGTCTAATTCTACATTTTACGAATATAATAGCTCAATCGACATCAATACTCACTTAATGATTTAGAGATCTTTGATTTGAGTCTCTCCCACCCTAATTATTGTAATCTCAAAAAAGAAAAATCTACAATATTTAAATATCAAAAAATTAAATTGGGAGAGATGATTACAAATACCGTCTATTCGATTTACAACCAAACAATAAAACTAGGTCAGTAATAAAAATTAATTTTTAAGTAAGTGATTATTCTGAATTGAGGTCATCAACTTAAGCACCTATACTTCATGGTCTTTATAATACAAATCATTTAATTAATATAAAAAATAACAAAAAAATTTGAATCTGAAAAGTAGAGTTGAAATATATAAAATAAGTTCAAAACTTTGTTAGGGATAAAATATGTTTTTTTTAAAGCGGTATAATTAAAATAGACAAAAAAAAGAAAAAAAAAAAAAAAAAAAACTTGAATTTCTTATTTTATTTTTTAAATGAGACACTCGCGGGTCATAGGCCACGTAGACTCTATGAAAACTTGCTTTTACATGGGAACTCTCAAGGTGCCATCTCTCTGGCTGTTTTTCTTTTTACTTTTATTTCACAATTAATTGTTCCCAAACTTTAATAACTCCCAAAAGTTGAGAAATTAATGAACTAAATTTTTTAAAAATATATTTTAATTTTTATTATGTTTCTAAGTTTTTGGAAATATTTTTTTTTTCCAAGTTGATTAGTTATTAGCGATAACTTTTTTTGTTTTTTTCTTTTTGAAAAAGCCCTAAACCCAATCAATAATTTATTCTGGCCTTTTTCAAAGAAAAAAAAAGAAGAAGATAAGTTTCCCTTTTAATGTTAGAGATAATATAATTGAGTTTGTTGTCTGTGTTTTTCAATAATATTAAAGTCATGTTTGGTTTGCCTTTTGGAATTTAGAGATTTAAATTTGAAATTCGACGGTTTGAAATCGGTTGGTTGATATCAAAGATTACAAGAAATTTGATTCCAAAGTTTAGAATATGAAAATTCAAAACATTTTTTTTTTTATTTTGTGTTATCCATACAACAAGTCTAATATGTTTTCCGAAAAAAAACTATTTTTATTTATAAGAAAATGCATACCTTTTTTTGTTTTTTAAACAACATAACAAATATAAATATACCGCTATTTTTTTTTATATATATAAAAGTATAATAACAAAATCAAGTAAAAACTATTTTTATAGGACTAATTATTTTTATTTAGGAAATTAATAGTCTTTGATAAGTTTCAAAAAATGATTAATAGTCTATACTTTATTTTCATTATACCTCTTCTTTGAAAAATAGACACCTCATACAATATTTTTCATGGAAATGTTAGCACTCTACCACTTCTTTTAAGTTTTTGTTTATTTTTTGTTATAATTACTTTCTAAAATTTGGTGACCTATTAGAAGTAAACTTTTTTTTTGGACAATTATTAGAAGTAAACTAACACAAGAATTGTATATTGTGTGTTGGAATCCAATTACTTTTTTTTTATTATAAAAAACAGTAGATGGGACATTAGAAAAATCTAAATACTCACACATAAGAAAAAAAACACATTATTATTTATTTACAGCATCATCTTTCACTTTTAAAAGTGGATGAATTTACTAATACATTTTTAAATACTTTAATATATTTTTTTAATTCAACAATAATTAAAAATAAGATATTTAAATTCGTAACTTCTTATTCATATCTTCATTATATTATTATTGAAGTATAGTTTTTATTTTTTTTGTTAACTCATTTAATTAACATGTTCTTCACTTTAAGATTGTGTTTAATTAGTTTATATACTTAGGTTAAATGTAATATATATTTGAACACTTATAATTCGTGTCCGCTAAGTTTCCATTTTTAATCTACCTACTTTATATCTAAAATTTTAAAAATGTTTCTAGATATATGAAAAGAAAACCCATCGCATGAGATAAAGGCCACCGTCGACTTTTAAAGATGCTAAAACATTTTGGAAATATTAATTAAATAAAATCATAAAGATCAAAATATAAGAATTATATATCTCTCTTTATCTCCAAAATCTATTTTTCAACACAAAGAGAAAAAGTTAAGTGAATAATTGATTTTTTTTTTCAAGCGAACAATATATAGGGGATTTTTTATTTATAATAAAAATTAGCTAAAAAATTATAATATAAAATTGAAAATAATTACATGTATACCAAAAAATTGAAAGTAGTCAAGTGATTGAGTGTGATTGAGATCAATCACTAGTTATTGATTGAACTCAATCAGTTAAGCTCAATCACTTAACAAACTGATTGAGTTCAATCACTAGTTATTGATTGAGTTCAATCACTCAAAAATTTTGTATAAACGAATTTTGATAAAGATGTACTATAATTCTAATAGAGGGTCATAAAGTTGGTATACACAACAGATTTCCATATATATATATATATATTATAATATTTGTCAGCACGATTTAAATACTTGAATTTATATATTTATTTTATTTTGGGATATAATTTTAAATCAAAATATTTTATTTTCTTTTTAAAAAAACTGAAATATTTTATTAAATCTGTCAACTTTAAAATATTCCTAAAGTCATTACTATTTTACTCTAAAAAATATATATACATATATTCCTAAAGTCCCCTTTTTTTTTTCTTTTTTTCTGAGTACCTAAAGTCCCTATTAAAAATTGAAAATCATTGTAAATTCATTTTAATGTCCAAGTCAACGTTTTCAGTGAGTAATTTAGTGTAAAATTCAATCTATTTGAAATGCGATGGGTAACAATCTACTGCATTCACAACCAATCTCCTTCAAGGTGTTTCAATGAGATTTTTTATAAAAAGTTAGTTTGAAGTTGAAAAAATATTTTGAGTAGTTAGAAAATTGAGATTTTTATAATAACTCGTTTGGTTATAGATTTTTATAGATGTATTGCTGCCAAAAACTCATTTGTGAACAATTTTTTTATATAGATGAGTTAGAGATAATAACTTGTTTGAATATAAATTTAAAATAAATAGTTATTTTTACTAATTAAAAATGAATGGTTAACAATGAATTATATTAGGTAGTTAGAAATGAATGATTATGCATAAGTTGTTAAAAATGAGTTATTTATAATAATTATAAATAAAGTGTTAAAAATTAATTAAGAATCGTTTTTTAATAAATTTTTTCTTAGAAAAATCGTTTGAATAATTACAATGCTTGTAATATTTTCAAAAGTATTAAGTACTTATTTCTAAATCTTTATAAATTTAACAAACAAACACCCCTTTCAAATTTAGTTTTGTGATTTCTTCGAGGCTTAATATTTTTAAAAAGTTATTTTTAAGTTAATGAGAATATATATATTTTTTAATTGTTTAATTAGGTGATAAATGGAGTGTAACGCCAAGTAGCTAACGAGTTACTCTAAGGGTATGTTTGTCCCATGAACAAATGGAGAAGTTGGCTTGGCTTGACTTTTATTCCATATTTGCCCCATGCACTTCCATGAGTCCATCCAACGCTTACTTAACTTCATCCGTAGGCCCCACGTTTTTATTTAATTATTAAAATATTAAAAACTACTCAATGTTTATTTTTTTTATGTAAATAAAAACTTCAACAATTCACTTTCCATCACATCAAACCTAACTTTATTATTAAAAAACTATTAAATATTCATTTTTATATTTAAATAAAAACTTCAATCATTCTCTTTCTATCTCATCAAACATAATTTTATCTTTTATTTTCTTTCCCCCAAAACATAAACTTATTTCACTTATCTTCTTTCTCTTCCCAACTGAACCCAACCTAACCCATCATCTCACAGCCAAACATGTCCTAAGTTAATACACTCAAGTTTTCACCAAATTAAACCCATTTTTTTTTATAACTCATCACCAAGTTGGCATTAAATTACAATCCCATAATTGCAATTAATACAATAATAAATAACATGGCTTTGATTAATGTTTGTGACTTTATAATTAACCCTGAGCTCTATCCTCACCGCTTCATATTTTAATACCCGCTTATAATGTCAACGTAAATACTACTCAAAATTCATAATTATTCGACAATTTAAAGCGGGTACATTACCACTAAAAAATGAGTTTTACGAGAGTACATTATATAAACTTTTTTAAAATTCTAATTAGTTGATCAACATATTATATTTTTATTTCTAAATTAACAAAACTATTTTTCTCGGTTGACAAAGCTAATACATAGATAATGAACTACGTAAATTTTTGTGGGTTCTTATTTCACGTTTCTTTTACGGTTTTTTCTTTGATTTTTGTTCCGTTTTTCATGACATCACTTAAGATTATTATTCATGTGGTTAATCTCAATCCATCATGAACCAAAAAAAAGGTGCCTAATATTAGCATTAATGCACATAGTTTTCATTTAGTTCACATGCTTTTAAGAATAATTTCAATTTCAATTTGATATTTACGGTTTTTTTTTTTTTTTAAATGATGATATTTACGGTTTTAGTCGACTTTATTCGTTGGATTTTTGAAAATCCTTTTGTGTTAAGGTGGTAGATCGTGTTAGTTGTATTTTGTTTCTAAAAAAAAAAAAAAAAAGTAATATCTTTATATGCTTATCTTTTAATTTTGGTTGGTCGAATTCTGACTTAGGGTATGTTTGCCCCATGGACAAACGGAGGAGTTGACTTGACTTGACTTCTATTCTATGTTTGCCACATGGACTCCCATAAGTCCATCCAACTCCACACGTGAGCCCCACATTTTTTTAAAAATATTAAAATATTAAAAAACTACTCAATATTTATTTTTTTATTTAAATAAAAATTCCAACAATTCACTTTCCATCACATCGAACATAACTTTATTATTAAAAAATTATTAAATATTCATTTTTTTATTTAAATAAAAACTTCAACCATTCTCTTTCCATCACATCAAACATAATTTTATCTTTTCTTTCTTTTTCCCATACATAAACTTATTTCACTTATCTTTCCATCTCAACTCAACCCAACCCAACCCATCATCTCGAAGCCAAACATGCCCTTAGTGTAGAATAAAATCAGTGCGGAGTCTCATGATAGATTTGTGGAGATTGTAATTTTTAAGTTGGTTTTAATAATATATCTTTAATTTTTTATAAAAAAATAATAATAAATAATAAAAAAATGTTTAAGAAGCAAAACCAAGAAAATAATAATAATAAAGAAAGGCGTTCAAAATTGAAATGTTATCTTTTTTTTTTAGAAAATTGAAATGTTCTCCTTACAGTTATACTATAATAACAATAATAATGATGATGAGAAGAAGAACCATCGTGGAGTGCCTTAACTAACCTAAGAAATAATTTTCTACGATTTCCTTAACATCCAAATTTGTTAATGATAATAATTAGAGTTTTTTTTTTTTTTTTTTTTTTTTCACAATCTAAAAAGAAGATATTATTACTCTCAAATAATTTAGAGTCAAATACAGTTTTTTAGATTAAACTCGTGACCATAATATTGAACTAGATTTTTTATCAAACAATAAAATCATCAAGTTATCAACTTTTTCGATAGTTTGCTTCAATTTTTTAGTTTGCTTTGAATGTGAACATAGAAGAAACTATCGGCTAGTAATGAAGTTGCATACAGAAAATAAAGTGAAAAATTATCTAAGTTGTGGGATAAAATATAGAACCTTTTTTTTTTTTTTTTTTTTTTTCATTTTTCTTAATTTTCAAGGTTAATAATAAATATTTAAGGGTGAAACTTACATGTTAATTATGACTGAGGAAAGCCTGAGTACAAAGTTTTTTAAAACTTGAAATCTTACCAAATGTGGCTTATTTTGAACTTTTTTTTTTTTTAAACGGCTGTAATAAAATTTGAAAACCATGAATAATTTGAAATCTCACTTTTTTGTATCCAGCGGATGAAATGATTTCAAATCATAACTTATTTAAAACCATTTCAAATTAGGGATTCCAAACAAGGGATTGGTTTTATCCATTTATATTGAGAATTCCATCATTGTCTTTTATATATATATATATATATACTTCTATTTATTAGAAAAGTACTTACTTATACCGAATAAGAAAGTGACGGAGTAGTTTCATTATTTAATTGTAAATCAGTTCAACACCAGCGTCACAGATTTAATCCCTAAAATCGGTATTGTAATTCTCTTCCCTCAACTTGAACAAAAAAAAAAGAAAAGGAAAAGTACATTCTTATGTCTTTTTGGATGAATTCAATTACAATTGGTGAAATAAATTTCTAACCTATAATTTTTTAGTCATAATAATACATTAATGTTGTTGAGTTACTATTAGCCTACAATTGAAACTAATGAGTAAAAACAGTAATATTTTACCAGCTTAAGACAAGCACCATCAATATATTTTTAATATAGATTTCCAATAAAAAAAATATTAATAATATTATTATTTAATGGAATTTGCGCTCTATAGCAAATTTCTTACTCTGCATTAAAATTATATCAACTTTTTAAAACTATTGCAAATATAGCAACTTTTTTTTGATAAGACTCTATCAAAACACTATTGATGGAGTCTATCAATGACTATTGGATGGAGTCGTTAAATAGTGTTTGATAGACTCAATTTTTTTGCCTTATTGTAATATACATGCAAATTCCCCTTATTTAAATTTAAATATATTTTTTTTTGATAGAACTTAAATCATTTTTCTTAAGGAAAAGAGAAAATAAAAATCCATTTTAAGAAATGAAAAAATATGGAACCAAATTTGTTGTTTGGTAAAACGAGGACAAATCCAACTCAACACAAACAGACAAACTTCCAAAAACCCAATCACGCAAACTCAACCGTCATCTTGAACTACCCAACACCACAAAACGACACCGTACAATAACCGGTGAAATCGATTAACCTCAACCCGACCCAATCCGATCCAACAATTTAAATCTAAAAAAATGCAGGGTAATTAATGACGCAAATATAATTAAGGCATTGGCGTTGCATACGATGGTGGCGGGGTTTGAAGAATGGTTTGATTAAAAGAATATGATGGAATTAGGGGCGTTTGATTACCATATATAAAGATTTAACCGGATTTATATTGAAAAGTTATTTTGGGTAATTAAAAATTGAGATTTTTAATTAAAAAATTGTTTGGATGTAATTTTTGTGTAGAATAGTTGGACTCAAAATTTTATTTGAATGTAAATTTAAAATGAGCCGTTAAATTATAAATTATTAAAAATAAGTTATTTTGATTGACTTGTAATAGATCATTATAAATGAATGGATAGAAACATGAACGATTCTAGACAATAAAATTTGGGATGCCAAATATTATTTGTTGTTCACATTACTAATGACTTTACGTATATATTAAACTCAAATCATTTTTTTAAAGGAAAAAAAAAAAGAAAAATCCATTTTAAGAAATGACAAAAAAAAATGTATGTAAGTACAATACAATGTCAACAGAGTAATAACTCAACCGGCATCAATACTCACTTAATGACTCGTAAGTCTTGGGTTCGAGTCTCCCCCAACCTAATTATTGTAATCTCAAAAAAAAAAAAAAGTACAATACAATCTATTTAAATATGTAAAATACACAAATTTCAAAATTAGAGGAACACAATAATTATGACTTTGCCTATAAAAGAATATTAAAAAAACTTGGGATACACTATTTTGATCAAAAAAATATGTATTTAAATATAATATAAATTCATTTTATATATGAAAAATGTACGAACTTCAAAATTTTGGAATTAAAAATGATTGAGTAGTTATATGATTAAAAATGAAAAATTATTTTATCGAAAGGATTAATGGCATAATGGTTTCATTATTGGTTGTAAATAGAGATGTCCATTTTTCCCGTGGGGCTGGGCCCCGCGGGGACCCACCCCGAATGTGACGGTGAATGGGGGAGTGGGTGGGGATGAAAAATCCCCGCAGCGTAAACGGGGACGGGGAATGTATTCCCCATCCCCGTTTCCCCGATCCCCGCCCCGTTTACATTTTTTTTTATTTTA
>JBBMEF010000001.1:5338420-5363897 GCA_037832685.1 Sicyos baderoa | reverse complement strand
GGTGAGCTTTTTAAATTTTAGCTTAGTTGCAAATTGTGAACCCGATAACCCAACCCAACCCAACCCGAAAATAAAGGATTGGGTTGGGTTGGGTTGTGTTTTTAATTGGGTTGGGTTGGGTTGGAGAATTGACCAACCCAAATTTTTGGGTTGGGTTGAAAATTACCTCAACCCAAGCCAACCCAACCCATGTTCACCCCTACGTACAACCATCATGAAGTAATTTAATTGGTCATGGAGGACCTTGGGATGTATAAGGTGATGAGTTCAAATCTCATAGTGGCCACCTACTTGGAATTAATTTCAAATTAATACCTACGGGTTTTCTTGACATCCAAATATTTGTAGGGTCAGGCGATATACTCCATGATATTCACGAATATTAAAAAAAAAAAAAAAAAAATTTAAGGTGTGCGTACACAAATTTAGATAATTACGAATATAAATACATATATATTTATTTTGACGTATTAAATCAGAAAAGAAATTTGACTATGTTATTTTTTTGGACAGAATAATTAACTATACCTTGTCATATATAAAGAGATTGAAAATATATTCCATTATATTTTTTATATGAGCTAAGATGACCAAATAAAATCAAAACTATAATAGGAAATATTAACAAAAAATCATTGTGGGGGAAGTTTCTGCTTATTTGTTTCAAGGCTGCTTGTTTTTTGTTTTTTTTGTTTTTTTTTTCCCAATAAAATGTTATTTTATACCAATTTTATTTCTAACAAGTACGACTCCTTAATAGTGGCATATCATCCACATTTGAAAATTTGACAAAATAGAAAGACATATATGATTGAGGGATTCCCCTTTACCAAGTCATGTAAAAAAAAGTTACTAGACTTGAAAATAATTCGATATATGATATGAACATGATATTTACCTATGTACTTTGTCGCCTTTTCGATTCTAGAACTTTTGGATAGTGGATCAGATGACTGTAAAAAAATGATGTACATAATGTTTTTTCCCAACTTTATATCCAATATACTTTGGTGGTAGAGACAAGAGTAATAATATGTCAAATTATGAAAGTTGATAGAAAATTCACACTTTTTCCCTTATTTTACCTATGAGTGTAAGTTTCACCAATTATACACCAATTTTCTCTCCCATTCTTCCTCAAACAACCCTTTGTCAAACAAACTAAAATCAAACAAAACCCAAAATTTCCCCTACTAAAACAAAACAAGAACAAAGAAGCACAATTTTCAAAACCCTCATTTTAATTGTCCATCTCAAGAAATAACAAAACAAAGAAAATGAAAGAGGAGGGTAAAAAGGTAATTAAAAAAAAAAAGAGAAAGTGTTTGGTTTAGGATTTTTGTTGGTTAGTGATTGGAGTATATGGGTGGTTTTGTGTGGGTTAAAAGCGACATGTCGTTAACGTTCTTTCTGCCCTCTGGTTGTAGGGCTGTCAAAAGAAGGGTTTTTTTTTTTTTTTTTTTTTTTTTTTTTTTTTAATTTAAATTTAAATTTGAATAATTTAGAGAAAATGTTTTGTTTGGGCATTAAATGAAGAGAGTTGAATAATGGGCATATAATTGTAGCCTAGACTGTGCCTGCTGTAGGGTAGCCCTCCTCTGCCAATGGTCACGTGGGATCACATGCCCTACCCTACACCTGCCATTCCCTTTCTCTTGCTTTTCCTTTACCATTTTGCTATGGAAACTTGGGAATATCTATGCCTCAATTTACTCCCTGCCCTTTAATTTTAGGCATTTATTTTTAAGTTTATTCTATTTTCATCTCTCAATTTTTTAAGTTTTTTTTTTTGGAAAAACAAGTTTATTTCATTTCAATTTTCAAATATTTTATTTTAATCTTAAACTTTCATAAAATAAAATAGGTCTTAATTAAATATTTGTGTTTTAAAAATTATCACTTTTCTCTTTAAAGTTTAGAAATATATTTATATATTTCTTTTACTTATATTAAAGGAAAATTTGCATGTATATTACAATAAGGCAAAAAAATTACATAAATAACAAAATAATGAAAATATTTGTAAATATAGCAAAATCAGATTTATAGACTCCATCAACCGTGTTTGATAGACTCCATCAATAGTGTTTGATAGACTCTATCAAAGTGTTTGATAGAGTCTATAGAATAAAAGTTGCTATATTTACAATATTTTTAAAAAGTTATATAATTCTAATGTAGAGTAGAAAATTTGCTATAGAATGCAAATTTCCTGTATTAAATTATTAACAGAAATAATTTCAATTAATATTAAATTCAAGTTTATCACATGGACTAATTTTAAACTTCTTTTAAAGTCTAAGACTAAAATTAAACATTTAACAAATATAAAAATTTATGACTAAAATTGAATTTTAAAAATTGATTGATCAAAATTAATTTAACGCCGAAAATTTAGAGGCCGAAATAATATTAAACTTAATAAAAACTTTAGGGGTGTTGGATAGAAAGGTTAGCTCAACCCCTCCTCCCAACCACACTTTCAAATGTCTCAACTATCCAAACAAATATTTTCCTATACAGTTATTTTTTATTTCTCTATTTAAACGAGTTTCTAACCCTTTATAACCACTATGATAATTCACTCATAGCTATTCATAAACTCGTCTAAAGTAGTTTTTGACATGGCCACTTATAACTTTATAGTCAAATAAGTAATTTTCATAAAATAAACCGACTCTATAACACATTTTTTTTAAATAAATTAATAATAAATTAAGTTTTATATATGTGATTACCATAGGAGGAACTCATTTTTTTTTCTTCAAAACAATGTGACATTTTTGACCAATTTATGATGGTTTAAAAAATATTTGATTTTTTTGTGTAAATTATATCTTATGATTAAAACTCTATTGAATAATAATTTATCCTTGGTCAAAATTAAATCTATAAATATAGCTTTCACATATAGTTTTCTTTGGTTTTACTAATTATATACATTTTTGTTCTTAGACTAGGCTAGAGATTAAAAACAATCCTATTTCAAATTCTAGTAAGTAAAATTAAAAACCATATTTAGTTGCTGTCAAGAAAGCCCTAGAAAGCAAAAGAGTTATAAATTAAGTGACAAACTACCTAAAAATAATTTTATATAATTTTTGTTTAATACTAAGATAAATTAATGAGAGGACATGAATAAATTAAGAAAAAACATATTGATTGATGTATAATATTAATGATTGTGAAAGGGATGGGATGGGATGGAAGGTGGGAAGAGATGTGTTGAATAATATTTATAGGTGTTATCATTTCCCTTCAGCTATCTACTTCTTTGATTCTCTCTTTTTGGACACACACACTTCATTCATTAGCTTCCTTGGCCCTTTCTCTCCAACTCATTATTATGCCTTTTTTCTTTAATTACACCATATATTGTCAGTTTTTAAAATTTTACCAATAAGTTTTTTTTTAAAAAAAAAAAATTGAAACAAAAGGTTTGATGCTTTTGTTTCCTACTTTCTCTAATTTTATATTTATTCTAATTTCTTGTCTAAAATGATGTCGAAAATTACCACTGCATTAATAAAGACACAAAATCAGTGTTTTGTGGAAGTTTTGATTTTTATTATCATTATTGATATATTATTCAATGAGGTGATGAAACGATTGGAACCTTTCAAAAAAGAATCACGCCTAGCAAATGGCTTACTCTAGGCTCTTTTGGTCCAATACAAGAGGCAGCAATTTGGGCCTTAAAAAATAACAGTGTGTGAACGAATATAAAGAAAAAGTTTAGTATAGTTTTTTTTAAAAAATATAAGAAAGTTATAATTTAGTTTCCATGATTTCAAAAAATATAAAATTTAGTTCCTATGAATTTAAAAACTAAATTCTCTGAATTAAGTGACTTGTATAAAAAAAAAAATCTTATCGTTTATAACCATTAACAAATTAAGTACTTAAATCTAGTTATTCGTATATCAATTATGAAATTATTCTGAGTTAAATGACTTGTATAACAAAAAAAAAATCATATTATTTAAGTACCTAAAACTTTAATACTTTATATTATAACAAAAGAAATTAGAATAAACTAAAACAAGTTTTATAGTCGAGAACTAAAAATGACTTCACAAAAGTGAAGGTAGGAATGAGAGAGATATAAAGCCAAAAAGAGTTCGTGTCTAACTATAATTTAAATCATGAATTTCATTTTGCAAAACGAAGAGAAACAAATGCAATCGGGTTGGAAAAAAAGAAGATATATCAATACATTATTTAAGATATATCTGATATATTAGATATAAAGTATTGATTATTGATTTATTAATAATATATTTTGTATTAGGAATATCATTTGACTAATAATACTTTTTTTTAAAAAAAACATCAACCACATTTCAGCGTAAATCTGATATAAAGCATTAGTATAATAATTTTGATATACTGAATAAAATATATCGATGTATATCATAGAGAAAATTCAAATAAAGTACATCATAATGAGAAAAATCAAATAATAAAAAAAAATCATTCAAATATAAATTGCATCAAGCTCATTGGTTTAAATGTGTGCCTAAATGTAATCATAATAAACCATTACATTGTACACACAACTTAATTGTTCTAACTTCTAAGTTGCAAGTTTTTAAAAAAGAATGTTTTGACTTGGAAAGTCTAATAAAACACATGGAAAGTCAACCATCCTACACTCCAAAATTAACAAAGATAAACCAAGGGTAAAGCAAGATAGAAGAGATAAAAGAAAATGAAATCAACAATAGTAATAATACTACTTAAATGAAGAAAATATCATGTAATTTCCTAATATCAAAGAGAACATTTGCTATACCACATAAGCAATACAAGCCTAACATTCATTTACATTAATTATTTTCCTTCTCAAACAACTTTTCCAATACAACATAATTATATTGCCTTGGAAGCCTAGATAAGAGTATGTCCAATTCATTATATTGATATCAAATTCAAGCACAAAGATTAGAAAACTCAAACCTGGGCATAAAAATGGTGTTTGAGCTGCAGCAGCATCTTCAAGCCGACCATCCGGCCCGAAATCATCAATCTAAACATAACTCAATAGGTCCAAGTTTCTGGCTGTTACTGTGGAAACAACTGCCTTGAAAACACGTTTCAAAAACTTTCAAGACAACTAATAAAAAAAATCAGTTAAGATGCAACTTAGTAATATCCCAGAGAACACAATTGCAGTTCAGAATGATATTAATAGTGGTACAAATCTTAGCAAACAAATAAAAGACCCAAGCTTTTGAATCTCTAGGTCATATAAGATAGAAATAAGAAAGAAACAATAACAAATGTTTTCAAGGAGGGAAATATTTCTACTCTACAAAGTACAAAACAATACCAATAAGCAAAAGACAACTTAATAAATAAATGTTCCCTGTGCTACACATTTCCTTACAATTCTTAACCCTTTTTCTTTTCGAGTCCGAAAAGAACCCAACATCCTACATAATATCAGAACTTCCATCATAACCTTAAAAAAAGCCTAGTCCATAAACACACATTAAACTGTTGAAGAGATTTTTCAAACCATTAACTGCAAAAGCAACAAATATATATATATATATATTTAAGCAAGCCCCCCAATCGCTAGTAATCCTTTACTGCTTGACATTTCCATGTCATTACATTACCTTCTCTTCCACATATTACATAAACACACCATATAAATTTAGTAAGAACCTGCACGTAAGAGTGCGAGTGCCCCGATTGCAGTTTAAGGCATTGGCTGCAGGCGTGCCTTGGAATGGGACTGCTGATTACTCCCAGACACTAGAAAACGATCTCCAAAAGCCTCTACTATGAAGTGGTTCCATTTACCCCCTAGTTTTCGCCCTCTTCATTCCGAGGCTATTGTGGAAGGGAGACACGGAACTGGACATAGGCGAACCCTCCTCACGAAGCGTGCCATTGAGTAAAGCTAGCTCTCGAAGCTGTTGCTTCTTGTAGAAGTCATGAGATTCTTCCTAAATACATAATTTAATAGGAAGAGAATAAAAAAGGAAATGATATCAGTAAGAAGGATTAAGTACCAAGCTTGCAATGCAACCAAGATATACAAGAGCTCATAAGATACTCACTATTGGTTTGAGCAAGCCCTCGAGAATCTCACGGGCTTGCCTAAGACGAGCATCAATCATTTCAACTGGCAATTCTGCCTCAATTAGGATGTGGAGAGGTTCGTTCAAATGCTCGTAACCTGCCTTTCCTCTCATCATTTCTTCCTACAAGACACAGAATAGAATATTGATTCTTATACACTGAATATTGATTCTTATATTTTAAGGCTACAGAATAAAAGTCTATCCCAAGAATGAAGGGGAAAAGACCTGTAAAAGAACTTTAAAATTATATATAAAAAAAAAACATTGCATACAATAATATACATAAAGTTTATGCATAAAGAAGAATAAACAAAGATATTTCATCTCGCTTGAAGACAAGAACGAACGTGACCACGATACATAAGAAAATCAATTTAAACTTTGAAGTTCCGTAAAGGAGCATGCAGAAAGAAAGAGCGAAGTGAAGAGAGAATATTTCCCCCACTCAACATTTTTGAAAGACCAGATTACACTTAAAATAATTTCTTTCATGAACTCCAAATATTGTTTTTCCATGGTTGAGGAGCTGTTCCTAATCCACACTCCCCCCTTTCATGAGAAGGGACGTTTTGTTGTGACTTGTGACTTGCAGGTGTTCGTGCTATTCTTCAGGGCCTCTGGTTTGAGAAAAACAATAGGAATTGAGGTGATCTAAGAGATCATGGGAGGAAGTTAGGGTAAATTTAATTATAACAACAACAGTTCCTATAAAAGGAACCTAACATTTTATGTATGATTCTCAACCTCTTTTTCTTAGTTTGTAAAATTTTACAATAAGGGATAGATTGACTAACAATTTCTTTGAAATAGATGGGCAGCCTCAGTAGGATGTGAGGAAGGTTTTCCATCGTCCTATCTTGGTTTTTCCTTAAGGTATTTGCCTAGATCTTCCTCTTTTGAGGTTGTGGTGAGTAAGATTCGTAAGAGGCTTATCCCCAGGAAGAGAAGTTTCTTTCCTAGCGAGCAGACTTACTCTTATTTAGGCGGGTCCTAAGTGGTATCCCTACCTATTTCCTCTCTCTTTTCAAGATTCAGGAGTCGAAGTGTAAGAGCTTGGAGGAGTCGATAAAGGATTTCTTTTCAGAGGGGTTTGAGTGGCAAAGAAGCTCATTTGGTTAATAGAAAAAGGAGGTTTCTAAGATAAAAAGAGAATTATAGATGAGAACTCCACAAGCGAAGGGATTTTTTTTGATATCCATGAGTATTCTATCCGCTTATGCACATCTCAGACCAATCCTTCAACTTTTTAGGAAACTCGAGAAAATTAATTCCAAGGTAGGTAGCAGCCCCGTAACCTCTTAACTCCCATAGTCTTTTTTTGACTACTAGATCAACTCATAATGGTTTCTCCAACAAGCCAAAGGGTTTCAAAAAAGAAGACTCCCAAGAAAATGATTTTCAACAACTCAAATCCAAAAAATCTTCTAAATTAATTTAAAAAAAAAAAAAGAGATTTCATGACGTAAAACAAAGAATATGATTGTTTTTTGTTAATAAAAAAAAAATTAAATACTAAATTGTCTATTGTGATTTTAAAAAATAAATAGAGGCATGAAGAAATGGAGAAGAAATTATATGAGAGACGGCTAAAAGAGCAGACAAGCTGACTGGATAAGTAATTAGAGAAATATAAGAAAATAGAAGAAACGAGGACGATTTATCTCTCCCCTCCTCCATTCAAATTTATTTAAAAAAAATCATAGAAAAGTTACCAACTTTAATGATAGGATATGTTGCAACAATTTCTCCAATATTCCCTTATTTCAAAAAATCTTCAACAGAAAATAGAAATCTTATTGAAATAAGTTATTATATATTTAAATGGAAAAATGACATTGCAACCGTTCTTATTGAGGGTGTAATTGATCAAACTTGGAGACTAAAAACTGACCGTGTCATAAGTTTAGAGATAGATTTTTACTTACATATATAATAGATTAACAGCCCAAACGAATTTTACAATCAAGACAAGGATATGCAAAATGTTTTGTAGCAGAATCACAATACGCAACATAACAGAAAAATGAAAATTCATAGTAAATTACCTTAGTTGGGTCTTTAATGCTACCACGCCCTCTAATCAAAACTCGACAATCAGTACTTGCCTCCACTCGCTTTAGAGAATTTCCCCTAGGTCCAAGGAGGCGGCCAACGAAGTTATACTACAAACAAAGTTCAATTCAATTCCATCAGCAAAACAACGAAGGGAAAAAATGAAAAAAGTAATTAGCATTACCAATTCATATAAAACAGACAAACATATATAAAACACAATGCTAATTCATACACTAGGGTAGTTGTCAACAGGAATGTCCACTCTGATGGTTCTCTTAATAAGATTTGATGAACAAAATTGGGTATTTAGCCAATTTTGTGCTGATGAGGGTTGTAATAAACCTGACATCTGCATGGCATAGCATCATATAGAGTTCAAACCAGAAAATTAATAAGAATGCAATCATCCTACTTAAGATATATTTAACAACCAACATACTTTCAGTACAATGAACATGGAATATCTTCAGAAACGATTCATATCAAAGTTAAAGATTCAAGAACAGCAACAATGAAGAAAGAATAGAGTACTGAATACACTACATACCTTGAGAAACAACATCATATTCATGAAAAGAAAGTGTGAATATTTTGGTGCTTTGGAAAGTACAAGGAATTCCATAACCATTCAAACGTTGTAGTGGTTCTTGAAGTAGCATACTTCTTTTCTTTTTTAACTTAATGAAGACACACCCTTAGACAATCATATGAATGAGCTAGGACGGACATAAGTTACTTTTAGGGTCACTTATTTATGTATTTTAAAATTCCAAGTGGGCAACCAAGTAGAGTTTCTTGAAAAGCACCTTCACCAAGATAGACAAGGGATAAACCAAAGTTAACTTAATGAGTCAGCAGACTATATTAGAATACAAGTCCCCTGTCACTAAAAGACAAAAAATCTGAGTCAAACCAACTAATTACTCAAGGAAAAATTTATCACACACATAAGGAAAAATTTGAAAAGTAAGTAGGCTCCTCAGAATTTAATGGACATCGCAATCCTGTTTATCAAGATAGCTGAAGGTGAAGAACCAATTTGTTAGAATCAATATAGAAGCTGATTTTTTTTAATAAAAAAAAAAAACTAAAATGCATCAGTGAAGAAAAAACTGAGACTCAGTTTATTAATTAGAGAACCTATCCCCAAGTGAAATTAGATTATGCGCACTCAAGTAAACGTTATGTTAAGAAAATTGTCAGAAATGCTTCTCAAGTACAGTAAATTAGATGGACAGTAAGGTTATGTTAATGGTTAGTATCCGTACTTCTGATTGAAACCGTGACGGCCATCCACTCATGTCAGCACCTGCATTTGAAAATATTCCTCCAGAAGCCAGGGGGCTGGCATGTTCAAGCCCACTTTGACCTAAAACTGATGCCTTCCCCAATAGTGTGGTTACACGCAATATTTCTGCTCCAAAAATGTCAATTTTCAAGAAGAAGATGTACCAGTCAGCGCATTTGTTAAAAAGTTAGCAGTTACCACATAATGGACACACAGCAAGGTGTTTTTTTTACGTCCGAGTCAGTGAAAAAATATCCTAAATAAATAAATATAATGTTCAAAAGAATTAAATTGCTTGAACCCCAATACTATAGCGCAATATCAATATGTAATATTGCCACCAAATGCTGAGAAAGGAAGTTCATAGGCTGTAGAAAGAAACTATAAAAAACAAATGAAGACAGGAGGCAGCAGTGGTAGAAGAAACCACATAACTTGTAATTAATTGTTAGGCTTAACTGTTATATTAGATTTTCCATCAAGTTATAGACAAATTTATATTTATGAACACAAGAAATTAAGAAACCGTGTACGACTGAGAAAAACAGATACAAAGATAGAAAGGCAATGGGACTTGCAAGTGTATGAAAAATATGTTAGATTTGCAACTGAACTTCTGGATGACTTCACTAGAGCACTTACATGTGAGCTTGCATCTAAACCCGTAAGCTTCTAGATCGGTCTAAAAGATGTAAGACAGACACACAAAAGGTGTTATGCACATCCATTTAATCACTTTGGTTAATTGCTATCAACTATCAAGCTAATGTATACACAAACACACAAAAGGTTTTATGCAATATGCACAGCCATTAAGCAGAAAATGCAAAACAAGCATAATAATTCAAGTTAAATCAGAGCTCATCACATTCAATAGTTGGATTTAGTTTCAGTTAGATTAGTTCAGTCACGCCCATAAATCGAGCAACCATATTAAGTTCTGATTTTCATCCCAAAGATTTCCGGTGCATCAACCAAATGACTGAATGATAAACAACGATGCAAACAAACTATTTCACAACAAATTACTTCGTTGAGGCTAAGAAGTTCACCTTGGTTAATCAAGCGATAAACAATAGGGAGCACGGGCATAAAGGGACTTAGTTTCTGCCGCTCAGCCAACAACTCAGACAGATATCTGCAAGAAAAAAAATGGTAAACAAACTTCATAATCCGTTCTATAATTACTCCACAAACAAAAGGATCAAAACATAATTTGATGTACAAACAAGCAACAAAAAAGAGGAAAATATACTCAGATCTTACAAGTAAGATATTAAACTAAAGTAATCAATAAGAACACAGATTCGAGAGCGAACTAGCTAGCAGATCAATCAGATGAGTAACAAAGCAACCGATCATACAAAATCAAACAGCATCAATCAAAAACAAAACCGAACATACAATCAAACAAGACGAACATCGAACAAGTAAGATATTAAACTATAATCAAGAACAACACAGTTTTAAGATCGAACTAGCTAGCAGATCAGTCAGATGAGTAACAAAGCAACCGATCATACAGAATCAAACAGCATCAATCTTAAACAAAACCGAACTGATCGGAAACAACCAACTCACACACAGATCGGTAAACACAAATCACAGATCTCACAAAGCATCAATCAAATCTAACAAAAAACCAAAAAAAAAACAGAGAAACAAGAGGATTCGATTGATTACTTCTCTTGCTCGAGTATAGCAGCAGCCGAAGCAGATGACGGAGATCGAAGACCAGGAAGATGATGAGGAGAGTGAGGAGCCGAAGGAGAGGGAGAGAACGCCATGTACATCCCGCCTGCAGACGACGTCATCTCTCTCCCTCCGGAGACGTGATTGAATATGGAGACAGCCAGGATTTCGAAGTCGGCGGCGGTGGCGACGGCAACGGCGGCGATACCGACCAGACCGCTCAATCAATCTGGCGTCGGTGGGGAAATTATGCACACACCTTGCTGGACTTCGTCTCTATCTATCTATACCTATATTATATAAAAATATTAAATATATTTATGTAAATTGTTTGTGTTACATAATGTGTATAATGGAATATTTTCTCTATGTTTGTGATTTTATTTATTTATTTGAGAAATTGTGATTTTATTTATTTATTTATTTATTTTGTTAGGTGATTTACATTCACATTTTTCTAAGTTAATAGTTCTGACACCGCATTTAGTGACCAAAGGAGACGAGGGGACTAAAGGCGGGACCCAGTGTTGTATTCTTATTCATGATTTTTTTTTTGATTAATGACAAAATAAAAAATAAAAAAAGATAAAAAAACTTTTTCCATTTAATTAAATAATGGAGGTAATTTTTTTAAAAAAAAGTTCAATTTTAATTATTGAATTTTATGATTTATCAACTTTTATTAACTCAAATTTAATCATTATATTTATATATATATAAAAGTTAGGAAATTTATTATGTATATTAACTTTAGGGTCTTTATTAGAATTATAGTACATTTTTATCAAAAAATTGTTTATACTAAAATTTTGAGTGGTTTAACTCAATCAGTTTGTTAAGTGATTGAGCTCAAGTAAGTTCAATCACTTAGAATTTTGGTATATGTATAATTATTTTCAATTTTGTGCTATAGATACAATTATTTAGCTCATTTTTGTTATACATGAAAATTCCCCTAAAGTTAACATTGATTTATGTAATAAATTTAAAGTTAATATGTTTGAGCGTTGCTCAGCCACCGTATGCATACTAAAAAATCATGGGTTTAAATCTCATACCCTCAATTGTTATAATCTAAAAAAATATTAAATTAATATTAATTAAAATTGATTCAATACTATTTATAATTTTAATATAAAAATGAATATTGATGGTGAACATATTTTTAAAAATTCTAGAGATTATAAAATATCTTTTTCAATGTCACCATAGTTGTTATTTTTAAGATCAACAATATTAATTTTTGAAAGAAAAAATCAAAAATATAATTTTATGATATTTAAATTCATATGTTGAGATTACCTCTATATTTAATAAAATTACGGTTAAAATATTATTTTGGTCCTTGTTTTTTTTATGAAAGTTACATTTTGGTCTCTTGACTTTTAAAAAAGTTAGAGATATCAGTTAAGTTGTTGATTTGAGCTGAAACAAACACAAACTTAACTGAAATCGAGATGTCATTGGTAAGTTATGCTAATATTGAACTTGTGGAAATAGTTCACACACCTCACTTACTATAGTTGGTAGGCCAACATTACACCATCAATACAAGTTATAGGTGTCACACCGTGACTTAACTCTTACATTATACAACCTTGTGCTCTCAACATCTAGAATTTAAAATTTGAGATTCAGAAAGTTGAATCATTCAAGTATTTGTTCTACCAAACACACAACTCCATGCACATGCTAAAGGAATTGGCAATAAATGTACCAATACTTTATAATGAAAAATGAATTTGTGATATATATTTTTAATTAGTTGTTGCATTTCAGTTATCTATCTATCTATATATATATATAAAAGGGATTATATTTAAAAGTAATTAGGGGTCTAATAATAATAATTATAATTTCAAAGGATTGAAAGTAGAAGATTCGAACACATAATCTCTGGGTTACAGAGATACTTATGTCGAAGATTAATGGGATGTATTTTATTTTCCAAAGAAATTAGGCTGACCTTAATTATAGCCAATAAATGAAGAAAATTAGATGAAATCGATAAAAATACCGTGAGGCAATTGTAGTACGAAATAGAAAATTGAGAATCTTCCTTAGGACAGTAGAGAAATTATTATATTTGGACAAATTTGTTGTAAAAACTTTGCATCTTCCAACTGTAGTGTTGTCATTGTGAAATATTGGAGTTATGAAGGGTGATTTGAAAGTTGTGTAACAATATTTTTTGAGGCTGAGAAAAAAATGTGAAATCTGAATGATAGTCGTGTAATACTATTATTCTTAGTTTAAATTGAGTTTGTTGAACGAGCAAAAAATTGTTCGAGAATCGATCAAACCTGACAAAAATTATAAAATTATAATCCAATCCAATCCAACCCTTTCATTTTGGGTTAGGTAGTCCCGATTCTTTGGGTTTTCGGTTATTCGTATACCCTTAACAGAGAAATGGCCAATTTAGAACCATAGCAGGTAAAAAAAAACACAGTCAAATTGCAAATGGGAAAATAAATGCATTGAAAGAGAATCCAAGAAATTTATACCTGAACTCTTTGATTCTTAATTGAAAATGTTTCTCCAAGCAAATAAATATATATACAGCAGAATCATATAGAAGCTGACTGCAAGTCCTTCTGACTCTCACTTATTGTCTCAACAAAATAGTCCTGAAGAGGAATCATCGAAACCGAGTTCGTTTTCAGGCTCTTTATGGCTTCAGCCGTTGCCAACGCTCCAGCAACCGTCGTTATTATCGGAACTTTATAAGCAAGAGCCATTCTCCTCAAATGTCGTCCATCAATCTGATCAAGATCATCACCAGAACTAGTGATTACCATCAACTGAATCTGCCCGTTAGCAAGTATGTCACCAGCGTGCGGCCGCCCCTCGTGCAGCTTCAGCACTCGCTCGACAGGAAGGCCTTCCAGTTCAAGCAAATGTGCAGTTCCAGAAGTAGCAGTGATGGTGAATCCAAGCTCTAAAAATGCCTTGGCTATTTTGGAAAGATGGAGCTTTGTCAAGTCATTTAAACTGAGGAACAGATTTCCAGAAAGGGGCAACTTATTTCCTGCAGCAATTTGAGCTTTTGCAAATGCAATAGGAAACTGGTAATCGATACCCATAACCTCACCCGTGCTTCTCATCTCAGGCCCCAATAGCACATCGCTGCCTTGAAACTTCTCGAAAGGAAGGACGGCTTCCTTCACCGACACGTGTTTGGGGATCACCTCTTTGGTGAAGCCAAGCTCGTGAAGTGACTTTCCAGACATAACAAGCGAAGCATACTTAGCCAATGGGTGTCCAATGGCTTTCGATACAAATGGGACCGTACGGGAAGCACGTGGATTTGCCTCGAGTAAGAAAACCTCCCCCGCCAAAGTGATTGCATACTGACAGTTCATAAGCCCACATACATTAAGCCTCTTTGCCAATTTTGTTGTCCAATTCCTAATAGTGTCGAGGCAAGACGGTGGAATTGTTTTTGTTGGGAGTGAACAAGCAGAGTCACCCGAATGGACACCAGCCAACTCAATATGCTCCATTATCCCCCCAATTGTCACATTCCCCTGTGAATCAGCTAATGCATCAATATCAATTTCAATAGCATCAGATAGATATCTGTCGATTAATACGGGACGTTCTGGATCCACTTCCACAGCATTTTCAAGGTAAGTCACTAGTTTGTCGTCACTGTACACAATTTCCATTGCCCGACCACCTAGAACGTAAGACGGTCGGACAACAACTGGATATCCTATATCCTTAGCAATGGAGAGCGCATCTGCTTCACTCTTGGCGATGCCTCCTCTTGGTTGTTCTATCTTTAACTCCTTAAGGATTGCATTGAACCTTTCTCTGTCTTCAGCCGCATCAATGGAATCTGGAGATGTACCCCATATGCGAACGTGCCCATCACCACTGGCACATTTAAGCTTGTGCTCGTCTAAATACTTCTGTATCGGGAGAGATAATTTCAATGGTGTTTGACCTCCAAATTGTACAATGATGCCATCTGGACATTCCAAATCAATAATGTTGTAAACATCTTCAACTGTCAATGGTTCAAAGTACAACCGATCACTCGTATCATAATCTGTTGACACTGTTTCAGGATTTGAGTTCATCATGATTGTCTCGTAGCCCGCATCCTACAAAAACAAGAAGTTCAATGAAACTTTAAAGATACAAGCTAGGATTGAGAATAATCATCCAACATCCATTGTACATGATATAACTTTTTTTTTAGTTCGGTAGAGGTGTCGAACTATGACCTCTTAGTCATAAATGCATACTAGCTATGCCGTTGTTCGCTATTGGACATGATATAATTAATATATGCAGCAAAGATCTCTTAAAATGATAATTTAAATAACCTAACAATATAAGATTGCAACAACAAGGTTATACAGAAAAATGTTGCAACATGATAAGCTTATTAAGTTATACCAGTTAATTCAAGGGCATGTTACAATTATTTAAAAATGAAACACAAACCTGTAGAGCAAATGAAGTGTGGCAGCAACAGTAGTCAAATTCAATGCCCTGACCGATACGGTTCGGGCCACCACCCAATATCAAGACCTTTTTCTTTTGTGTTGGAGCTGATTCGCATTCAAAATCATAAGAAGAATACATATAAGGAGTATTTGCCTCAAATTCTGCAGCACATGTATCCACCCGCTTAAAAGCTGGGAGGACACCCAAGGATTTTCGCTTAGACCGGACCTCCATCTCAGTTGATTTAGTGGCAAATGCTATCTGCTTATCACTGAAACCTCTCCTTTTCACTTCATACATATCTTCCTTTGATAGATTAGGTAAGCTTTGAGCCAAGAGGTATTGCTCCACGTCGACCAACTCCTTTAACTGAGTAAGGAACCACTTATCAATGAAACTCAACTCATGAATATCATCTACTTTCATTCCCTTCTTCATTGCAGCATATACAGCATGAATGCGATCTGGGTTAGGAACTCGAAGGCTGTACTTCAATTGTTCCCAATCCCAATCAAGCTGTTTAATGGGTTCACAACCCCATCCAGAGTATCCACATTCCAATGATCTTACGGCCTTTTGAAAGGATTCTTGGAATGTGCGGCCAATAGCCATAGCTTCACCAACTGATTTCATCTGAGTTGTCAATATTGGTTGAGAACCTGGGAACTTTTCGAAAGCAAATCTAGGAATCTGCAAGAAAACAAGTGGAAATAACTTAAAGGGAGAAGAGAGGTAAACATGTAAAAATAGGCGTGGTGAGAAAAATGAATAAAGTATCAAATGTCATAAAGTAAGAACAGGAAGATACAGGAATGGTGTATTAATATTTAATAATACGACGTCTATAGATTACGAAGTTGTTAAGACTTAAAATATAATAGAGAATGTTTGAAGGAAATTGGTAGGTAAAGACAAAGAAGAATATGCATAGTCAAAATCTCTTCTATACGATCCCAATATTTATAAGAACGTACAACCTTGGATTTTACATACACCAAAGAATTAAGAAGATTTGGAATACAAAAATCTGTTACTCTCAGTCTTGGTTGACTTTTCAAGGAAAAAGCTAAAGTAAATTATCTTTAAAGACTATGCAGGAGTTTGACTTTGGACAAAGTTTTTTTTTTTTTTTTTTTTTTTATATTCGTGATTGTCCGGGCCAGCTTTTACGCACCTCGACTAATATCACAGGACATACCGCATGATCCTACAACATTTGGATGCCAAGGAAACTCATAGGAAATTAATTCCTAGGTAGGTGGCCACCATGGACTGAACTCATCACCTTATGCACCCCAAGACCCTTTTTGACCATTTGAGCCACTCCATGATGGTTGACTTTGGACAAAGTTGAAATAATTTTATTTTGTCTGTGAGTGTCCGGGGCAAGTGCGGCAAGATCATTTGGATAGAACTTATAACCTTTAACTTCTCCAAAGCCCTCTTGACCACTATGTCGACCCATGAACGTTGAAGTTTTAAATAAATCATAAGTTACAACCATGCTAAGCTTTCTCGTATAAATCGTTCTGTATATAACATTTAAATTAAACACCTCCCTTCTTTGTATAGTTTATCTTATTTTGTATCCAATTGGAATCTTCTCATGTAATTCACCTATTGGTGCCTGGAGTTTTCTCCACCTCTCTTTATACTATAAATGAAGTTGTTTCCTAATTAAAAAAAGATAACAGCTAAAATAAAAGCTCAAGTCAGAACTACTTGCCTTTGTCACAACGTAATCAATTGAAGGCTCAAAACTTGCAGGCGTTTTCTTCGTTATGTCGTTCGGAATCTGATCCAAAGTATAACCAACTGATAACTTAGCAGCCATCTTCGCTATCGGAAAACCAGTAGCCTTGGAAGCCAGAGCAGAGGACCTCGAAACTCTCGGGTTCATTTCAATCACCATCACCTCACCATCAGCTGGATTGACAGCAAATTGGACATTCGAACCACCACACTCAACACCAATTTCTCTAATGATAGCAATGGAATAATCCCTCAGCCGCTGATACTCCTTATCGGTCAAAGTTTGAGCAGGTGCCACAGTTATGGAATCTCCTGTATGAACCCCCATAGGATCAATATTCTCGATGGAACAAATGATCACCACATTGTCAGCAAGATCCCTCATGACCTCAAGCTCATACTCCTTCCAACCCAACAAAGACTTCTCCACAAGAACTTGAGACGTCAAGCTCGCCGCTAAACCTGCCTTGCAAATCAACTCGAATTCCTCCTTATTGTAAGCAATCCCACCTCCAGTACCCCCCAATGTAAAAGCAGGTCTAATAATCAAAGGGAATTCTCCAATCTCATTAGCAATTTCAACACATTCCTCAAGCGAATTCCCGATCCCTGAAGGAGCCATCTTAATCCCAATATTCTCCATGGCCTGTTTAAACAACTCCCTATCCTCAGCTTTCTTAATTGCATCAAGCTTAGCTCCAATCAACTCGATCCCATATTTCTCAAGCACGCCACTCTCTGCTAAAGCAACAGCCAAGTTCAACGCCGTCTGCCCGCCCATCGTCGGCAACAGAGCATCGGGCCGCTCCTTCTCGAGCACTTTCTCCACAAGCTCCGGAGTCATCGGAGTAATGTAAGTTCTATCAGCCAAATCCGGGTCAGTCATAATCGTAGCCGGATTCGAATTAATCAACACAACCTCATATCCTTCTTCTTTCAACGCCTTGCAAGCTTGAGTGCCAGAGTAATCAAACTCACACGCTTGCCCAATCACAATGGGCCCTGCTCCAAGAATCATAATCTTCTTCAAATCAGTCCTCTTCCCAATTTTCCCCCCTTTCCTCTCCTCATTCTTCTCGCATCGAACCACCACCCCATTCCGCATCCCAAACGGAGAATTCCGGTGCCGCCATGGATGAACCTTGAGTGAACTCGATCCGAATCCGGCGGAATACGAAAAACAGCGGAGATTGGGGAAACGGGAACGGGAAGAACCAGGAATGGGAAACGATCGGTACAGAATGGACTTGGCGGTGAGAGATTGAGATGGGATCAAACAGTAACCCATTTCTCAGCAATGTTGAAGGCGCGGGGAGATCAGAATCGAAGCTTTTGGGAAGATGGAAATGGAAGGATCCGAGTTTTGCAGAGCTCGAATGGACTGTGTAGTTTTTCAGCGTGGAAATGGGGAAGGAAGAAGATGATTCAGAAGATCATTTCGGACTCTCAGGGTTTGAATATTAGGGTTTTATCGCTACGCCAACACTATTAACTTAAATCTAAAAATTGAGTCGGGATTTTATTTTTTTGAATTGAGTAATTCAATAAATGATTTGCGCAATAATTTTATTGTTTGTTATAAACTAATATTCAAAAAAAAATTATTATATTTTTTGTTGAATTGGATGAGATCTTGAATGTTTTTTTTTTTTTTTTTTTTTGAGAAACGATCAAATTTTAAATTTGTTTAACTCAATACAATTCGAACTAAAAATATATAAATATATGTGTGCATAAAATTAAGGAAAATTGTATTGAATAATTCAATTTTACAAAATAATTACAGATCTAGATAAATTTAAAAAAATTTACATCTATAGTCAAATATATAATATAAATAATATTCATCATACTATATTCAATATAAAAAGTATTACTTTATACCATATATTTAATTA
This sequence comes from Sicyos baderoa, assembly GCA_037832685.1. NCBI lineage: Eukaryota > Viridiplantae > Streptophyta > Magnoliopsida > Cucurbitales > Cucurbitaceae > Sicyos > Sicyos baderoa. Next base: position 5,344,656 of record JBBMEF010000001.1, on the reverse strand, counting down.
TAGTTACTAATTTTTTTAAAATTTACTAGTGTTGTAAATATTTTATCAATTTAGTCTAGCAAAAATTACTAAAATTAATTAATAAGTTAGATTTAGGGTAAGAACATTTATTAATAAGATATATAATCTAGGTATTAAGAAGTATATAAATTTTTGTGTATAAAGGAGAATTTTCCAAATATGCAACACTCAATTTGACTTAAGTATTATACATTGAAACAGATTAAAGTATGAACGAGAGAGATATAATATTGTTTCATAAGTACGTATAATTATTGTTAAAAAAGAAAAAAGAAAAATTAAAAAGCAAAACATAAAACCCATACAAAAAATCATTACATCTCATTCAAAATTATTTGGAGGTGAGGATTCAATATGTAATTTTATAATTATTAAGTCATAAATTTTGTAAATTTAGATGGTTGAGTTTAAATGTGACTTTTATATATGTAATTGTTTGGGTCATTTTTTTATTTTTTTTTTTTAGAATCTTGCTCAAGTCAATTTATGCACAGTTTGATTCAAAAATCATCAATATTTAAATATTAAGCAAATTTATAGAAATTAATTTTTAAGTATGTGACTATTATAAATTAAACTGATCGTCTCTCAATTTTCTAAAATCTTCTAAACCAATCATTTACTGATGGAAATTTTTTAAATTTACTCAGTGAAAAAAAGCATTAAAAATGAAAATAATAACAGAAAGTAAAGTTCTCTCCAAATTAATGTTTTGACCTTTCACTGCATAAAAGACCAAATAGAATAATAAATAACCTTTCAAAAACCCCAAGGGGGATTTCCACATTTTCATAGTTGGATGGGTCTTTCCCCATCTTTCATTTTCATTCTTATATTGTAGACACAATGATCAATTTCTATCATTCAAAAAGAACAATGTGACTTCAAATTGTATTTCTGTAATACTACGATTTATGATATCATAAAACATTTTTAGTGGTTTGATATTTATTAAATAAAATTAACCTTATGAAATAAGTCTAATTTCTTTATAAAAAGAAATTTTAATTTTTATAGATCATTTTACATACAAATATTGTAGGCTGAAGTTATAATGTGAGAATAGTCAAAATACGCATAAACAATTAATTTTTTTTGAGATTACAATAATTGAGAGTGAGAAGATTTGAAACCAATATATCTTGATCATTAGGTGTACACTTGTGTGTTGTTTCCGACATTTATAGGTATAAGAAAAATATAAATAAGCTTTGAGACCTATTTTTATTTTGAACTTTTGCAATTTGTTTTGTTCAACTTTGTACCTCAAATTTGAATGTTTGTATTTAGTTTACAGTTTTTCTTGTTATCTTGAGCGCCTTTTATTTGTATTTTTTAAAAATTAAATCAAAATTGGAAATAAATAATAATAATCTCCAAAAATATTGTTATAATTTTTGGAATTTACTACTGGAATATACTATAAGAAAATTTTGTAAAAAAAGATAAAACCTAGAGAATTTGAGTTTAAATATAAACTTAAATTTCTAAAAACTAAAATGAAAAGTCCTAACTTTTAAAGTAATAAGAAATTAGGATAAAATATACTCCACCCATTGATTTACTTTCCTTTTGTGTCTTGTCCTCTACTATTGATATAACAATCTTGGAAATGTCCTTTAGCATTTGATTCCATTTGTTTGTTTATTTACTTTTTTTTTTGTGAAAGGTCCTTAACCATTGATATTGGTGAGTACCCACTCCATTCTCATCTCAAACAAATTTCATTCTCTAGGTTGAGTGTTGTATTTGTTTTTCTAAATGGATGGAAGTCCCAATAGCAAAAAAAACAACAAACACACAAGGGAAGGAATTGGCATCTTGTGAGGGTGGAGTTTAAAAGAAATAAGTCCAAATTCAACATCTTAATATCTTATCTAGTCTACTTTGTCTCAAATTTGGAAATCCTTCATATATATTTCTTTATCTTGGTTAACACTTTTTTTTTATTATTTATTTATATCTATATACACTTTTATCACTAACTTACTACAAGTCAAATTTAAAATTATAAGTTATAGTGAACCTTTATAGTTTAGCCTAGTAGTTAAAGATGGTCTAGAAAATTTAAGAGATTATACTTTTAATTCATAGTTCATCACCTTGCTAAAAAAACAATTTCATTTGAATTTTTTTGACATCCAAATGTTATAAAATTAGACGATATGTCTCGTAAGAATAATCAATGTGGGTATAAATTGACTCAAACACTCGTAGATTAAAAAAAAAACATAAGTTGTAGTGTCTAGAATCCTAGATAGTGAAACAAAATCTAAACTATAGTGGTCACTTACCTAGGAATTAATTTCCTACGAGTTTCCTTGGCATCCAAATGTTACAGGGTCAGACGGTGTGTTCCGTAACATTAATCGATTGAGTGATTAGAAATTTAAGTTTTAGTAATAACTCGTTTAGATACGATTATTAAAGTATAGTTAATAGATTTTTTGAATGATAATTTTTGTAGAAGGGTTACAGATAATAGCTTATAGATATGGTTAAAAATCAATAATTATTTTTAATGATTAAAAACGAGTGATTATAAATAAATTATTAGACATAAATAATTATTTTGAATTGTTGGAAATGAATTATTAAAAATGAGTAATAATTTTGAGTGATAACAAATGATTAATTATTTTAAATAATTACAATAATTTATTTAGAAGTGAGAAGAACCAATACATGGTTCGGTAATCTTATTAAAAGTAGATTTATTCCTTCCCATTATTATAAATGGGTTTAGAAGAGTGTTACATTGAAGAATAAAAATCATAATAAAAAGAAAAGAATATTTCCATATCCCCGTTAGAATCACATTTTACCCCTTCACCCTAAAAAATATTCAAGAATAACTGTTTTTAAGTTTCTTCTCACAGTTCAAGGCTAATGTCCCATAGATACAACTCTTTTTCTGGTACCCTCAAGTTAATGGTGATCAAACCAGACCCCTCGTCGTATCCGAACTCTACCTCCTCTGAGTCGACGAACACTCGCTTCGGTTTGCTTGAGGAATACGCCCCAAATGGCCCGGAACCACGAACTTTCAATGATACATTTGAACTTTCAGGCTGTTGGTTCAGTTCTTTCACAGCTCCTCCAGAGTTGTACATCTTGACTAAACCAATGGGAGCAAACTTGATGCCGTTGGCCAGTTCCTTGACAGGGACAACCGTGAAGACATCGTATTCTCGAGGTTTCAAGGTTATCGGCATCGATGCATCCTGTGGTAGGTAGACGACTTCTCCTGAAATGGGGATTACGAAGAATGTAAGTTTAAGATTGTTGAAATATCTAGAACTATGTTGAACTATGAGTACTCAATACGCGGGTCTCACTGCACGGTTAGCAAGTCAGGTTCCAAGGGCATTTAGTTTTATGTAATTGAATCAAGTATGTAATGTATTAAAGTCTTGTGAAAGGTACACAATAAAAACTTTCTTAGAATCCTTGCCCCTTTAACAACATTAGTGAATCATGTAAATCTAAATATTTTCTTTGTCTCGCGTTATTTAATTATTGATTGTTGTTTACGATTCTTTCACATCAAAGATTAATCAATGAATTGAGTTGTGCATAGCTAGTAAAGGGTTATCAACATAAACAAAGACTCACCAGCAAGATGAGAGAATATCACTGCATCCCCTGTCCATGCATCACCTGCAATCTTCGACAGATAACTAACATCTTTGGCCCGAATAACTCCTGTGATCGTGCCGGGACTTTCGTCGTGAATGAGGTTCTTCTTTCCAACCTTACACCATCCTGCTCCTTGGCAGTTAAAGACTCCAACGACTCCCGAAAGATCATTCAAGTTCCATATCTTCATAAGACTGCAAAATTATAAGCATTTTAGAATACAACTCTTTAAAGAAACCGGTAAGCATGTTAGTATCAATGCATTGAAAGTAGACTTTGGACAAACCTTGCTCCATCTCTAGCGGGATCGGTAAACAGGCAATCCTTTGTCGGTCTTCCTGGGAACTTTGCCCGCAGTATAGAACCATCTGGGAGCACAAGCTTCTTCAAAAGATTGAAGTCATGTTGACCAGGTTTGTCGCTGTACAATGTTCGTCGAAATCATATAAGAATTCACTACTTGAAGCCATAAGTCACTTTGCAGATAAATTGATCTTGACAAGTCATACCTGACATATATAGCACATCCTCCCACAGCACGAGCTGCTCCGTGATAGTCGGCCATAGGATGAAGACTCTGAAATCAAGAATGTTTTCGAGTTAGCATCCAACAAGTTATAAAGTAACGACATTGAACAAAAACAACCATAAAGTGTCCTTACATGGAACATATCCCAATCTGGCTGCATAAATTCCCCAAGAAATAAGGAGTTGTAAGCAACTGATGCTATATGAATCGTATGAGATGCCGGATCTCTTGGCCAGAAATCATCCGATGCTCTAATAACAGCGTTCCGCTTCGAACTGAGGAAATTGTAAACATCACACCATTGAGTCTTTGAAACAAACACATCCATACTTGATCATCAAACATAGAAGACGAAAATCACCTGTATAAAGCATCGGTATTGTGACTCATGCACGAAATGATCCCATTGTCCCGGAAGTTGCGGGAAATCGATGCCTCGAGAGCATGGTGGTATTTTCTAGCAAGTTTAACTCTTCCACCATGGCCTGCCCCAAGCGTCTCGAGGATATTTTGCACGTCGACCTTAACTCCATCAACACCAGCAGACGCAAGATATGAGTGTTGTTCATTGTAGAAGTTAAAGATTTTTTCAGGGTTCACAAGGCCAAGTCCAGTTTTGGTGATGCTATTCAAAGCATCACATGGCTCGTTTGATTCGACCCCGGGAGACGCAACGGGGTATGCCATCTTAGAGTCAAACTGTTTCATCTCCTTAACTCCAGAACTCACACCTCCCCAATAGCCTGTTATGGCATGCCATACATAGACATACCTGGTAGAAATAACCAAGAAACACATAAGCATCTCATTGTACAGCAACAGTAAACTACAAAAAACTTTGATTTCAAAAGGCATACTTTGTCGCGTGCTTGTCTTTCATGTACGACACGATATGCTGGAGACCGAGCTCAGGATTCTCAATTCTCTCTCCCTCTTTTCCATCTTTTTGAAATTTGTAATTTTCTTTTATGTTTGTTAACCTGTTTGCAAAGCTGAACAAAGAACAATCAAGTTAGCCCAACTGGTCGTTGATTAACAAAGGAAACCAAACATCATATGACATTAACGTCAACTTACTTCGCGGTGTTATCAGCTTTGCAATCAGCACTAGTAGAATCCTTGGCAACCGATTGCCATCCGTCGTCGATAATGACAAACTTGGGAGGAACTCCCCCACTCTCAAAGCTGCAAAGTTCAAAAGTCAATAATCTTTTGCCACAATTAGAATTAAACAGGCTCGAGGAATAGGAAGTCGTGCCGAACAATACCTCTCAAGCCCCTTCTTCACACCCTCTGAATTGACTTCGGTGTAAAAAGCGTCCCACGTGCACCAGCCAAACCAGTTCAAAATATCCGGCATCTGTCAAACATCAAACATACAATAGTTAAATGATAATGATCTATAAGCAATCGAGCTCGAATCAAGGAAACAAGTTTCGAGGGGACGGTGGTCGTACCTTCTTCCTCTCACGATGTGCAAAAGTCTGTAGATGCTTTTCAACACATCTATACAATGAAACAAAACAAAACTTAACAACTGGAAAAGAAAGATCTAAAATGATCATTTTTCCAGATGGTAGATCTGACATGAACATCATAAAACTAGCCTATTTGAATAACTTCTTCATATTCAACAGTTAAACCAATTCAAAGAAACATAAACCAAAGGCAGATTTGAACTGAAACGAACCATCATGAAGTTGCCAAGTCATCGGTTCAACTAAACTAATTCAATCTATGGCCTACACCTATCCTACCTAAAAATGAACTTACTACAAATTTTATTGACATCCAAATGTTGTAGGATCATGCGAGAAGATAATCAATGATCATGTAACCTCCATGACCGCACCCTTACGGATAATATTTTGAAGAAAAAACAAGAACCATCATAGGTTGACCTAGTGATCAAAGAGAGAACATTGAAGATCTAAGAGATCATGGTGGTTAGTTAACTAACTAAGAATTAATTTAGAAAAATTATACTATATAGACCACTTTCAAACAATATTTGCACATTTAGGCTCACAACTTTTTTTTTGCAATT
>JBBMEF010000001.1:5322711-5338320 GCA_037832685.1 Sicyos baderoa | reverse complement strand
TTTGAATGGCAGTTACAATAATTCTATTTTAATTTTCAATATTAATGAAAAAAAATAAATTAATTTAAAGTCTAGGGGTATATTAATCCATTATATATTGTTTTATTTATAGTTTAATTTTTACATTTAATAATAGACATAAATTTAAATGCCAAAAAAGTGAAGACATGACGTAAGGATAGTTTCCAAATTAAGACATTCCCCAAGTTTTCCCTATATAATAACTCAAAAGCCAACATATGCGTTCTTAAACCTAGTTTCAACTTATCATTGGGCCGGCTTAATCCAAGAAATCATAGGCCCATGATTGGCCCAATTGGAAGTGTTAGGGTTAATGTTTTGAAGCATGCCATAAAAATCTTTATGAGTATCAGGGGATAATAAAAGCTTATAAAATGGGTGCACAGGAGGATGCTTAACAAGATTTAGTTAAATTTCAAGAAATGCACTTGGGAGATTTTTTTTTTTTTAATACCTGCACTAAATTGTACAAGTACGACTACTATTTGGTTGCTTTCATTAAAAAATTAATAAATTCAAAATTTTCGTGTTTATTAATATTAAATAATATTATTAAATTTCAACTACATATACATATATATTTTTGAAATCACAAATGTTAATGACAATTTGGATGCTAAATTTTTTGTCAACAGAGTTGAATTTCAAATCTTTGAGTTTATTACATGAGTTGTTTGATTTCAAATCCTTTGAATTTGTTACATGAGTAAGAATATTATTATTTTTTTTATTAATTAATAGAAATAAAAGTATTGGTCAATAGTAAAATATGTTTTCTATATTTAATTAATTTAATTCAAAAAAAAGAAAACAGACACAAACTTCAAGTAGACTTAATAGGCCTATAACGGTGCCCTCTGGTGGGCCTGGGCCCAACGAACCATATGAGCCTTTTCCTTTTTTAGTACAAATGTTTAAAGATTAATGCAAAATACTACATTTAAATATATTAATAATGATAAAAACAATTACTGATCTAGTATAATAAGTTAATTTTCTATATTATTCTCAAAAACAAAAAATAAAAAAGTTAATTCCCTATGACAATAAAAGTTAAGCTCAACTGATATGATAATTAAAATATTAATTTTTTCTTTTATAAAAAATATTACAAGTTCTATTCTTTACTTTCAAATATTGTTAAATAAAAAAAAATATTTTAAAAAATAAACTAATTTGTATAAAATAATAAAGGTATTTGAGTTTTAATGGTAAATAGTCGGAAAAGAATATATAATTTTGTAACCAATTTCTCATTTACAGAAACCAACTTTATTTGATATTTTTTTTATTATTATTTTGCATTGCACCTTGCATAAAGGGTTTTTAGAAAGTAATATATGTGTAAAATAATATTTAATTTGTCTACTAAAAACTAGAGAATTCGTTCTTAAAACAAAATAAAAAAAATAGAGAATTCGAAACTTGCCCTAGGTATTTGAAATTCGAGAGAATCCCAAACATATTAAAAAAGGAAAAAAAAAAAAAAAAAAAACTTGCAGTAATGATTTGATATGAGATCTGTAGGTGGAAAACGATATCAACCATAGATTTAAATTAGGATGTCAATGGATAATTTATCCAACAAAATTAAATATAATTTGTCTACTTGTAATAGATCCTGTAATATGGTGGCTGATTTTTTAGCCAAACATCGTACATCGTTGAAGTGGTGTTGTTTTTCCTCATGTGGAGGATTTTGAGGGTTTTTAGAGGGGAAATTTCCCCCCTTCGTTTGGCTCTCTTATTGAGTCGGATTGTCATCGTGGCGGCTTAATATATGAGGGTTGTTTTAAAAAAAAAAAAAAACAAAATTAAATATAAAGATAACTTAAAAATCCAAAAAAAATAAAAAATAGTCACACGAACATAAGTGTAGTGGGATCAAGTAAATTAAATGATTCAGAGATTTCATGATTTTCGAATAAATAAATAAATAAATAAATAAATAAATAATCAAGAGATATTTTCCCAAATTTATTATTATTATTATTATTATTTAATTAGAATCTCGTGTTTGATTAAAACAAATGATTAGAGGTGATTTCGATTCTATATTTGTAGATTTTGTGCTAAATAGATAATAGAACCGACATCTTCATTCTTTTTAAGAGTCTGAACCGATATCCAATTCAAGACAAAAACATTAGATCATGTTTTCATTTGGTTTGATATATGTCATTTTTTTTAATCTCATTTTCAATTTGATTTATCAAAAAAAAAAAAAAAAAACAATCGTTTTACCTAAATAATGTAATTAGGGATAATATTGATTTGATTTTAAGGGCAAATCAATTCAACAAAAAAATAAAAGTGGACCAATATTCAATAAAAGACAAAACTATTTATTTGATTTTCATGTTTTTAGGCTAAATCGAAAATCTTCAATTGAATTGATCCGATAAAAAGAAAAATCAAACCAATATTTATAATGAACAAAATCGTTGACTCGATTTTTCTCAGTTTCTTCTATAATTTTATTATTTTTTTGTTATAAATTTACATGCTATTTTACTTCAAACATCTATTTGAATTAATCAAAATTGATTAGTCATTACATATTTAGAAGAAAAATGAAAGTACATAAATGAATATTGATTTGTTTGGTGTTTTATTGATTTTTACTAATATAAACGGAACTAAATCAATAATTTTCGGTTTCTCTAAATAAATTATATTTCCAATGTTATAATATATATCCAAACGAATAAAATGGATCAGTTCGGTTGGATTCGATTTTATCAAATTTCAACTTATTTATATTTCGAGTTCATTTCAATATCAATATAATTTATTTTTTCTTTATAATTTATACAATCAATTTGATTCGACCTAAAAATTAGTATTCAGGTTATGATTTCACCTAACAACAAATTTGGAATTGGAAAAGGCAAAAAAAAAAAGCAGATACTTTACTCAATTAGCGAGTGTTCTTATCTCCCTCCGCAAGAAATTAAAAAAAAAAGAAAAAATTTTCTTATTCTCCAAGTTCTTGTAAAGTTGAATTCGAGCTCCGTAATTTAACCCAGATTTATCCACAAAGACTTACCAAGCAACCGAAATCGATTCAGTTCACAGAAGAAGAAGAAGAAGAAGAAGAAGAAGATGAGAATCACCGTAATGACAGCCGACGAACAGATTGTTTCCTTGGATGTTGATCCCAATGAATCCGTAAGTTTCATTCACAAGCGCCCAATTTTGTTTTTCCTGCATTTTTCTTGTTCGTTCGATTCTACCCACTTCCGTTTTGTTCTGGATTGCTCGCTGATGTTAAACTTCTCTTCTGATTTGCTGCCGATTAGGTTGAAAACGTGAAAGCTCTGCTTGAGGTTGAGGTGAGAATTCGTCTTTTTATCTTGATTATTGAGATGGGTAGTTGAGGAAATTTGGGATGTTGAAGTTGTGGGAATTTTGTATTTGGATCTTTGTTGGGAAACCTAGGGAAGTAGTTTGCCCTTTTGTGAATTATGAATTTGCTACTTATTGTGATCCTACACTATACTACATTCAAGATTAAGTAGCCGTCATAGCATAGCATGGAGTGACCTAGTTGTTAAGAGTATCCTAAATAAAAAACAGTCGATGAGTTCAATTCAGGATGACTACCTAACTATCATGGAGTGGCTCAATTAGTCAAAAAGGGCCTAAAAGTGCATAAAGTGATAGTTCAATCCACGGTGACTACCTACCTAGGAATTAATTTCCTTCGGATTTTCTTGACATCCAAATGTTGTAGGGTCAGATGGTATGTTCCGTGACATTAGTCGAGGTGCGCGGAAGCTGTCCCGGGATATCAAATTTTTTTTATGATGACTACCTACTCCTACCAGGTTCTTTGACATCAAATTTTGTAGGGTCAGGCGGGATTTCTTTTTTATTTATTAGAAGTTCTCATTTGAGTGGTTAGCTCATGGTTTGTGTGTTAAACTTTGTTGCTGCTCAGACTCAAGTACCGCTTCAGCAACAACAGCTGCTGTACAATGGAAAGGAGATGAAAAATTCTGATAAACTGAGTGGCTTGGGAGTTAAAGATGAAGATTTGATTATGATGGTATCAGCTGGCGCATCTAGGTACGTTTCTCTGACGGTAGCGTCTTTTTATTTTGAGTTCAACAACAAATGGAGTAGGGAATCGAACCCATGCCCTATTGGTCTTGGGTTTGCACTTATACTGATGATGAACTATTGCTTTTATTGACGTAACATCTTTTATTTAGATCTCAAGGTTCAGTCTTATAAGATGTTAATTGCACCATATTGATGGTTTGCCATGGCTTTGATGGATTAAATTTTTAGTTTCATGTTGTCTTACTTGCCATTTTTTTTTTTGTGAAATAGGAATCATAACACTTTTTATTGATGCATGAAAAAGTACAAGGTCCTATCAAAACATATTATATCTAAGTATCAACCAATGCCAATGAGAGAATAAAGTAGTAAGATTATAGTTACACAAAAAGGGGTAGACGATGGCTCCATATAAACCCAAATGAATTGTGGATTCAATAAGAGAAGTGAGAACGAATTGGTTGTTGAGTGTCATTTTTTTTTAATAAGTTCCATAATATTTTAGTTACTAAGATCTCAACTAAATGACTTTACATACAACAGCACGTCATAAATGACTAATGAGGATAAAATTTAATGGAGGTCCCTACAATGATTCTCTGAAAATCTCAATTGGGGGTTCTAAAAGAAAATTGATATATAACTGAGCCGATCGATAATATGTATCTTTTCCAAAAAAAATCGATAATATGTATATTAAAAACTGTGACATAACCGTGCAGTGCTTCTACCAATAGTTTGAGCTTCAACCCAGATGGTTCTGCAGTGAACCCTGAAGCCTTCCAGCAACACATTAGACGTGATTCAAATACAATGACTCAACTTTTTCAGGTAAAAAACTAACATGGTGGTCCATTATGATTTGCGATAAAGATTTGCTTTTGAGATAGAAGTCAAATTATCCTTTTTTCTTGGGCAACAAAACAAACATTTTATTGATATTTCAAGAGTTACAATGAGGTTAGAAAGGCTCCATTTAAGAGCTTACAAAAAAGCAAGCTAACTAGAGTTGATTGCACTCACAGAATAGTTACAGAATTCACTTGAATTAGCACAAAATCGGCTGCTTGGTTTTTAATTAATTCCAACCTACACTCCTAGCTAGAATATTTGTTTTCAAACATATTTGATTCTTTTCAGCCCAAATTCCCCAAAATAGAACTCAAATCATATCAACCCACAATTTTTGTTGCTTCTCTACTGAATTTGTGCCCTCCACTATTTGTAAACTACAATGCATACACCACACCTTCTTTGAAATCAAAGTTTATTTAAAACAACAGAAACCTTAAGTGTTTCAGCTCTCAGTCATAGCCGGGAACCAAACAAGCTTTATGATCTTTCATATTTATGCATATGATTTCTAGTACTAGAATAGCTTAAACATAAACAAACACAATAGCAAGATGATCGTGATTACTACGTACAGTGAGTGCAGACTAATTGATTCCCTGTATCAACTCGTGTCTATATTTAGCTTCATTTTTTATGACAATTATGCACCTAGTGAGTAATTAATTGTTCAAGTCATACGTTATCACTGCAGAGTGATCCTGAATTAGCACAAGCTATTGTTGGAAACAACCTCAATAATCTGCAACAGATTTTACGAGACCGCCACCGTCAGAGATCTGTATTGCAGCGTCAACAAGAAGAGGAGATGGTGAGTAGGTTATTTATCATTCTTTTTTAATAGTCTTAATCCTAATTGATTGAAAATCCAATTTTTATTTCCTTACTTTTGGCTATCAGGCCCTTCTATATGCAGATCCTTTTGATGTTGAGGCCCAAAAGAAGATTGAAGCTGCTATTCGCCAGGTTAGAATATTTTATCATCCTGTTTTCTTCCAGCATAAATTACAAGTTGTTGCCTAGGGACAATCACATTGGTGGTCAAAAGGTGAGGTTAAATGGTTTGGTCTTATATGAATATTATTTTCCACCAAAAAGAAAACAAGAAGGCTCTCTGGCAGGTTATGTTTTGGGTTTCACTCATAATTCTCACCTGGTTGAAATGGAAGGGAGTTATTGATACTAAAGAATGTTTGATAATTGACCTCAGTTTTCATTAGATTAAAAAGGATTTCTGTTTTAAAATTTCCAATACCTATGCAGAAAGGAATTGATGAAAATTGGGCTGCAGCTCTTGAACACAATCCTGAAGCTTTTGCGAAGGTGGTAAGTATTACATCGACCAACATTGTTCACTTATATCGTATTTTGTTTCATGGTTGAACTTGATGTTTCATGTGTCTTCAGGTCATGTTATATGTTGACATGGAAGTTAATGGTGTTCCATTAAAGGTATAACACATCGTTCATTTTAATTTCTCTTATACATTTCTACTACATTTTAGACTAACGTGTGAAGGCACTGCATTTCAACTGGTTACTTGCAATGCTCCTTGATCGATAACTAAAATCATTTTAGAACATATCCAACTGTTATATATGGACATTATTTATTTACGTTAACTGAGGAGAGAAAAAGGTTAAGGGCTTACATGGTATTGTTTTTAGGCATTTGTTGATAGCGGAGCTCAATCAACAATTATATCAAAAAGCTGTGCTGAGAAATGTGGGTATGTAGAATCTATGCATTACCTGGTTTTTTCCGAGTCTATACCGACATTAGTAATTTTCTTTCAACATTATTATTGATTTATTTCTATGCATCACCTGATTAGATTTGTAAAATGCAAAAGCGTATAGTATGTGGACATAGTCCTGACTTCACTCTTTGTTGTTGTGTTGTCAAAAACAATAAATTATGTGATGTAAATATTTCTAGATGCACACATATTTTCAATACAATGCTCGACTTAATGAGAAATGGGTGTTTCTTAAATAGAGGATTCCCCAACAAATAAGGAACCTAAAATGAAGATTCTCCCTAAAATATTAAATTCACAGATTCTCTTGTTGAATTATGTTAAACCACCAATCAACCCAAAAGTTTAAGCTGGTGGGTTAAGGTAAATTTAATTATATCAACCAAAACCCTCTCTCATTTGTGGGCTTAGAAATTTGAGAAAATGTCCTACAAGTAGAATTCAATTTTAATTGGGTAGGAGACGACTTGGTAGGGACTCAAACCCAGGACCTCATGCTCTGTACCATGTTGAATTATGTTAAACCACCAATCAACTAAAAAACTTAAGCTGGTGAGTTGGGGCAAATTTAATTAAATCAACTTATAACTTTGATATTGAAGAAAATACACAACACATTCTTACATCTTTTCACAGCATTTCATTAAGTTCTGTCAAGTAAAATATTGTTCTTTTTATCCTTTTGTGTCTGAAATTTATGTTGAAGAATTAGAGAGATGAAGTTTTTGAGGTGTGACATCCATTTGATATTCGACTCATAAATAATACTCTAGTTGCCTAAAATACACTCGAAAAAGATTTGGATTTTACCTTGTGCTTCAACCAACTATTCAATGTATCTGCAATAAACTATCTGCATTATCACTTACTTCTCTACCTTAAACTATCGTTGTTGATTTCCTTGCTGATGGTATCGTAAATTCTGTGGCTGTGCTAATGACGATTGATCAACGCTGTTTATATATTTGATGGCTGCTCAATTGTGGATATCATATACTGATATACACAAGCACACACATATATGATTGAAATATTGAGGGTGATTGTGCTGATTTTTTTTTTTTTTTTGGGTTTGGTGGGGGTAATCAGATTGTTGAGGCTTTTAGATCAACGTTACAAGGGCATTGCTCGTGGAGTTGGCCAATCGGAGATATTAGGTCGAATTCATGTAGCTCCAATCAAGGTATTGAATCACTAGTATTCTTTTCTTGTCTGAAGCAGGATCTATGTCATTAATGTATTTTTGTCTAACATGGTAACCAAGCTACATATTCACAAGCATCTTTTTTCATCAATATTATTTTTATTATTATTATTATTTTTTAAATTCAACAATATTTGGGGGGTTATGATCTTTTGGCCACTAGGTTATGCTTTATGCCAGTTGAACAATACTCTGGTTGGCTTTATCAATAAATTTCTTTGTGTTTGGCTAGCTAATTTCATTTGCTTAATCCTGTCTAACATCTTCACCTGTCTCTTTTTATAGATTGGCAATGTGTTCTACCCCTGCTCATTTATAGTTCTGGATTCTCCAGATATGGAGTTCCTGTTTGGTTTGGATATGCTACGGAAACACCAGGTAACACTCTATGCTGTATTGGACTTTAAACTTATGGCTGAAATTGTTGTTGAAGAATGGATATAATCAATCCCCTGGTATTGTTTGAAAAGCATAGCTTTTTTTTCTTCATGCAGTGTATTATAGATTTGAAGGAGAGTGTTTTGAGAGTTGGTGGAGGAGAGGTTTCTGTACCATTTTTGCAAGGTTGGCCTTTCTAATTTGTGTCAAATTTGATCTCCAGCCCATTTTTTTTAATATACTGAAGTTTTCTCTCCATTTTATGTTCAGAGAAAGATATTCCCTCTTCTTTTTTTGATGAGGAAAGGCATTCCAAGGAAGCCTCTAGCTCTGGATCCCCAGTGAGTTCTTAATCACTATCCTTTTCTTACTAAATTTCTTATGTGTGTCTGTACATTTTACTGACGTCTACAAAGAAATTTAAACCCTTGATTTGTAGTATCAAATCATACAAACTGTTATTCAATAAAAGATCATTACAAACTGATATATTCAAATTCCTACAAGAAAAAAGATATATTCAAATTTCTTGTACCACTCTGCTTTTGGTTAAAATGGGAAAAATTCTCTGTCGTCATGAGTTTCCGTTCACTGAGTAGCATATTCTATGTATGATAGAAGAACATGGAAGTTAGGGTGCGTCATGAGTTTCCTTCGATGTCTCCCAGTGTCTAGCCTAGGGACAGGTGTGGTTACCTTGGATATAGTGGAGCGAAGCTCCGATTTCCTCGTTTCCTTTTTTTTTTTTTTTTTTTTTGTAGAGTGGGAGATTATGCTTTCAGCAAAAAGAAACTGGAAATCTTTAAAATGATAAATCAAAGACGTTCTAAAGTCACAATATGAATCCAATGTGTATTGGGGATGGATAAACTTTCACATCATTCTGTCTCTCTTAACTGTCTGTTTCATTGCTTGCTTTTTCCAGGTGGTTTCAGCCCCAACAGATAACAGCAGAAATGCAAGAGCTGGCCAGCCTACAGGTGAGAATACTCTCTATGCTATGTGATCACTGATCACAGCTTAAGTCAATTGTTTTGATAGCTTTTCTTTCTCTTGCTCTGTTTACTCACGTTTGGGCGATTGACAATCATTCTTCCCAATGTTCCCATTCCTTTATAACCACTTTTCATTCTCATCATAATCACTATTCATTCTTCTCGTACTCTATTTTGTGTCCCTACGATTTTACACCCAAAACACTGGTAATGATTCCTTTCCTAACCATTGTGCTTGCGCTCCCTTAATGAAAAAAAGTTTGTTATAATCCAACAGTGATGGATTCAAAATCTCTTTTCCTAGGACATTCTATCAATAATATGGCGTCATTATCTCATATCTACACTTTCTCGTGTTCATCTTAGTTTCTACTTTCCTTCGAAAATTTGTATGTACATAGTATAAAGTGATGTGCTAATTTTCAAAGCTTGTCTCTAATTTTTATTTGTTTTTTACTGTCTTAAAAGCAGGAAATGTCGGGGGAGCTGCTCAGGTAAATTTGTTGTATAACTTTGTTTAGTTACAAATTTTGTTTTCAAATTTTGATGGTCATTCTATTATTCCCTAAATCTTAATAATTGTACTTGCACTTTTTAATTTTGAATTTGTGATTTTAGTTTCAAATCAATCATCCACTAAATGATGATTAAATGATGATATGAGGATACCTATTTGTCAAATGTTGATTGATTTGACATAAAGCGGTAGAATGTAGTCCAAGTAGATAAACCATCATGGAGTAATCTAGTGGTCAAAAGTTCTGTGAGACGCGAGTAACTAAAGAAGTGATGAGTTCAATGCATGATGACCACCTACCTAAAAAATAATTTTCTATAAGTTTTATTGACATTCAAATATTATAGGATTAAGTGGTATGTTCCGTGAGAATGGTTGAGGTGCGCGTAACCTGGCTTTAATACCAAGCCTGTCGGGCCTTATGCTACTTTCTCTTGCTTAATGTAGTAACTCATAACTCCTACCTCCTTTGGTGATTTATCTCATTTTGTTATTCATGTTAGTACTAAATTACCTATAGGTCTACATGGTTAACAATACTGACTAACATGGAATCACGATTTGAACCATGAAAGTTGAGAGACTAAATTTATAATTTAACAAAATACTTACCCCCAAACTCCGCATCGGGTATGTGTTTTGTTGTTGCGATCTAACAGTTCTATTTATGTTTGATATTTTGATCAGAGTCCCGAATTCGAAGCCAAAGTAGCGAAGCTTGTGGAATTGGGGTTCCAAAGAGAAGCTGTTATACAAGCTCTCAAATTATGTAATGGAAATGAGGAGCAGGCAGCTGGATTTCTTTTTGGATGAGTAATCTCAATACATAATGTTTGGAGTTCATTTCTTTGTGGATTATATGTTTTAGATTTTTAAATTATAATCCACAAACATTCATCTGCTTGCTCTTCAGATTTTAAACTTACTTATATCCAACCAATATTCATGTTAAAACCAAAAGCTCAAGCATTATAATGTTATTATGGATATTTTAAGCTTTCATTATCATCTTTTCTTCCCTCTTTTATGGAGCATTGATTTTGTAATGGTCAAAAGCCTTTTTGTTCTCCATGGGTAGCGAAGTTGGTTGAAGATTTGGGCTTTAAGGTGTGATTCCCTCAAGGTCTCAAATTCAAGACTCACATGTGACATTAATTTGTAGACATCTCACGTGTCTTCATTTTTTCGATGTCTCCTAGTGTCTGGTCTAAGAGCGGGTGTGGCTATCTTTGATTTTTTTAAGAAAAAAAACACTTTTATCTCATCTTTTTTATTATTTTTTTTCTTTTAGTTATTTGAGGTATAAAAAAAATGATTTTGATTATTCATAATTTAATTCCCAACGTGCCCTAAACTAAGTCACTGTTAGCATGTCATTAATGACTAATGAGCACCTTAGAAAAGATTTTAATTTTCTTCCAAACTAGTATATTTTCTTTATGTCGGTAGTAGTGGTGATTTCGGTTCGATTTTTGTCGGTTTTGTACCAATCCGACAATCGAATTGATATCTTCGGTTTTCAAAATATGAATCCGATCCAATGTTTAATAAAGTATAGAACTATTGGTTCGGTTTTTAATTGGTTTGGTTTGGTTTTGAATCCTATCCAATGTCCAATTTTTTTTTAATATATAAAAAATAACATTTCTCAACAAAAAAATTCTTATGAACAACAATTTTTTTTAAAGAAGGTCGAAAATATTTTGGAATTTTTTAAAAAATATTTAATGATGTTTTTTACTTGAAAAATGATAAGAAAATCAAGAACAAATCTTCTAAATAATGAAAGAAATGTGACTTTATATGACTTATTGACAATATACATATAAATTTCGGTTTGAATCGATTTTTATTGGTTTTTAAAAATGAAAATCGGAACCAATCCAATATTTTCGGTTTTTTCAAATTACAAAACCGATATATCCAATTATATGCTAAAAAACCACCCGATCCATTAAATTGGATTGGTTTGGTTCGGTTTTCGGTTTTCATTATCACCCCTAGTTGGTAGAGTTAACCTTTCAATTTTTTTTAACCGTCAATTAGTATAGTGTTGACTAATTGTTATTGATTTTTTAAGTTGGAATCAATTATTCCTTTATGTAAAAAAACCAGTTCAAAAAATGTCTCATATCTCTATCAAAGTTTTATTTGAGGGTTGTTTCTCTTTTTTTTATTTTCCTTTTATGGGAAAATTGTTGTACCGTTTGGTTTCTTATTAAAAACTCAAACGATATTCTTCATATTCAATGCTCTTAATTAAAGAGACGTGTTTAGTGATAATCTTGACACTAAAAACCCTCTTCCAATTCCCAATTTCCTTTCATTTTCCCAAATAATGCCTTTTCAAATCATAAAAAACTTGTACATATAAT
The DNA here is from genome assembly GCA_037832685.1 of Sicyos baderoa. Lineage (NCBI taxonomy): Eukaryota > Viridiplantae > Streptophyta > Magnoliopsida > Cucurbitales > Cucurbitaceae > Sicyos > Sicyos baderoa. Next base: position 5,326,150 of record JBBMEF010000001.1, on the reverse strand, counting down.
AATGAGCTTGCAATGATTAGTTTGACACTAAAAATGGGAGAGATGAACTCATCAAGAACTGAAAAATGGATAGAGCATTACAGCAGCTCCCACAAAATACTCCTTGTTGGAGAAGGCAATTTCTCCTTCTCAACTTGCTTGGCCTCTGCCTTTGGCTCAGCTTCAAATATGGTTGCCACTTCCCTTGATTCCAAAAGTACTATTTCATTTTCCGTGATTGTTTAAGTTAGCTTGTGTGCACTTCGACTATTCTATATCTATATATATTAATTAAATTGAATTTAACTTTTGATGGTGTGTTTGAATCTTTGAATTATAATGTATACAAAATAGGGACATTGTTGGAGAAGTACCATTCTCGAATAGAGACTACCTTAGACCACTTGGAGGAGCTTGGGTGCACTGTGGTCCATGGAGTAGACGTGAGAACAATGAGCCAACACCCACATCTTCCACACGCGTTGTTCGATCGGGTCGTCTTCAATTTCCCGCATGCCGGATTTCGTAAAAAAAACTTTAGAGAAGAAACTACAAAGCAAATTAAGTGAGTAAATCTTTTTTCATACTCAAATTCAAAATCAATTAACATGATCATGTAAGAAAAACAATGAATTAAACGTACTACTTTTGTCTTTATATTTTAAATTTTGTAATACTTAATTTTTTAGTATAAACAAATTGTTAAACATGGTGTAATGTTGATTACAATAATGATCATACTAATTTTAAATTTTAATATATTAATGTATGAATCATCTATAAATTGGTTAAACTAATTTTTTAAAGAAAAATAAGCATAAAAGTAATGAAAGACATAGTGGAAGCCATTGAAACATGAGAATATGTATAGAGAAATTATATTGAGAAATATAATGGTGGAGGCACATTGTTTTACACAATACAATGGAACTCTAAAAATTAATATATAGTAAAACTATAAAACCCTAATCTAAATCTAAATCGAAGGCTCATTGAACTTGTACATTAATTACATTGAGATAAATATAGAGTAACCCTAATTACATTAATTAGTATCAATGTCAATGCTTTAATTAATACTCCAACACTACAAAGACTAAAATTTGAATTTTATGGAAATATTAAAATACAGTGTGATTTTGAGCTAAAAAAAGTGTTGATTTTGAAACACATGAAACTACACTCCATGCTTAAGTTAGGGCTTAAAATATATTTTCCCCTAATGCTTATGTAATTTTTATAAACTAATTAATATATATATATATATTAATCTTTTTTTGTGTGGTGGGTAATTTTGACAGCCTTCACCAGAATCTAGTGAGCCAATTTCTGAGCAATGCAAAGGAAATGTTATGTGAAAATGGAGAAATTCACATAACCCACAAGACTTCATATCCTTTCAGAGAATGGGAGATTGAGGAGCTTGCAGAAGAGGAGGGTTTGTTTCTGAAAGAGGAATCATATTTTAGTTTGAGTGATTATCCAGGCTATGTCAATAAAAGAGGCACTGGCTCTAATTGCAATAAAACTTTTCCTGTGGGGCTTTGCAGCACTTTCAAATTTGTCAAAGAACTTCCCAAGAGAAAGAAGAAGAAAAAGAGGAAGAAAAGAAGCTTGCCTATGTCCTTGGCTGCTCAATTTGCACACCTTCAACTATACGAAGTAGTGCGGTTCGTTCGAGCAATGCCTAGAGGTTTTGATTTTTCAAAACTTTTTTGACATGCACAAGAGAAATACTATCCCCACTCGAACTAAGACATAACTTTTACTTGTTCAAATAACAATTAAGGTGAAGTAGGGTCACATGAAGAACGAATCTCTTTATGATAAACAGATTCATTTTGCAAGTTCGTTATTACTGGTCTCCTTACCTCTCATTGTTGTAATCTCAAAAAGGAAATAAGTTAATGATATGTAACTAAAATGAATTTTAAAGGTTAGAGAAAATGAATTCTAAAGGTGTGTATGTGTAAGTGTATATATCAATTTCCTTTGTATCATATTTAAGGAAAATTAAAAACCATAACTATTAATTCAAAATGGAAATGTTTAAGATACATAGTCAACTTAGAATAATAAAAAGTAATAATTAGAAATTAAATTAATGGAGGAGGGTATAATTGCCATTAATTACAGTTCTCAACAACTAATTCACACCGTACATATATAAAAAGTGCACAATTTTGAAATATATGGGTCAAATTGAAATGCTACTAAAGAGTAAAAAAGTATTGTTTTTATTTTTACTAATAATCAATTTTTATTTTTTTTAAGTTGGGAAAAATTGCACAAATCAAAAGTTAATTAAATCTTTTAACTTGTGATTTGATGAATTACGTTTGAGGATTGCAATTAACCTCCTTTGTCAAATTTGAGCGGAAAATGTTGAAAACGAACCATAACAGAAAAAAAAAAAAACCTTAAAAATATATATATATATATATATATTTAAACAAGATTTTCGACTATAACTCTCGATTTTTAATATTCTAAATAACTACTTAATATATCACTTTAACCTTTTAGAGAAAAGATCGTAGAAAAATTAAAAAATAATAATGTACTAAAAAGTAATAATGTCTCACTAAAAAATAGCACATTCTACATATAATTTTTTGAACTTTTAGAGAAAAGATTGTAGAAAAATTAACGATAAACAAAAGAATAGCGATAACTGTTTTTAATGATTTATTGAAAATACTTGAACTAAAATTAATCACTTCAGAATAAAGTAATAAAGATATAATTGTAATAAAAGTCTAGGGAAATTATTACATACAACAATTTTTTGTTGTCTTGAATCAAAAAAGAAAAAAACAAATTTTTGTTGTCTTGAATCAAAAAAAAAAAAAAACAAATCTTTGTTGTCTAGAATCAAAAAAAAAAAAAAATAAATTTTTATTGTCATTTATAATTACAGTATTAAAAAAAAGACGAAATCCATCACACCCGGAGACGTGATGGAGCATGCCAAGAAGAATCATGGGGTCAACATAAGTTACTACAAAGCTATGAAAGGCAAAGAGAAGGCCCTTGAACGCGTGAATGGGAAACTCGAATATTCATATGCCTTTCTAGCTAAATTTGCAGCCAACCTAATTGAAAATAATCCAGGTACGATGTCATACTTGGTGTGCAAAATATGATCATGATGAGAGGGAGGGTGGTACGGGTTAGTATAACAGTAAGACATGCATTATTATGACAGCACACATGGGGTAACAGATAGTGGTACGCATGGTACATTATGATGCTAGTACAATGGGGGGGTAACCGATAGTGGTACGCAGGGTGCAATGAATGTCGTGTACTTCCATAATCTCATGCAGTACCCCATATATCTGTTCACATTATTAAATTAAAAGGAATAATTAAAAAAAAAGAAAAAAAAATACAAGATCGGATGTTAACAGAATCCCACCGAAATAGGTGGTTATCACTCTCAGGAAGAAAATCTTTA
>JBBMEF010000001.1:5292818-5322611 GCA_037832685.1 Sicyos baderoa | reverse complement strand
TAAAACTTTCCAAAACTAGAATTCGGAATAGGGGGTACATATGTAATTGAACAATTTCTATATTTTTGAAATTAAAAAGAAAAATTTATTTTTGCTAATATTCCCATAGAAGAATAATTTTGCAATTACTTTCTAAAGATGGTCTAAACATGCAAATCTCTCATTAATTTATTAGGGTTTACTTGATAATCAAACGTTATAAGGATAGACTATGTCATAAGTTCTCAAGACACTCACAAATATTATAAAAATAATAGTTAAAAAATAAAAAGCTTGGAACTTACTTCACTGCATATGTAATGGTTTCAAAAGGATCCGATCCAGCACCCACAAAGACCAAATGGCTACCCTCAAACCCATCAACTGCAGGATCTCCTGCAACCAGCCAAAGATTCAAATCCCATTGGAAGAACAGTAACAACGATGTTCAAGATTTTTTTTTGTTCCTTTGGGATCATTGACTAGTCTAAATTATTTTCGTCAATTCTCAGATACTATGCAAAATTCTAGGATCAATGCCCGTTTAACACCAACGCCACGAGTTTGAATTCTAGAAGAGTCGGTATTGTAATCCTCCTCCCCCAACTTGTATTTAAAAAAAAAAAAAAAAATGCCCGTTTAATCACAGCCCCAATATACAATATTCTTATGAGTCTCATAGATTTGATTGTCAAACACCCACTTGAGTTGCATATTTGAAGAAGATTCTATCCAGTCAAATGTTCATTTGGATCCATATAATTCCATTTAGATTTTGATATTCCAGCATATTATCCTACACTAATGCTTATTGTCCATATGAGTTGTTCATAGTTTATTCTGTCAAAATTTTGTTTGAATTTATTATTCTTGAGTTCAACATGGTCAAAATTCAAAGTTTGGATGGTATTTGTTGATTGATATAATTGAATTTACTTTAAAAATTAACTTAAGTTTTTTAGTTCATTTAACATGATTAAGCATATGTCCTAGTTATAGTATAACTAAATTTAAGTTGTTAAGTTGATTAGTGATTTAAGATGATCCAATAATGTAATTGAATTTCTAAATTCATACCACTTTCTAAGCAGATTTCAAGCTCATTATTCTCATTCCCCTGAAGCACGGCTCTGAAATCGCCTTCAAGAATAGGAAGAAACACCGTGTAAACGGCGGCGGCGGCGCCTTCTTCTCCTTTTCCGGCGAAATTAGAGCCGTCGCGAGCTTCCACCACCATAAACTGAGTCTCGAACGGAATTTCCTGGCCGGAATTCCCCATTCTTTGAGTCATCCACCACAACTTGAATCGAAAACAGCTCAAAAATCTCAACCCCCTGCCAAAATCAAACCCCAAAATTCCAAATTAACCTAAAAAATCAATCGCAACAACAACAAAAAAACAAAACCCAAGAACATACATTAATTTCCCAACAGGGAAAACTCGGCGGGACCCGATCTGATCGGAGTTAACTCCGATGAACGCGCCGTTCATCACGCCGCCGCCCGGCGCCGCCGTGACGGTGATGTTATCATGAACATCTGACAAAACAGAAGCTCCCAACACCGTCAAATTCCCATCGGAAACATTAATCCCAGCACCAACCGTCATGGGTTCCTTCTTTTTTCCCTCCAATTTACTCCTAAATGCCGGGACCGGCAAAGAAGAACTCTGAGAAACAGAGGAAACGGGCGAAAACCCAGAACTCAAAGAACAAGAACGGCGCAAAGGAGGGGGAGAAAATCGAAACAACGGAGAATAACGGCGAAAGGGGAAAAGGGTTGACGGAAAACGAATGTGTTGAAGTAAAGCCGCCATGGAAATGGCGTATTTATAGCAGAAAGGGGAGAAATCGGTTGGAGAAGAAAAGGGCAATGGGGCCAAAGGCAAATGGGGTTGGCGGGAAATTCGAACAATAGTTTTGTTGAATCTGAATGTAAAAATTAATTGGAGGATTTGTTTTGTTTATTGGGGAGAAGAACTAGAACAGGGGCGTTGTTCTTCACGGGCTGGGATTTCCATGAGATCGGATGAAACAGAGCCGTTGGATTTGCGGAAAATAGGGAAAAGGGGGAAGAAGACAAAAACAGTGTTTGCAATTTGCAATTTTTGAAGGTAGATATTTTGTAGAAAAATAATGTTTTTTTTATTTTATTTTATTTTTGTGTTCACGTGGTTCGATAATTTTTTGGGAGTGTAAAACTCCACAGACATAGGGGAGGAGAACTTAGAAAAGTATAGTAAGATTCGAAGCAAAATTGGAGTGATGTCTGAAATTAATTTCGATACCGTCTCGTAATCTTAAAAGGAACATATCTACTATTTCCAACGTGTAACCTTAAAAAGAATACATATCAAGATTCAATGATGCTCTTAAGTATGGTTTTGAAAGTGGATAGGACAGAATCGAAAGTTTTGATTTTTCAAATATCAAAGAAATGTTACAAATGAATTGATTTGGTTGAACAATGTTCACGCCAATCTCAAATTTTAATTATAATATTAAGATACAAATTAAATTTTTATAATTTGGGTTTAAAATCTTCAATTTGATAGGTATAATATACTGAATTTTTTATGTATAATAAAAATGGGCTAAAAAATTGCATCTGTAGCATAAAATTGAAAATAATTGTATATATACCAAAATTTTAAGTGATTGAACTCAATCAATAACTAGTGAATCAGTTGAGCTCAATCAGTGATTGAGTTAAATCACTAGTCATTGATTGAGTTCAATCGCTCAGAAATTTTGTTATAAATGATTTTTTTGATAAAAATGTATTATAATTATAATAGAGACCTCAAAAGTTGGTATACATAACAAATTTCCTATAATATATATATATATATATATATATATAATCTAAAAAAAGTATATATTATATTCATTATATAAAATATATATAATTGATCGATCAATTATATCTACTATTTATATCGAGGTAAAGAGATATGAACTTATAATTTTCGACTAATTCAATTATTCTTACCTAGAGTTTAACTCTACCATCATGATATAAAGTCACCACAATTTTGAAAAATAGAACTTCCATATCAATTTGGACCACATGTCTTAAGATTTTCCAATTGGAGGAAACCCAACCATGGCTTTTATGATAGCTACTCATCAAATATCTAAATCTTATGCCACTTCAATCTGACGTGGCTCCTCATAGATAAGAATCGACTACAGTTTGGAAGACGTGAGCCTAACACGTGGCTCGCTTTTAAGAGCAAAACTTGAATACTTACTCTCACCATATTGTGAGGCTTAAAAACAGTCACTTGGCTCCCTTGAAAAATATTTAAAATAAGATCAATTAAAGGCAATAAAATTATACGTTTGAACCTCTCTATCTCCACCAATTAAAGTTAATTTTTGTTAACGAAAGAAAAATAAAATAAGAATGATGATAAATATTTTTAAGGGGAATTTACAAGTATATTACAATAAGGCAAAAAAAATTGCATAAATAGCAACTTTTTGAAAATATTTGTAAATATAGCAAAATCAGATTTATAGACTCTATCAATAATGTTTGATAGACTCCATCAATAGTGTCTGATAGACTCCATCAATAGCGTATGATAGACTCTATCGAAAGAAGTTACTATATTTGCAATATTTTTAAAAAGTTGCTATAATTCTAATGCAGAGTAGAAATTTTAGTATACAGTGCAAATTTCTATTTTCAATATACTTATCAGCCTTTAAGCAATATTTGCTCAAAAGATAAACATGTCAATTATTATATCTCATATAACTAAGAATATTTCAGTACTTACTAATAAATATCCAAATTTTACTCGCGAATTAATTACATTGAAATAGTATAAATTGTTTTGCCCTTAAACTCTGTAATTTTAAATAGGGATTTTTACAGGGATAGACAAAATTGATAAAATATTTACAATACTAAGCAAATTTGAAAAAATTTAGTAACCATAATCAAATATATAGTATAAAGTAATACTTTTTATACTGAATAACTAATACATAATACAGTATGATAAATACTATTTATATTGTACATTTGACTATGAATGTTAAATATTTTCAAATTTACCTAGATCTGTAATTATTTTGTAAAATTGGATTATCTAGTATTTCCATTTTAAATATTAGTGTTGTATATTTGGGGAAAATTGCCTATTTTTATCATTTATTTTATAAACAAAATTAATTTGATACTTACATTTAAAGTAATGTAATAAAAGAATAAAATATATTTTTGGGCAATATACTTTCGAGTTTGATGTATTTCGATGCACGGGACTTTCTAATGTCAAGTTTTAATTTATATAAAAAATAAATAAATAAAACTAGATCATTTAAGCCCCGTTTGATAATTATTTCGGGCTCGTTGTTTGATAATCATTTGGTTTATTGTTTTTGATTTTTCAAATTTAAGCATATTCTCTCCCAAATTTTCTACTATATGTTATATCATTCCTACCATTTATCCATCTATCCTTAAGAAAGTATAAGAATACTAACCAACTTTTAAAAACAAAAACAAATTTTGGAAATTTTTTTTTTTTTTAAAAAAAAGTTGGTTGGTCTTCCCCTACTTTCTTAAGGAAAGATATATACACGATAGTAAGAATGAAACAAATGGTAGGAAATTTGAGAGAAAATGGGCTTAAATTTGAAAAACAAAAAACAAAAAACCAAATGGTTATCAAACGGGACCTTCATTTTTGGTTTTCTGTTTTTGTTTTTAATATTTTAAAAACAGATTCGTTTGATAACCAATTTTAGATTTTGTTTTAAAAATTCTAAAAACATTTTAAAAATATAAAAAGAATTATAAAATCTAAAAAAAGTAGTTTTAAAAAACAAAGTTTTGTTTTTGTTTTTTTTAAAAAATCAAAGAATCAAAAATAAATAGTAAAAAACTAAAAAAAGTCAAGTGAAATGTGAAATCTGAAAACAAACAACACTTAACAAACATGTTTTTTGGTTTTTAGTTTTTAAAAACAGAAAATTGAAATGAGTTATCAAACATATAATGTTTTCATTTTTCAATACAAAAAACTAAAAACCAAAAATAAAAAACTAGAAACAAAAAACGAAAAATGAAATAATTATTAAACAGGCCCTTAGTAAATTTGATGTTTTTTTTGTTCGAGAACAATGTGAATGTATTTATAAAATTTATATAAAAAAAAATACTAAAGTTTATAATAATTGTTAAGGAAGATTAACAAGTTATACAAGATTGAATTAATTAAAGCCTACTCTTTTGTCGGAAACGGTGATTATGTTGAAAGGGAAAGTTAGTTGGATCCGAGAGGGAGCCACGTCAGAATAGAAGAGAAGACAGCTCAGATCCGAGTTGGCAAATGAATTGTGTCCAAGTTAGAGTTCTTGGCTGATAATGATTTTAGTGACTAATAATACTCATTTATTTATTTATTGTTTTTGAACTTTGGATTGAATTTAATAGCCCTACTCATTATTAAAATGTTACTTTGGACCATATTCGTAACATCCATATCAATTTCGATTTTGGGATTGTGATATTAAATGTTGTTATTTATATTTATATCTAATAATACTCATTTTGAACGAGATTTTTCGTCTTTAGTGTATAATCGCGGGTTTGCTAGATATAATAAAATACATTACATTTTGAGAGATATTTGATCGTCAATATATATATCTATGACTATTTAAATTAACTTGCGTTCACGATCGAATGAGTTGATAACGCAATTGATTATCTGATTTTGTGTTGATTCATTTCCATCCCACGATCACGATTTGATCCTTAATATTTATAATCCCCCTTCCCTCTATTTTTTCAATAAAAAAAAAAATTTATATTCATTTTAATTATTGTTACAAAACAAATCGTCTATCTTTACAACATTTAAATGTCGATGAAACTCATACGTGGCAATTATAGGACTTATGGGCCGTTTAGCCCGTGGGGTTGGCCCGATGTTATTTATATCGGGCCCAATTTGGCATCCGTGCCCCGCCCGGTGTTATCCAACCCGGTTCTGCTGGGTTATTCCAGCCCACCCCCTTTATTTTTTTATTATTATTATTTTAATTTCTGCCTTTTATATGTTTGTCAAAAAATAAAAATAAATAAAAAATCTGCCTTTTATATATGCTTTTTGTGCCAGCCATTTTTGTTTTGTTTTTCTCCCTCCTTTGAGCTATCTCTATTTGTTTTAATTTAAACTCTTTTGGTCTAAATAAAATATTTAAAATGGCTTCCTTTTATATTTTTTTAAGGCTTTCTTTTAGACTTAAACTGAAGACTTTCTTTTTTCTTAAAAAAAATAAAACTGAAGACTTCTTATCTGTTAAATGATTATTCTGTTAATTAAGATAAGATATTTATTGCAAATTATGCTTTCAATTAATTAATGTAATATATACTAATTTATTTTATCACCGACTTAAATTAGTTTAGCTATTAACATTATATTATAATTCAAATATTCTCTTTCATTTTTCTTGTTAAAAGTATTAATTAGTATTATGCTTTGAAATTTGTTTCTCGTTTTCACCCAGTTTTTATATCTGATTTTACTCTTTATATTTTAAAAAATAAATTAAACAAACTCTTATATCTCAGGTTTCTTAACAAAAGTATTGTTTTCCTCTATAATATTATAAACGTTTTCTTAAATCTATAATGATATAAATGTTTTACATTGCCCTTTTGTTAAAAAATTTAAATTATTTTTGGTAAATATGAGTTTCAGTTTTATCACAATTATCGATAAAAAAATGTAAACAAAAAATAATTGAATATTAAAACTAGACAACTCAAATAAAACAAAAGTCAATGAACAATGATCAAGATATTAACCTAAAATTAATAAATATAGGGATTTTTGTAGTAATAGATTAAATTGATAAAATATTTATAATACTAGACAAATTTTAAAAAAAATTAGCAACTATAATTAAATATACGATATAAAGTAATATTTTTATACTGAATAACTAATACATTATGATGAGTATTATTTATATTGTATATTTGATTATGGATGCAATTTTTTTTTAAATTTGCCAAATCTATAATTATTTTGTAAAATTGGACTATCCAGTACAATTTTTCATAAATATATTTAAAATTAACATTTCATAGATAAAATTTAAGAATTAAATTATGACATAGATATTAAAGTTTTTTTTTCCATGAACTTTTTATCCTCAAACTTTCCAATGCCATATTTTTATCATAAAATAAGTACCCTTTCAACCTTTCTTCTTAAAATATTGAAATAAATACACATTTCATAAAATTGCCGGAAATTAATTCATTGCGGCGAAAAAGTCCAATCTCGTTCCTTTTTCAATTGAAACCACCAATTTGTTCGGATGTCATTTTTTATCCTACGTGGATAGGATACGAATTTTTATTTTTTAGTTAAAATATGAAGTTTATTAAAGAACAAATATGTTGAGAAACTCAGCACTATAAAATAAAATAAAATAATAAATATGTGTCTAACTTTACAACATTTTTTAATAAATTAACAACATAAATGTTTTTTTCCCTTCAAATATAAATTGGAAGAAGAAGATTATAATCACTCGCGTCTCAAACTCATTGGATACAACATAAATGTTTTAACAACATGAAATTATCGAGATGCGCACAAGCTGGTCCAAAGATCTAGAATCCGGATATTTCGGATATCCAGAATTTGATTCGAGAATTTAGAATTAGTTGTTTGATAAAATATAACGATTTCAGAGAATTTGATTACACAGATCCATAATCCATATATTCGATACAACATTATTTTGATTTTAGGTTATCAATATAACAAATCAAACACCGTAATCAATATTCCAAAAAATTTGATTACAGGACCTAGATTACGGAGAATTTAAATCCCAACCTGCAATCCAAACAACCGAATAAAAAAAAAAGTAATGTAAAATATTTCATATAATTAAGGATTTAGAGCAAAGATGGGCCCAGCATCTAGAAGGGCTTGGGCCCACATTTTTGCAAACTTGCAGTAGAATTGATTTCATTCCAACGATGGGAGATTTGGGATTTGCTTCTAGAAGCCCTCACAAGTCACATGTTTCTCGTCGACAGCTACTCCCCAACATTCACTATTTTTATTTTTTTTAACAGCATTCATTAAATTTTGTCGATTTTCAGTTGAACAATTTTGTCTACCTAAATAATTAGGTCATAAATAGGGATTTTTCATGAATAACATGAAAAATATACTATATATATATAGACTATGATGTTAAACTGGATTTTCATTAAACATTAAAATCATCATACACCTATCATTTTTAGAATTATGTAAAAAAAAAGATGCTAGATAAATTCAAAATATAACAACAACAAAAACAAATTCAATAATAACAAAATTGATATTTACGATCGAATAAAATTGGAATTAATAAATTTTAATTTGGTTAAATATTTTATATTTTGATATGTATAAAATATGTAATTTACTCCTAACAACACATTTTTTGTATTATATCTGTAGCATGATTGGTTAAAAAAACACATGATTTCTACCAGTAATAGATAAAGTGAATTCTATATGTGATAGAACTAACCAGTAATAAAACTCTATCTCTCATTAAAATCTATCCAGTAATATAACTTAATTTAGATTTCATGTTATAAATGAATTAGTTTCTATTTTGTTTTAAACTTTAAACTTTGTTTTCCATTTGGCACACATGGATTATGTGGTATTACGGCTTTACATTCTATATGGATGTCATTCTATCTAGACTTATTTGTATGGAGAAAATCTTTGAGAATAGTGGAATATTCTTCATAAATAAATAAAAAAGTTACTTGCCAAACAATTTTGTAGATGATTTCTTATTTTGGATATTGGATAAATGCAATTTGTCCAATTTTGAAAGTTGTATACTTTTACCGTTTGGGAACATTTTAGGCTCCGTTTGATAATCATTTGGTTTCTTGTTTTTGATTTTTCAAATTTAAGCATATTATCTCTTAAATTTCCTACAATGTGCTACTCCTTCCTACCATTTATCCATCTTTCTTTAAGAGAATAGAAGAATACTAACAAACTTTTAAAAACAAAAACAAACTTGGAGAAGCTGTTTTTTTTGTTTTTAAAAGTTGGTTGGTCTTCCCCTACTTTAGGAAAGATGTATATATGATAGAAAGGATGAAACAAATTATAAGAAATTTGAGAGAAAATAGACTTAAATTTGAAAAACAACAAACAAGAAACCAAATGATTATCAAACGGGGCCTTAATAACCCTTAATTTTAGATTTTTAAAATTTTGAATGGTTAGTGATATAATCAAATGTTGTATAAGATGAGGATTAGATTGATTTTAAATTTTCATACACCAATTATATGTTTATACTCGTCTTGACATGAATTTTATTTTTTTAAGAAAAAAGAAATTTATTATAGGTGACAACTTTTTGGTTGTCTATCCTAATTATAATATTCTTTTAGATAAGTATTTCATCAACACAAAAAATGTTGGACTTTTTATTTGTTCCATATTCCAATTATGTTTTTTTTTTGTTGTTTATTGATTAAAGATTATCCGTTGCATTGTTCGAAGATTATTTATGGTACTACTTGAAAATTATACTTATTGAAAAATATTTTTGGTATTGACATAAGACTATTTACATATTAAAATCATAATAAGATATTCCTTATGAGATTAATACGAAGATAATTACTCCTAAGTATGATAAAAATATTCGAAATGTGACATGCTTGAACGTAAGATTGGTGAGAGGTGAATAACTCTTACCAATATAATAACTTTATTTAAATGAACCAAATAAAACCTAAATTCAAAATTCAGATATAAAAATAGAATGGTAAAAAAAAAAAGTGTAAACAAATTTTCCCGGTCACTCCTAATTGCCGTTATGGGACTTTTTTTTTTGCTATGATACCACTTTATACGAATTATTATTATTTTTATCAAAAAAAAAAAAAAGAAGAAAGTTTCTAGAAACTAATAAATAAATAAATAAAGTATTTTGTGTTTTTGTGGGCTCCTCTTTTCCACACGTCTAAAAAACCGACAGAGCCTCACGGTTTCTGCATCAATCTTGGCTTGGTGCTCAGTCCCCTTGTAAATCAAATAACCTAACCCTAAAACCCCCCCATTATAATCCCTGCTCCGCCATCGCCATTTCTCAAATCCAACAATGTCTTTCATGTTCGCCGCCCCGCCGATTGCCTCCGTCCACGTCGCCACCGGATCCCGCCGCTCCTCCGCCAGTTTCTACGACGTCCTCCGCGTCAACCACAACGCCTCCTCCGTCGAGATCAAGACCGCCTACCGCACTCTAGCCAAGATCTACCATCCAGATTCCGCCAGGAACTCATCGGACTGCGATTCCTCCTCTTCCGATCGCGATCGGTGCAGTTTCCTCGAGATTCACGATGCGTACCAGACGCTCTACGATCCTGCCACTAGAGCTCATTACGATCTTTCTTTGGCTGCTGTTACTCGACGCCCGTTCCTCCGATCGCGGTCCAGGCCGCTCCGCCGCTGGGAAACGGATCAGTGCTGGTAACAGAGTTTGTAAATTCGGCGTTGATTTTTGTTTTGTGGCTTTTTGTACAGTGCTGTTTTGAATGTTCTTATTGGAGGAACTTCTTTTTTGCGGCTTGATCTTGATCTGTTGTTGTTCTGTTTGTGGAATTTTGATCGGAAAATGCGTTTAGATTTTTTTTTTTTTTTTTTTTTGTTGTTTTTTTGAGATTAAAATGCGTATTAGACTTAATTTTGAAGGAAAAAATGAGTGTTTTGTGTATAATTTTGGTGATTACAATTGGCGTGATTAACAATATATGGTTAAAGTGGAAATGACGAAATTGTTGTTTTTTTTTTTTCGTCTGTTGGGAATAGGTTCAAAACTTGAAATACATTTTACCTTTTCGTTGTTTTGGAAAACAAAATAATTTTTACAATTTAAATATTAAAATATGGAAAATTATTTTTAACTTAAAAAATAAAAAATAAAAAATAAAATGGTTGTCTAATGAGGTCTAATTCTACTATCAATTCTGTCAACACTAAGATTTTTCGATTTGAACTTGTGACAGTGATTAAAATGTGTTAATACTAAACAAGATAACCAAACTGACACCAATTCGTGCTATTAAATGTATTTACTTTATTCAATATAGATGGTAAACTTTAATAATGACTCAATGAGTAGTTGTTTATCCTAATAACTTGTTTTTATCATACATGTATATTTCAAGAAAAAGAGTAAGAAGTTAAATATAATACTTAACAATAAATAAACCATGCTATAGGTAGCATAACTCTACCAATATCTTATACGACCTAGTACTACAGGTTCGAATCTCCATCTCCCAACATTGTTGTATAAAAAAAACAATAAATAAGGTCCCGTTTGATAACCATTTGGTTTTTTGTTTTTGGTTTTTCAAATTTAAGCCTATTCTCTCTCAAATTTCCTACCATCTTTTCTATCATTTATTCATCTTTTTTTAAGAAAGTAGGAGAATATTAACCAACTTTTAAAAACAAAAACAAACTTTGGGAAACTACTTTTTTTTGTTTTTAAAAGTTGGTTGTTCTTCCCCTACTTTCTTAAGGAAAGATGTATACATGGTAGAAATGATGAAACAAACGGTAGGAAATTTGAGAGAAAATAGACTTAAATTTGAAAAACCAAAAACAAGAAACCAAATGGTTATCAAACGGGACCTAATTAATTCACATGTTTTTTATTTCAACAACGTGGCAGATTTAAAGTTATAATCAAGTGGATTGGAGTTTGTAATTTCTTTCCCCACTTTATATTTAAAAATGATTAAAAATCATAAGTTCAAAATTCTCACCCTATAAATATAATCTTTTAAAAAAAATTACATTATAGACCAGGGGTTTGATGTCATTATGAAAGTTAAGCCTAATGTTCTCTTTCACTTTTCATTTTAGGAAAGAAAAAAACAAGATAAATAAATTGAAATTGAATAAAAAGGGAAAGAACTTTACTTTGAGAGATGACAAATGGAATTCATTCAACAACCCTTACGTAACTTTGGAGAATAAAATGAGCAAATTCGATAACTATAACAAATTTCATACTAATCAATTTCTACTCGACACTCTTATGTTCGATTTTTGAAATCGATATTTATAATCATCTTTTTCAATTTATATTAAATAAAGAAACAAATTCCACTGTAATGGTATATTTGTACAATTTTCTCAATACCAAGTATTAAATTTCAATAAACGTTTAAAATGAGAGTCTAAATTGATTTTTAATTGCTATAGTTATAGCTTTGTATTTAATTTTTTTTAATACTACAATAATATTAGGAAGTTGGATGGTTTTTTAGGTCGATAATACAATGCAATTAGGCTAAATCCCCGCTTTGATTAGTTGTAAACTAATATTTATATGATTATCAGAAAAATTTAGGTCAATCATATGAGAAATCGATGATGGTGGTGTTGAACTGGTTTACAACCAGATAATGAAATTACTGCACCATTGATCCTTTCGATTTTCC
Organism: Sicyos baderoa; assembly: GCA_037832685.1. Classification (NCBI taxonomy): domain Eukaryota; kingdom Viridiplantae; phylum Streptophyta; class Magnoliopsida; order Cucurbitales; family Cucurbitaceae; genus Sicyos; species Sicyos baderoa. Next base: position 5,310,101 of record JBBMEF010000001.1, on the reverse strand, counting down.
CGAACATGTATTAAAAAAAAAGGAAAATTTTGCCAAAATATAATCATGGAACTTGAATATGTACGGTTTCAACCAACGTTGAATTATTGAATTGAAAAAGGCAGAAAAACCAAATTCTTATGCTTATCTCTCCCCAGTAGTCTATAAGTTATTGGTAAAATCAAATTCGAGCTCGATAATTTATCTCAGATTTCTCCTCGAAGACTTACGAATCGTAACACCAAGGAACCAAGATCGATTCAGTTCAGTGAAGAACAAGATGCGAATCACTGTAATGACAGCCGATGAACAGATTGTTTCCTTGGATGTTGATCCCAATGAATCTGTAAATTTCTTTATCTTCTTCATTTAGAATCGCCCAACTTTCAGTTTCCTGTATTTTCTTGTTTGTTTGATTATACCAATTTCACTTGCTCGTGTTAATCTCTTCTAATTTGCTGCTAATTAGGTTGAAAACTTGAAAGCTCTGCTTGAGGTTGAGGTGAGAATTTTCCTTTTTAGCTTGATTGTTATGATGGGTAGATGTGAAAATTTGGGATATAGAAGTTGTGGGAATTGAGCAATCGGATCTTTATTCTTTATAGGAGGTCTCCGTACATTTACGATGTGGGATCCTCAACGTGCCCTTCGAGATGGTGCTCTTTTGGGTCCATCGATCTTATATCGAATTTCAATTTCATTTTTATTGGACCGAATATCCATTTGATGAATCCGGTGCATTAGTGCTCATAAAGTGACTCAATTGGTCAAAGAGGGCCTTGGGGTGCCGGGTGCATAAGGTGATGAGTTCAATCCATGGTGGCCACCTACCTAAGAATTAATTTCCTACTGGTTTCATTGGCATCCAAATGTTATAGGGTCAGGCGGTAGGATTAGTCGAGGTCCGCGCAAGTTCGCCAAGACAGTCACGGATATAAAAAAAAAAAAAAAAATCCGTTTGAATTTAATGGATTTGGATACTATATATTAGATTAGAGTATGTTGCTCTATTTCAAAACCAATTGGTGATGTGCGGACTGAGGAGTAGCCTACCTATAAATACCGAGAGATCTCCTCATCTTTCCAATAGGGGATCCTCGTTAGCCCTTCTGTGAATTTGCTACTTTTTATGATCCTAAACTATCACACATTTAAGATTAATCTCATTAGAAGTTCCTTTTTTTAGTGGTTAGCTCATTCTATGTATGTTTGACTTTGTTTCTGTGCAGACCCGAGTGCCGCTTCAGCGGCAGCAGCTGCTGTACAATGGAAAGGAGATGAAGAATTTTGAAAAACTGAGTGGCTTGGGCGTTAAAGATGAAGATTTGATTATGATGGTATCAGCTGGCACATCTAGGTACATTTTTCAGATTGTAGCATCTTTTATTTTGATCTGAAGGTGCAGTCTTATATAGCCTATAGTATGTTAATTGCACTAAAATGGTGGTTTCTCATGGTTTTCATGGATTATTTGGTTATTTTAGCCTTGTCTACTCTTTAGTAAGTTCCAGATTATTTTATTTACTTATAGTCTAAGATCTTAACTAAATGACTTTATATACTACAATAAACGTCATAATTTGGGATAAAATTATGGAGATCCTTTAAATGATTCTCTGAAAAGAATCCATTTGGTTGCCTACTGCCTCTAGAAGCAAAAAATTATTTACTAGGTTAACCATTAACTAGAATGGAAAATGTTTGAGTTCAAGAAAACTATAACAAACTTAGCCAGCTCACTGGGTAATGCATATCTTATCCATATGCGGATTGCTGATAGCCTGATAACACTATTTGCTAATCTCTTGAGTTCTCTACAAGTCTCTGTGTTCATTTATGGTCTTAGAGTCAATTAGTAGGCACTTTGTTGCTATACTTGGTTTAATTTTGGATCATAGTCCTAATGAGATACCTTTAATAAGAGTTGGCCGATAAATCATTTGGGGCTGTTAAAGACTCCCTAACTATTATTGTGGAGACGATTTTGCCTCTCTTCTTTGGAAACTAAGAAATATCTCAGAGAGTTGATGGAGATCATACTAATCACAATAATATAGAGGAACAATGATATTTTGGCTATGCTTGTAAAAGATAAGGAGGACCATTTTCAGGGAGGGTTGTCTCTCCATCTTAAGCTAATGGGTTGTGATTGATTTAATTATATCACCCAACACTTTCCCTCACTTGTGAGTTTGGAAATTCGAGAATGCCCATCAAGTGGAAATCATCTTGTTATTTTCAATTCTTGTATTGGAGGAGATCTTATTCTCGTTCCTACTGACATAATTGGTACTTTTTATTTAGAAGCTTGAGTATTGCATTGAAAGGAAAGAGACTTAAATGACTATTATAGTAGACTACGGTGTTCAGTAAAAAATACTTGATCCATAATGCTCCTTTGGATGTTGACCTTGGAAATCAAATTACTAATCATAATCTCAATGGTATTTTTAGCTCTTTGTTCTTTTTTCTTGTGATATACACCAATGTGACTGTTTGTGTTGTGAAGTATAGTGATTTTTCTAGGAGTAACCTTTCTCTTGCTAATCATGTCTTTGAAAATTTCCTTTTGTGTTAGTAAAAGGTATACCATTTACACATTATTTTACACACCTAGGCATGCTTAATTTTCGTAATCTATATTCATAACCTTGCAGTGCATCTACCAATAATTTGAGCTTCAACCCAGATGGCTCTGCAGCTAACCCTGAAGCCTTCCAGCAACACATAAGACGTGATTCAAATACTATGGCTCAGCTTTTTCAGGTAAAAACTAACATGCTTGTTCATTACAAAAAAAAAAAAGATTTTGAGTTAGAAGTCACAACTTATTTCGGTTTCTCGGGGAGAAAAATCATTTATTTCAAGAGGTAGAATGAGGATATTGATAAGAGTTAAGACTTCATTTAATAGATTACAAAAAAGCGATTAGAATTGATTCTTTTCACAATTTGCACTTAAAGATTAGTTTCAGAAGTCACTAGAATTAGCTCACAAGAGGCCGCTTTGTTTTAAATTGATTCCAACCAACTGGCCAAAATATTTGTTTTCAAACAATATTTGATTCTTTTCATCCCAAATTCCCAAAACAGAACTCGAACCATTTTTTTTTTGTTTCTCTTCTAAATCTACGCTCTCACTAATTTTATACTATAATTCTTAACCGTGGCATAAAAAACTCAAGAGATTCCAAATCCTTTGCATAAAACTCACAATATATTTTTTTCCTGGAAGAAAAATGGAAACGTTTTTATCCTGCCTTTGAACTTAGCTTAGGTTGATGTTTCTAAAGGGCAACATTTTTGAAGCACTATCTGATGCATTTACTCCAGAAATAATCTCAAGACCAATTTTAAAGGACTTTTGGTCTTCCATAATGCATACACCATCGTCGATGCAAGTGGTTGTAGGTGTGAATCCCCCACCTCACATATGATGCAATTTTCTCAAATAATGCATACACCACCTCCTTTGAAATAAAATATTTTATCGAAAACAAACTCAAACCTCTAGTGTTCAAGCTCCGCAGCTCATAACCAGGAACCAGACATGCTTTATGATCTTTCATATTGCACTTGATTTCCAGTTCCTGAATAGGTCGCTTATAAACAAATAAAATAGCGAGATGTTAGATAATGACTGTTATGTATAGTAAGTGAAGGCTAGTTGATTACCTGCATCAAACTGTATCTGTATTTAGCTTAATATTTTTATGGCGATTATGGCACTAGTAATTTATCAAGTTATACATGCGCACTACAGAGTGATCCTGAATTGGCACAAGCTATTGTTGGAAACAACCTTAATCATCTGCAACAGATTTTACGAGAGCGTCATCGTCAGAGATCTGTATTACAGCGCCAACAAGAAGAGGAGCAGGTGAGTAGGTTATTTATTATTCTTTCTTAATAATAGCCTAATTGATTGTGATTTTGATCTCCTTATTTCTGGTCTATTAGGCCCTTCTTTATGCAGATCCTTTTGATGTTGAGGCTCAAAAGAAGATTGAAGCCGCTATTCGCCAGGTTAGAATAGTTTCTCGTCCTGTTTTCTTCCAGCAATAAATTACAAGTTATTGTTTAGTGAGTAGTGACATTGACATTGGTAGTCAAATGGTGAGTTGAACTGGTTCGGGCCTGTATGAAAAATATTTTTCCACCAGAAATTTAGGGTAGCAAGAGGGCTCTGGCGGGTCTTGTTTAGGGTTCCTTTTTTTACTGCATGCACACACACATAATTCTCACCTGGTTGAAATGGAAGAGTTATTGATACTACACAATGTTTGATAATTGACCTCATTTTTTAGCATATTAAAATTATTTCTGTTTAAAAACTCCAATTCCTAGAATTTGAATGACTTCAACTAGCAATGATTTCTGTTTTAAATTTCCATTACCTATGCAGAAAGGAATTGATGAAAACTGGGCTGCAGCCCTTGAACACAATCCTGAAGCTTTTGCAAGGGTGGTGAGTGTTATATTGACCAACATTATTCACTTGTATTGTATTTTGTTTCATGGTAGAATCTGACATTTCAAGTATAATTCTTCAGGTCATGTTATATGTCGACATGGAAGTTAATGGTGTTCCATTAAAGGTATAACACACATCATTCATTTTAATTTCTCTTACATTTTAGCCAACAAGAGCAGTAGCCCAGCAACATCAATGTACACCCAATGACCATGAGGTCATGGGTTCGAATCCCCCTACCCAAATTGTTGTAATCTCAAAAAGAAAGAAAGAAGAAACTCTTACATTTTAAAATTACGTGAGAAGTAACGTCATTTCAACTGGTTACTTGCATTAATGGTCCTTGATTGACAAACACAATCATTTTAGAATAGATCCAACTGTTTGTGTTATATATACATTATTTCATTACTTTAACTGTGGTAAGAAAAAGGTTAAGGGCTTTAAGGGTATTGTTTTATTTAGGCATTTGTTGATAGCGGAGCTCAATCAACAATTATATCAAAAAGCTGTGCTGAGAAATGTGGGTATGTTGAATCTATGCATTTGTCTTTCTTGCAATTGCAAATATCATATACGCACAAATATATATGATTGAAATATTGAGGTTGATTGTATTTTTTTTGTTGTTGGATGGGGGATTATCAGATTGTTGAGGCTTTTAGATCAACGTTACAAGGGCATTGCTCGCGGAGTTGGCCAATCAGAGATCTTTGGTCGAATCCATGTAGCTCCAATAAAGGTATTGAATCACTAGTATTCTTTTCTCGTTTGAAGCAGGACCTATGTCAGTAATGTATTTTGTTTAACTTGACAAACCAAGCTAGAATATTATATCATTTTTTCATCAATAAATTTCTTTGTGCTTGATCAAGTAATTTAATTTGCTTACTCCTGTTTAACATCTTCCCCGGTCTCTTTTTTTAGATTGGTAATATATTCTACCCCTGCTCATTTACGGTACTGGATTCTCCAAATATGGACTTCCTGTTTGGTTTGGATATGCTACGGAAACATCAGGTAGCACTCTATGTTGTACCGGACTTTAAACTTATTGGTCGATATAATTAAATTTGCTCTAATTTATGAGCTTAAGTTTTTGGGTCAATTGGTGATTTAACATGATTCAAAATGGTATGAGAGTAGGTCTGAACATACTTGTCAAGTCATTTCCCCCTTTAATAATATTGATTTTATTTGTTGGACATTTTCAAATTTTCAAGCTCACAAATAAATGAGAGTGTTGGTTGATATAATTAAATTTATCCTAACCTATTGTGCTCCCCCTCAAGGTTCTAGGATCGAGATGGTTGTGGGGATTAATTTTCCTAGCGTTCCCCAATTTCGTTTATGGTCCTACGATATATCCCACTACCACAGTCTAGGGACGGATTAGTAGTACCCCATTTTACAGGAGCAAAACTCCAAGTTTCCGGGTCATCAAAAAAAAAAAAAATCCTAACCTATTAGTTTAGGTTTTTGGGTTGATTGGTGATTTAGCATGATTAAACAAAACTCATGGTTGATGTTGTTGAATGTGGCTACTTCCATGCAGTGTATTATCGATTTGAAGGAGAATGTATTGAGAGTTGGTGGAGGAGAGGTCTCTGTACCATTTTTGCAAGGTTAGCCTTTCTAATTTGTGTCAAGTTTTATCTCCACCCTCACATTTTTTAATATACTGAAGTTTCTTCTCGTGTTAAATTAAATTTATGTTCAGAGAAAGATATTCCCCCTTCACTTTTTGATGAGGAAAGGCTTTCCAAGGAAGCCTCTAGCTCTGGAGCCCCAGTGAGTTCTTAAACATTATTCTTCTCTTACTATATATATATATTTTTTTTTTTTCTTACTAAATTTCTTTTATGTTCATTTCCACGTAATTCGAGTACAAATTTATAGTGTCTGTACATTTCACCAACGTCTACAAAGAAATTTAAACCCTGGATTTCTGGCTGATATCTTTCCAAATTGTAGTATCATGCTTGCCAAAGATCCCTTCAAACGGATATTATTCAACTTGTTTTGTACGATAACGGATATTATTCGAGTTTTTTATACGACTCTGCTTGTGGTTAAGATGGGAACATTTCTGTCACAATATGAGTTCAAAGTGTCTTGGATGGATAAATTTCGCATCAGTTCGCCTCTCTTTACTGATCGTTTCATCGGTTGCTTTTCCCAGGTGGCTTCAGCCCCAACAGATAACAGCAGAAATGCAAGAGCTGGCCAGCCTACAGGTACTCTCTATGTCATGTGATCAGTAAAGTCATTGTCTTGACAGCTTTGGTATTTTCTTAATGAAAAGATATTGGTTGTAATCAAGTGGTGTGATGGATTCAAAATCTCTTCATGGGGTTATGGAAATCCTAGGAGATTCTATTATAACTGCTCTTTTCTATTGTTCATCTTGGCTCCTACTTTCCTTTAAAAAGTTGTGAGGCTTTTTATGTTCATGATATAAAGAGATTAAAAGCTTACCTCTATTTTTTCCTTTTCTTTTACTGTCTTAAAAACAGGAAATATTGGGGGAACGGCTCAGGTAAATTTGTTGTTGAACTTCATGTCTAACTACAAATTTAGACTTCAAATTTTGATGGTGGTTGTCTATTTGTTCCCCAAACCTTAAACTTCCGTCTGATAACCATTTGGTTTTTAATTTTTAGTTTTTGAAACTTAAGCTTACTTTTACCCAAAATTCCTACAATGTGTTTCATCTTTCCTACCATGTATCCATCTTTCATTAAAAAAGTAGGTGAATGCCAACCAAATTTTAAAAACAAAAACAAGCTACTTTGTTTTATGTTGTAACTCTACTCCCTTATGGCATATGTTTGTTATGCCTATTGTGCTATATACCTTAGTCCAATAAATATGCCATGCTATCAGTTTGTCCACATTGTTAACTATGGGGACTATTTGGAATCATTATTCAAAGTTCATAGATGTATTTTTAAAGTAAAGGGGCTAAATAGGCACAACTATGAAAATTGAGAAACTCAATTTATAATATTACAAAACATTTTACCTCTGATCTTGGCAGTGGGTATGTGTTTCTTAGTTTAAGATTTGACACTTTCATTGTGTTCGATATTATGATCACAGGGTCCCGAATTCGAAGCCAAAGTAGCGAAGCTCGTCGAATTGGGATTCCAGAGAGAGCCTGTAATACAAGCTCTCAAACTATTTGATGGAAATGAAGAGCAGGCAGCTGGATTTCTTTTTGGATGAGTAATCTGATTACATGTTTGGAGTTCATTTATTTGTGGATTATATGATTTAGATTCTTCAATGTAATCCACAAACATTCATCTGCTTGATATTCAGATTTTGAAATTCCATTCAAACTATATTTATGTTAAACCCAAAGCTATAACATTATTATTTTCAAAAAGAAAAAAAAAGGAAAAAAAAATACTTAACATATAAAGTTATAATGGATATTGTAAACGTTTACGTTTGTCTTTTCTCTCATCTTCTATTTTGATTATGAGTCATTTTGAGGATATTAAATGGATTACTTGTTAAGTCATATAATTTTTTTTGTCAACAAAATCAATAGCTCAATTAACATAAAAAAGACTATGAACTATACGAGTAATGTGAATCGAAGTTATTTTTTAATTATAAAGATAACCCCTATAAAGGTTTAACATAATAGAGTATTTGGTCATATGTAGTATGATGACAAACTTACTGAGATAATCTAGCTGTATGCTAATTTCAAATGTATAAGATTCTAACCACCTAGGCTAGGGGACTTTTAATCTCAACTAGTTTGTAGTTAGGTCTAGTTGGGCTGAATTACTCAATTGATTGTTTTTCGGATCACCATCAAATGTTTTTATTTTTTTGAAATATGGTAACCACACCCGTCCCTAGGCCAGGCACCAGAGACATCGAAGGAGTATGTCACAAGTGAGTTTTGAACTTGAGACCTTGAAGGGAGCATATCTTCAAAGCCCAAGCCTTCTACCACTCTGTCACCCCTTGGGGATCACCATCAAATGTTTTCTATCTTGTAGATTATGACACACATTTCACTTACCCTTAATATTACCTATATTTTTCACTTCAAGATAATTCTTAGGTAGCCTTTAGTCTCACCTTTATCTATTTGGTCGATATTCAAATTTATCACGAACTATAATCTATTTGGTCTTTTTCTTTCACTTAGGCTCATTTTATCATTGCTTATATGCTCTAATTGAATCGAACTATTAAATATTGATTAATAGATTTTTTTTAGATTACAAGAATGGAGGGTAGGGAAATTAAATTCAAGATCTCATGGTCATTGAGTATACATTAATGTCGATGAACTACTGCTCTTGTTGAAATATATTGATTAATAGTTGATTGATATTCAAATCTATCTTTTGTTAAATTTTAATTCAACAATATTTGAGGAGGAAGATTCAAACTCATAACATATTAATTTATATATAATATCACTTTAGTTAATTCCTTGTTGTCATTAAATTTTAAGTCAACCTAAGATTTAAAAAAATCCCATAAAATAAAAGCATATCAATAACCAATAATCAATATTTATAATTTTTTGACAAAAAAAATATAATTATATTTGCATTTTTTTCATCTAGAAAAAACTCAAAATCTATAATAACAATTAACAACGGTATAAACGCGGGCCCGCTTAAAATTCCCACGCAAATGAATAAATTTATAAATTGAAAACAAAAAAAAAAGAGCATAGAATAAAGATTCTAACAATATTCCCAAATTCCAATTCTTCTTCTTCCAATCTCTCTTTCTCCCCTTCACTTTCCGATCTCTTTTCTCTGCATTTTCAATTTCTCAACTCTTCCGTTTTCAATCTGCCGGAGATGGAGCCTTTTCAGAGCGTTTCTTCGGATTGAAAATCAGATCCAACAGTGTGGATGGAGCTGCATCGTTGATCTTTGCGCTGAGGTAATGATTTTTTTTGTTTACTTTTGGTTTGTTGAGATTATCATGTGTTCGGAAATTGTGTTCAGTAGTGAATAGATCGGATTTGTGTGGAGTTCTTCTAGTTTGGAGAGTTTTTGCCTTTGATTGAGTTTTGAATTTGGTGATTACTTATTAGTTTGTGGAATGTGAGTCTATAAGGTAGTTGTTGTTATAGTAGGATGTTTGATTATGAGCTTTGACTGATTTTCACTGCTCGAACTTTCCTTGATTTGTTATGCTCTCTACGCGTTGTCTAGTTGTGTTCAATGTTTGAAGCTGTGATTATGATCCGGAGGAATAGAATATGCCGGTGTTTGATAATGTAATGAATCTAGCATTTGGTAGAAGCTTTTGTTTGTACTAGCTTTTGAGGAGGTTTTTATATTTGTGCATTTGAGCGCTCGTGGGAGAGGTTTCCATGGTGGCCACCTACCTAAGAATTTATTTCATACGAGTTTTCTTAGTCGAGGTGCGCGAAAGCTAGCTTGGACAGTCACGGATATAAAAGAAAAATAAAAAATTATTTATTGTGTTCTGTATGTTTTTTTTTTAGTTTTACAGTAATGGAGGGAAAGAGATTCGAATTTCGATTGTACATTGATGCTGCTGATTTACTTGCACGCTTGTTGAATTGGAATATGTAAAATTTTCTCGCATTCTGGCAGCCCGAAGTGTTTCGATGCCAATAATTAATGTTTCTGTATGAGTTGAATCTCTCTCTCTCTCTCTCTCTCTTTTTTTTTTTTTTTTTTTTTTTGTGATATCAAAATGTTAATCTGAACCTTACTGGTACTCAAACTCTGGTTCCAGCAGATTACTTTTTGTATAATATAATCTTTTGTGGTTGAGGAAGTTAGAACAATCCAATATTGTTCAGAGCAGAAGTCTGAAACCTCTGAAAGATCGTGATGACCTTTTTTTGCAGATGGTTTCCAGTGCTTTATGGATATCAGAGTATTGAGAGATATGTGATGGCAAACTGCCAAACTATGTAAGAATAAAATTCCAAACAGAACATCAAATTATTTACATTTCATTCAATTGTATTTGTATTCATAACACCATCATCTATCATTAGAAACCTGACTAATTTCAGGACAAACAATTTGCAGAAAAAATCAATCACCTTCAAAGTAACAAATTCTGACACCAAATCCTTGTAGCAAGCTTATGTGTACACCATAGACACACCAACATTGACCACCCACTTAATCAAGCTAGAAACCTTTCCAAGCATTAAGAATTTCATGGAAGACCTCAGCTATTAGATCCCTGTCTGCATTTTTCAGAAAGTCATTGAATTCATCTCGGATGTCGAGTATCTTACCAAACTTCACAAGATACTGCATGCAGCTGGTCTTCAGTTTTGGCAATTGATAAAGAGATGCATTTTGGAGTCTTTCAAGAACATTCTTGACATCAATATCTTCTAGCAGACTATCATGGCAGGCTTCTTTTAGATCATCTATGTCATATTTATCAGCTGCATGAAGCAATGCCAGTCTATGGGTGAGAAACTCTTCATGTTGGATATTACCATACATATAATTAAGAAAAGCCTGGCAAGCTTCAAAAGGCATATCGGAGATGTTTATTGTCGACAGTTCCTTTTCTTTCAGCTCATGTGAAAACATGCTGTGGAAAACAGGTGATCGTGAAGCAAGAATAGCACGATGCGCACCCATGCTTCCATCCGAAGCATTAATAATGATATCCGTGTGGATGCCTTCCTTCAACATTCGATGCAATGTAATAAGAGCTCCTTCGTTCGATCGTTGTTGTGTCAATCCATTAGCCCAGATGGAGGAAGGTTCTCCACCCTGTTGGTAATTTGACAACAATGGGGTTAGCTGTGAAAAAAAGGTATCAAATCGTTTTTTTCTTAAACATAGGTGTTGACAACTATTTTTTCTTAATATTCAGGCATAACTTTTGTCAACTGCTTCTATGTGTCTGTTTTCATCTATGATCCTTGGACTCTGTCATTATAGTTAACCCCACAATCATCTTTGAACAAAATACGCAAGTATTTATGTGCTTACCTCAGGTGATGCAATCTTCAAGTCAAGGAATTCGACGTCTATGATGAACTTTCCTGTTAATGGAACTTCAATAGGCCAAATAAAATCGTCATTGTTTTTTAGCTGTTTGTCTATTATTTCTGCATGGATGTAGATGAAGGGTAGAAACATTAGTCAATATAGGAACTAAAAGTCATCAAGAAATGAAGAAATTTGGGAAAATTAGCTCTCCCCCCCTCCCCTTTCCCCATACACAAACACAAGGGGAGGCAAAAGGATAAGAAATGAAAGTCCATCTAATCAATAAGTTAGGCATGTTCACCATCAAATAATTACAGAAGTCTAATTTAATTTATGTTTCTCTACTATATCAAATATTTCAACTTATAGTCTTTTCAATCTGAAAACTAATTACTCTGCCTTGAAAATGTACAGGACACAGAGCATGAAATTACCTGGATGAGTCAAAGCCTTCCGATCTCCTACAGAGGACACCACTCGGATGATGAAAGACACAATCGGAGGATTGTCCCTTGTTAAGCTCGATATCTCTGGGTATAGTTTAACATATAAAAGCCTGTTTTTTTCCACTGATAAATGCCTTCAATCCAAACAAATATATTAGGCACCTAGCTCAGATAGAAAAGAAAAATCATGCAAATGATCTTCCTTCTTAGAAAGAGATGATTAAAATCTTATCATCACCTTTCATCACTTGAAACAAATCAGTTTCTCTCAGAACAAAAAAGGGTATTTAGTACAAATTGGGGAAAGTGGTATTACAAATACCGATTCCAGGGATCAAATCCGTGACCGTGGAGTGAAATGGATTAACAACAAACCAGATAACCAATCGAGTCATCGACCCATTCGGTAAAAAGGGTATTTACTTGACAAAAATTGTAGCTTTAAAATGAAATTTACCAGTTCCACTTGCCAATTTTGAAAGGATCGGATTTGCGGTAGGTGCAGGAAGCAAGATTTTCGATCCTCCATTGCGCGAGACGGGATGTGGTTTCTACTCTATAAGCTGAGTCACTCATCCTAGCAAACGCAAGGGCTGCCGTGATTTCATGGATGCAACCGAAGATACCGTCGAGGAACTGCTCTCCGGACTTTCCCAGGTTGGCGATTTCTGCAGATATTACTCATAAACGTATGTAGAGCTCAACCTGTAAAGATAAATTCTCACTTTATATATATATATATAAATATCTGTTCTTCTCTGCACTGCTCACTGATCAAACCATAAGGTTCTATGATCAAACAAAAGACGTTGATTTTTCTGTATTTATTGCTTTTACTATCTAATTTTGACGCTTAAAGTTGCACCAGCACGCCAAGGAGTTGGCGATGCTTTACGCCATTGATGTTGAAGGTTTGATTTTGAGAAAGAGGGTTTTGAAAATGGTTATTAATTTAATGTGAGGAGGGGTATCTGGGTCATTTATTGGTCCTCCTTTTTTCTCTTTTTGGGTCATTAATTTTGTGTTTTAATTTTGGTTTCAGGCATTTGGCTTGGAGGTGTGGTATTTGCTCCTTCAAAGCAAAGTATCCACTTTAAATTCTTTGTTGGGATTTATTCGTAATTTCGCATGGAGGAGTGGATTGTTGGTGAATCAAGGAAACACAAGAAATAAGAAAAGCCCACTCTGCTTTCATGGACCCATGTCATGGAGAGGGAGGTATGTATGTATTTATTTATTTTTTCCTGAAATTATTATTTATCTTCTTCTTGTCCTTTTCTGAAAGACCTATGATGGTCTCTTGACTCTCCCAAGGCCCCAGCAAAAGGCAACATCTAAAGCCAAGTGGTTGAAAAATATGCATTATTTTGGATTTAGGTTGATCTAGTAGTGAAAAAAGAATTTAGAAAATCCTAACTTTATAACTCTTCTTCAATATTTACCACACGAAATTCTTATGAGTATAGTGTAGTTCAAGTAATGAATAGATTAAAGGCTAAATTAAAATTTCTTCTTACAATATTACTATTCAAATAAAGGGGAGGGATTCAAAATTAACATAAAATTACTAATATTTTGACCAAATAAATTATACCAAACTATCTTTGTGCTAAAAACTATATTCGAACCGCCAACAAGAGCAGTAGCTTAGTGGTTTCTGTGTACATCCAATGATCAAGAGGTCATAAGTTTGAATTCCCTCCTTATATTACATAAATTGAAAAAAGATAGATGTGGGATATGATCCTTGTGCTAGTTCATATCATTCTTTCTTTGGCAGAGTGTGTGATTAGGTTAAGATAAAAGCAAAGAGAAAGAGAAAGGCATATATGATGAGTTATGGATGAAGAAGAAAGGCATCATAAAGTGGGGCAGATGGGGATGATGGAATCCTAAGGAATCTGGTTAAGCTGAAGAATCCTAAATTCCCAAGATTAGAAGCAACTTCCAAATCCAATTGCCAACACTCATCCTTTCCTTGTCCCAAAAAAGAAGTAAATTAATTTGATTAAGCAGTGGCAGAGCTAGGTAGGTTATTGGATGGCCCATATGATATGGTTAGATGATCTCATCTAATCCAATCTCATCCATGCAGTTGGCCCTCATGTTAGGTTCTGTCCTCTTCTATTGTGTCAAATCAAAGGGTTCAAACTTCTTATCATTTTCTGTACGTGGCTTCTTCCCATTCAACTATTTATGATCTTATGAGTATAAGGGCCACACAATGGAATAAGAGAGAAAACTTCAATAATTTACAAGGGTGGTTGAATGAATCATCCTCAATTCACTTAATAGTCTAAATACATTAAAAATAAAATAAAAAGATTACGGGTTGAATTTATAATAACTATATATATATATATATATATATATATATATATATATAGTTATATATATAATATAATTTGCTAGGATTAAACCTTATTAATCTTGTAAAAATAGTTTAAGTGTAGGTAAAGTTACTCCAACATTATGCGAATATGAAAAAAGAGAAAAATCTTTTTGAAAGTATGTTTTATTTTGGTCCTACAATTATAATATAAAGTTTAAATTGGTTTGATTTTTTTTTTTTTTTAAATATTGCAATCTATTAACTTTTTCTCTATTAATTTTAAAATATGCTTAAAATATGTTTATGTTATATCATTTATTGCTTTAAAATTATTATTATTATTAATCATCATATATTGATTTAGTAGTTAAAGTGGGTCATGAAATTTTTTAAAAGTAATTATGATAATTATTTACCTAAATACCATTTAAGGAGGAGAAGAGAAGAAAGGAAATAATATGAAATGATTTAGAATGAAAAAAAAAGGATATTAAAAAAAGTGGTCGCAAGAAAATAATTTAGTGTTATATATATAATTTGTAATATTTATGATACAATTATTTAATTCATTTTTTTAATTGTAATTCTATACTTTCATATTTGATTGATTTAGTTTATAATTTATAGCCCTATATAAAAAGTTAGCAAGTGGTAGATTCACCTAATCAGTGAGGTGCACTACTAATTCCAAACCAACACGCAAATCCCTTTTGACTAATAGCTTTGTCTCTCAACTTTTTCAATTACTATAAAATATGTAATAATTTATTATTATTTTTTAAAAATAGTGACATATGGTATGGTATCGTCTTTAACATTTCTTTAAAATATTTTAAAATCCAATATTGAGATCTGAATCTTTGTTAGATGTGCTTAATGGTCCCCATAATGAGTTTTCTTGGGAACTTTTTACCCCCCACGATTTAAAGTCTCCACTAATTCAACCCATCCCAATAATCCTTATTTAGCTCATTATCATGTAGAAGAAAAATCATCACAAATTGAATTCGATTTTATAAAATTTCATTGTCAAATAAATCCATAAAAAATTAATTTATTGATAAGTGATTATCATAAATTAAATTTATAACTTTTTAATTCTCTAAGATTCTCTTAATCATTTGTTCAACTAATGATGATTAATTTTCGTGTCTGAGTTCTGGTGTTTGCATAACTTATATCCTAAATTGTCAATAAGAGCCCAATCCAATTGACATGAAATCGTGTTGATTAAGATTTTTAATTTGATCAAATTACACCTCAATTACTTAATCTTGGAGAGTTGCAATTCTAATATTTTTAATAAGTTTTCATTTAAAATATTGTTTAAAATGTTTGTATTTGTTCATTGAATTATACGATATATAATCTATCTCGTACACAATTTAACAGAAAAACACCATTAAAGCACACATTTTCATGAAAATTATGAATTTTTTTAAGCTATTTAATGGTTAATTAATTCGTGCAACGAACAAACTTAATTTTGTATAAAATTTTATATTTGATTGAAATTAGTGAATATTTGATACTTGACAAACAAAGTTGTCCCATATCGCTAAGAATAGGGAAAGATCTCTGTGTATATAAGGAAGAGACAACACTTCCATTGAAATGAGGCCTCTTGGAAAATGCCCAAAAAACAAAACCATGATAGATGATTGTCAAAGTGGATAATATCATATCAATGTGGAGTGAGCGAGTTAGGGGAATTGATGGTTAAATCTGTAGCACTTGGATAGGGTGACATTTGATAAATTGAAAGAGTATAATAATATTTGATACAATTTCATAAATTTATAAGTTTCCCTATGAAACACCATGCTTCATTTTAATGCTTTAATGTTTTTTCTATTTTTTGTTTGTTTTGCAATAGGTAAATTAAAGTAGAGAGGAAAAAAAAAACGTTGGTCACTATGGGTTCTAACTAATGTGTCTCACATGTTACCTTCTAAGCCAAACTTGGCCTGCAATACCATCATCAACATCTTGCTCAAAACCACTACATTATTCAGGTAAAAAATTGGTGGAAAAAAAAGAGACTATAATTCTTATTTTGTACCTGTTAAACAAGAAAGAAAATACGTTTTTTTTTCTTCTTTCATTCATTGACAAAATTTAATCAAACAAATTGGGGACATATGTGATAAATATCTTATCAAGAAGTTGTCTTGTAAAAATAATCAAAGTGCGTAGCTCGAACACTCTATATTAAAAGAAATGAGTTGATAGTCGATTTCTAGCCATCAAGCTTAGATTTTAACGACACCCTTTTATTGAATCGGAAGTATTCACATGCCCCAAAGATTTTGGTATAAGGATCCGGAATCCGACGGTTTCACTATGGAGATCTTCAAAAAGTCTTGGAATATTTTTAAACTACCTATTCATCAAAGTCACAAATTTTTTGGCAGCATAGCTCTATTGGCATGTTCGAATCGGTTCGAGTCCCCCCTCTCCCAATATTGTTGTATCAAAAAGAAAGGTCAGTAGAATTTTTCCACCTATCAACCTCACCACAAGCATATACAAGACATTGGCCAAAACATTATCAGAAAGACTTGAGAAGATCCTTCATGTTCAATTTCTCCTTACCAAACTGCTTTTGTGAAGGACAGACACTAAACAGAAAGAGTCCAAAGTTGGATATTAAGAAGACTTTCGATAAGTTGCCAGTAAGCAAACATGGAGTCTATAGGTATTTGAACCCGAATATCCGGGAAAAAAGTAGAATATTTGATGGAAGAACGGGAAATCCTTTGAACAACTTGTTATAATAGAAAAACCTTATATCTTGAAATTAATTTGTTAGGTCATATATTATGTCAGTTAAGCTTAGTTGTGGTTGAGATATCCCGTAATGAATACAACATAGTTCATGAGATTTCAAAGGCTTTATTATAAAGCCTTAGAAAATGTGAAGTAGTTCATGATATTTATAAGAAAAATGAGTTACTCGTACTATTTTTAGATGGAATCTGTCCTATCACTACTACAAAACTGCCTTTAGATGATACTTTTCAAAAATGAAAATTTAAGAGGGAGAGATAATAAAGTGTCATAA
>JBBMEF010000001.1:5280331-5292718 GCA_037832685.1 Sicyos baderoa | reverse complement strand
GGGGTAGGGGTACAATGGTCAAAAGTAATTTCTATAGTTAATAAAAATAATTGTTTTATAAAAAGTAGACACAAACTTTAATCCTAAAAAAAATAGACAAATTATCAATTAGTTCTCTAAATGTAGACATTCCCCAAGTTTTCCCTAAAAAAAACATGAATGGAAGGATTTATGTGGGCTTTTTTTTACAGAAAATTTTGCCCATGATTGAAGGCTATATATGTTTTGAAAATTTTGCCATATTTTCAAAATTTATAAACGTTTCTAAAAATAGAATATTGTTTTAAATATTTGATACTTTTCATAAATTTATAAAGAAAAATTAAGGGAAACTTAAAAATATATAAAAAAACAATAGTTATAAAAAAAAAAAAATTAAGGCCATATTTGGTTTACTGGTTGGATTTGGGTTAGTTTGGAATCCAAATCCAAACCGGTGTTTGGTTCACCGTATTTAATCATGGTTTTGGAACAAAACCATCTATTTTTTAATATCATTCCAACTCTTCACTTGATTTTGGCGTGAATTTTAAAATGCAATAAATTCTTGTCATCTCTCTTCATTTTTGTCATTATTATTTCTCTCACACCCTTTTGTTCATATATTTTCACCTCAAATATGATTTTTTATTCATTTTAACATTAACAATTTTTCCTTCCAAAAAGTTTGTATTTATTTTTTCTTCCTTTTTTAATCTAAATTATTTATTTTTATTTAATTTATGTATGTTATTTGTTAATATCTTTTCTTATAATATGTTTATTTTTACTAAATAATTACTAATTTTGGTAAACATCAATTGTTACATGGTTATAAAACATTTTTTAAATGGTATTAAAGATTACTAAATAATTAAATAATAGTGAAAAAATATGATTAGTATTTTTAATTAATTACTTAATATATTTTTTTATGCAATATTTGTTTTCAACTATTTAACAACTTTTTAAATTGTTATTAACTAACCAACAATAATAATTATTATAATCATAATCATAACTATAAACTTAAAAAATAATATTTATAATTATTATTACTATTATTATCGATATTTATTGTGTATGTTTGTGATTATATCAATATTATTAACTTATGATGATAAAAATAAAAATAAAGAATAAAGAATAAAAGAATTTCATAAATTTTATGGTATTAATATTTAGGAAAAAATATATTTTTAGTTCTTAAGTTTTGGGTTGAATTTTAATTTGATCCCTAAGTTTAAAAAATGAACACTATAACCCCTAACATTTGAATAATACTCAATTTTAGCCCTTTACATAATAGAACTAAGGGTGATATTTGTTCGATTTTCTTCGATTTTATGTCAAACTGATAATCAAACCGATCCAATCAATTTGACAAAAAAAATAAATAATCGAACCAATGTCCAACAAAAGACAAAACTATTGGTTCAATTTTTTTTCATTTTTAGGCCAAACCGATAACCGATCCGATCCAATTAATTTGACAAAAAGAGAAACCAAACCAATGTCTGATAAATATTAAAATTATTGGCTCGATTTTTTTCCGATTCGATTTCCTACGGTTTAGTTCTTGTTTACTATTTTACTTGCAATTTTACTTCACATTCATATTTTAATGAAGTTTTCTTAAAAGAATTCTCATAATTTATAATTAAATTAAACAAAAATAATTACTCATTTACCAATAAAAAGCTTAACTAACATATAAAAAGAAAAATGAAAGTAATATTGGTTCGGTTCAATTTTTTAAATCAATGTATTAATAAATTTTATGGTATTAATAAATCAATGTATCAAATACTTTCTTAAGGAAAGATTGATACATGGTAGGAATGCGGAATATATTGTAGAAAATATGAGTAACAATATACTTAAAAATCCTAAAAATTCATAATTGGAATTTTCATTGATATTATTTTAAGTTTAATAAAAATTAATTTCAAAATTTAATAATCATAAAAAATATATTATAACTTTCTTGTAGTCATAAACCGCTATCATAAATATTAAATTTATATTTACCGTTTTAATTTGATATTTTAAAACTGAAGATTAATGATGCAGTTCGTTATCTTGTTCGGTTTGTTAGTCTTCATTTCTCGATTTGTTCTAAAAAAAAAGAAAATTGATATTTCAAAGGTTTATTAAAAAAAAAAAAAAAAAAAAAGAAATGTTTTGGATTATTATAATTATTTTGAAATTGTGATCATGATCGACGTTCGTATAAATTCCACTAGTCTTCGTCTCCACCAAAACCCA
Source organism: Sicyos baderoa (assembly GCA_037832685.1). Lineage (NCBI taxonomy): Eukaryota > Viridiplantae > Streptophyta > Magnoliopsida > Cucurbitales > Cucurbitaceae > Sicyos > Sicyos baderoa. The sequence continues at coordinate 5,290,471 of JBBMEF010000001.1, read as the reverse complement.
CACTCCCACTCTCCCTCACTCCCATTCTTCACGCTTCCATGTTTTTCACCGGCCGGAAACGCCTCGCCAGACCTCCGGAAGACGCCGGCGAGAAGTGGCTTAAGTATTACTGCTCCAACCACGACATTCTTATAGTCGGCGATGGAGATTTCTCCTTCTCTCTCAGTTTGGCCATGTCTTTTGGCTCCGCTTCCAACATCGTCGCCACTTCGCTCGACTCCTATCGTATGCCTCTTTCATTCTTGCTGAATGATTCGAAGCCAAAATCTGAAAATCCTTTGGTTACTGCTTATTGTTCTTAGCTGTTTGAGCTTAATCATTTCTGATTTTCGTGTATTTTGTTTTTTGATTTTTCTCCTTAGGTTTTATGATCAGCATATCATGTTCTTGGCTTGGAATCGATTCATGTGTTATAATAAATGTTGATTTCAGCATATTTGTGTTTTCGACTTTTCGGTTGCCAAAATCTGAAAATCCTTCGTTTAGTACTTGTTGTTCTTAGCTGTTTGAGCTTTTGATCTGAATAGATGTTGTTTTGTTTCATATCATTTCTGATTTTAGTATTTGTTTTTTGAATTTTTCTCGTTAGGTTTTATGATCAGCTTATAGTGTTCTTGATTGGAATCGATTCGTGTGTTATAATCAATGTTGATTTCAGCATATTGTGTCTGTTTTCTACATTTTGTGTAGATGATATGATCGGTGCATTGTTTTGTTTGATTCGGTTTCTGTATTTTTCTTGTTTGGCTTTAGGCAATGTTGTGAAGAAGTACAAGAACGCGAGGTTTAATTTGAGGTTTCTGGAGGGTTATGGAGCTTCTGTGTTACATGGAGTGGATGCTACTAAAATGAAGCGTCATGTGGACTTGCATAGGCGCAAATTTGATAGAATCATCTTTAACTTTCCCCACGCTGGTTTCTTTGGAAGGGAGGACAATCTCAGAATGATTCAGTAAATTCTCTCTTTCCTTCTTTGATTCTGCATTTTGAACTTAGGATTGATCGTGGTGTTCTCGAGGAGCGGCCACGTTGGTAAAGGCTTGGGACCTCTAAGGTATGCATGCATCTTGGGAGGTCTCAAATTTGAAACTCATTAGTGATGAACTTAATTGTAAAATCACTTGTTGTCTCCCTTGTCCAGACCTTGGGACGGACGTGGACAATGTTTTAAAAAGCCCTAGGCGCTCTAAGGCGCAAATGGCCTTTGGAGCCTGAGATGCAAGGTGCACCAAAAGGTGCGGGCTTTTTTTACTTAAGATGTGATCGCACGCGTATACCTACAATAAAAACACTTTCAAGGAAAGAATTGAAGTTTTTACAAAGAATAATATATAAAACACACATAAGATTCAACTACTAACCTATATTTCATGGAAAGAAATGAAGTTTTAATCAAAAATAATATATAAAACACACATAGATTCAACTATTATCTTTGTGGGTTGAAGAATTAAGTTATTTAAGGTTTTAAAAGGTATAGAATGAAATAAAATGCAAAATTTTAGGTACAAAAGTATATAAAACACAACAGGCCAGCGCGCTTTGCCTTCCCCCTTGAGCCCAAGCACGCGCCTGGGTGCGCCTTTTAAAACATTGGACGCTGAAACTTCGTTTCCCAGTTATCAAAAAAAAGAAAGAGAGATCGAGACGTTAGTGAGTTCATATTACAAAGCTAACTCTGGACGTTGTAATTAATTTAGATGGAACTGAGTTTTGCAGGAAGCACAAGAAACTGGTGTATGAGTTCTTCAAGAGTGCAAGCCAAATGCTGCGAGTCGATGGTGAAATCCATGTGAATCACAAAACAAAAGCCCCATTTTGTGACTGGAATATTGTCCAACTCGCCCTTCAAAACTCTTTGGAATTGATTGGATGTGCTAATTTCTATATCAAGGACTACCCAGGATATAGCAACAAGAGAGGGCAGGGCAATAAATGCGATGACCCTTTCTTTTTGGGTGAGTGCTCTACTTACAAATTTAGTATTAACCATAGAGCCAATAGGACACCTAAACGATTTCACAGGGATGCCATAGATATGCAAAGAAATCTACCATTTCAGGAGATCCCATTCTCAAATCATAATCCATATCCAACTTCATTTGTACCAAGCTCTTACTCTCACAGTCACACCACTAGGCAGAATCAACCAACCCCGTTTGAACCGAATTATCCTCGAGTAACTCATTCGATCAATGCCCGTAGTGATTGGGCTCCACCACCAGTTGTTTCCCTCAGCCAAACATATCATGCAACCTCATTTGATACTGCGCAAGCATATGCTAATAGGCATCTTCTTGTTGAGGGATCTCTTGTGAATACAGTGGGTGATTTTCTTAGTAGATCCGTAGCAGGAATGCCCGAGAGGATGTTGAACGACAACGTTCGTTGGTTGAGCAATTCAAGGTCTTACTATGGTGAGGAGATTGATAGATCATATACCCCACCAGGATTATTTAGCCATTGGTAAATACTAAATAGTAAGTACTCTCTTTGTCTCTCTCTGGATGTACTAAAATGTAGTCTTTGATGGTCAACATAAGCTAGGAATTGTGGAGCTTTCTCTGCTTGCTTGTTTTTTGGGTGTTGATGTCCATTTAGAGAACACTTCCTCTTTTTTCCTTATATTTTGGTGGATAGATGAGCTAACTACTTAAGTTTGTGTGTACTTAGCAAATCAAGAAGTAGATTACCAAGTTCTTTTTAGATGTTTATGTCCATTAGAGAACACTTTTTTGTAATAAGTATATATATATATATATATATATATATGTATGTATCTATTTATATACATAGATTAGATATGCTCGTGTTGGAATTATATAATTGAGTTTGTTTGCTTAACTAGTGTTTTAAAAGTCGCAGCGCTAGGCGACCCCTTAGGGCCTCGTCATGGTCAAGCAAGGCGAGCATAATTAGGCGAGCATAATTAGGCATGCGCCTAACCGCGCCTTGCGTGATGCCCCGGGCGAAGAAAGGCCTTGTGCGATTTTTTTTTCTTTTGTAGTTTTTGTGTTTTATAACCAAAACAAAAATCTATAACTAAAAAATACCTCAATGATGCTTGAACTAAACTATCAAGAAGAAAGAAATGATGTAATGATGTTTAGATGAGAGGAAAACAAATGAAAGAAGAAAAGAAAGGCATGGAAATGAAAAATCTAGAAAAAAAAACATATAAAAGGAGTAAAGGAAGATGAAAAGACTTTTAAGATTGATTTGAATTTTTTACATTAAAAGTCTTGCGGAGCTCAGGAAGATAAACTTAAATGATAAATGATTATTAGGTGAGATGAAAAGACTATTTATATTTGTTTGTTCTTTTAAATGAATTTATTATTATTATATTGAAGACATGGAAATGAAAATCTGAAACAAAAAACATATAAAAGGAATAAAGGAAGATAACATTCATTTGAATTTTTTACATTAAAAGTCTTGCACGGAGCTCAAGAAGATAAACTTAATTGATAAATGATGTTTAGATGAGATGAAAAGACTATTTCTATTTGTTTGTTCTTTTAAATAAAATTATTATTATTATTATTGAAGGTTTAAACTTGTAATGATTTTAATGTCTTTTTTATTTATTGATTTATATTATTAGTTTTTTGTATTTTAATTTTCAATTTTGAAGTTTATGTATGATTATGGAGTGTTTAAATTTTATTTAGTTCTCTATATTAAATTGTATGAATATATATAAATGTTTTTTTTTATATAGTGTGCCTTAGGTAATAAAGCCATCGTCTTTTGGTGCGCCTCAGGCTCTAAAGGGCCATTGCGCCTTGAGCTTTTTAAAACACTGTGCTTAACATGACTAAATTTCTCCCTAAACCACTTTTCTCTCTGAAACTCTTCCAACCAAACTCTAACTCGTGTCTTCCTCCTCTCCGATCTCGATCATTCGTCTCTTTTGTCGTACGTTATGCATCTCAATTCTCCCCCTACTTATCTGAACCGTCGTGTTCTTCATCCTACCTCCAACTTTTCTCTTTGTCTATGATGTGTTTCTTCATCGGTTTTCGTCTATCTTCACACCATACACCATCAAGCTCCATGGGTGAAGCGTCAAAGTCTCAGGTGGTGCATTTTTTTCTCTTTCAGGATAAATGTTCGTCGTTAAGGATCTAGTGTTTCATTGCCTGATCATTTTGGCGTGGTTGATTTTCCTTTCTTCATTCTCTTCTACTCCATCATCGAGCTTCAACGTATACTCTTGGCCTGATCATTAGCGTTTCTCTCCCCATCAATCAAAGTCAATTTATTTAAAAGAAATAAAAAACATGTTGTTTTACGGTAAGTATTTCCAAAATACTTATCCACTCTTAAGTAAGTATTGCTCGTGAGGTGTTCACTCTTAAGTAAGTATTTCGACCTCAAAGATTTGAATATAATGTGAACAAACTTTCAAAACTTTTGGTGGGTTTCTTCTTCTCGTTTCATTTCCTCGGAGACATCGACAAGCCATGCTTCAGCTTCACCACACACAACTCATAATCTATGGCGTATTAGCTTACTTAAGAGTGAACACCTCACGAGTAATACTTACTTAAGAGTGGATAAGTATTTTGGAAATACTTACCGGTCGGTAAAACAACATGTTTTTATTTCTTTTAAATAAATTAACTTTGATTGATGGGGAGAGAACCACTCATAATTTTCTGATTCATCCTTTAGATTTTGCACCTATTTTTGTAAACGTAGGTAGTTGCCTTCAACTTCTGTTCTTTTCTTCCTCATCTGTTAACAATAAAGTGTTAATGAGATAAAATGGCTTCTCTATTAGAGTGTGTTAGGGCCTACAACCAGTTAAAATAGTTGGTAGATTATAGGAGATAAAATGTAAGTAAGGGTATTCAAACAACCCGAATAACCTAACCTGACCCAACTCAATTTGACAGGTTAGATTTGGTTAAATACATTTTTGAATTGAGATAGATTCAATGTTATCAAATTTTTAGGATTGGATTAGGTCAAAGTTAACCTAAAATGAACTCGAACTAACCCGACTAACTCCAATTAAATATTTAGTTTAAAAGATAAGTATTTAGGAGTATATTTATTTTATTTAATTATTATTTTTAAACTTTTTATTTTTCAATATTCTTTAATATTTTTTTAAGTCTTTATAATCTATATATCATGATAAAAGTATATAGTCAAATTACGTATTGGTTTAAATTATTTAATTCTTTTATGAAAGTCGAATTATGTCAACTATTTTTGTTATTTTAATTATTTTTGTTATTTTATTTTTTATAGTTGAGATCTTCTATATAAATTATGATTGTAGTAGGATTGATTGTGAGTGACTTTTAATCAAACATTTTATATATTTAATATTTATAATAATTTTATTACCTTGATACTATAATGATTAGATATTGTATCTTGTTTTATTTATAATGTACTACTAATTTGATAAAAGATATTTATATATGAGTTGTAATTGAGTTGGGTTGGATTAAAAAGTGATCAATCTTAAAATTTGAGTTGGTTGAAAATCTTTCTTAACCCAACCCATGTTCAGTCCTATAAAATAGTCACTAGTTTTTTTTGAAAAGAATAGTATTGTGTATTTGGGATGTAGATTATTCTAGTTGAAATTATAATATAGTATATTTGGGAGTGCATGACAATTTGTGTAGAGTAAAATTCCAGCCCTACATTTTAGTTATGTAGCACCATTGGGTGCCATAAAAATTTCACTACTTTTAAATATTTTTATTAATAAAAGAAATATTTGTGGCACCATTAACCAAAATATAGGGTTCCCGACTAGGGGTGTAAGTTATATGAAACTGAATTATTAAATCAATAAATTGTCTCAATTAAAATTAATTCATAACGCTTAAATTAAATTTATAATGTTAAACTAGTTTCTAAAAAAACAAATTTCAATCTTGGCATTTGAAAGCATTAAGTTTAGAGTAGATACAAAATAAAAAATCTTATAAATAAAATCATATTCATAAGTTTAATTAAAAAAAATAAATAATAAATTGATTACCGAACAAGATTTAAATTTTAAAAAATGACATTTTTATCTTAGTCCTTTCAAAGGAGATGCATGACGATAACTGACCACCATGAAATTTGAACCCATCAAATCATGTATCCCAAATCATCTCTTTTACCAATTAAATCATCACATGATGATTGAGATGCATGACGATAACATACTTGTTTACTCTCTACTGAGAATATCTCAATGATATTTATGCTTACAATTTGGCATTCTTTTATGCTGTTTTATTTTTAAATACAATGCTTTTCTTTTTTGCTGGTTGTTCATAGCCGTTTACCTTTATTCCTTTTGTTAGTCAATTTGTAACTATGAAAATTTTAATTTGGTCTAAACTCTATTTGTGCTGAAATCATTGCATCATTCCAATTAAATTGAAAGATTTGCTAAAAACCTGCTAATTAAAGCATTCCGAATTTACCCAACACAACAATTAAAATCAAGGCTCACATAATAAAATTTCCATACCTCATTTAGTCACAAGTATATATACTACTATCCTAAATTTTAAAAACAAAAAACTAAATTCATTAATATTTTTAATTCCAAGTATGTGATTCCATTGAATGAAACCAAAAGTTAAAACTTTGAAAACATTAGGAGCTAAACAATCACAAATATTAAAGTAATGAACTAAATTTATAATTGAAGTTTTTGCAAGAATAGACCAAATTGATAAAATATTTACAATATTAGGCAAATTTGAAAAAATTTAGCAACTATAATCAAATATACGGTATAAAGTAATACTTTTTATACTTAATAATTAATATATAATAATGTATGATGAGTATTATTTATATTGTATATTTGACTATGGATGTTAAATATTTTCAAATTTGCCTAGATTTATAATTATTTTGTAAAACTGGACTATCCACTGTAATTTCTCTTTTATAATTTAACTCAAACAAAAAAGGGTAAGATTTTGAAATTTGATGATCTTACATGTTATTAAATACTAAAAGTGGAAGGTAGTTCACTGGCTAAAGAAAGAAATAAGACAAAATTTCAAGAGAAAAAAAAAACTTTATTTTCAAAATAAAATAAAATAATAGCAATACTAATACTTATTGTAGGGTTCTTTTATTGGTACTCTCAAGTCTCACCTAAATGAATCAATGTATTGATAATATATCTTAAAGGCTAAGAATCAGAAATAGCTTTTTATCTTTTTCCAAGATGCCATATTCTATTCTATTATATTTAATAGCATAAAAGATCAAAAAGTTTATGTTCTCTATCCAATTTTCATCCTTATTTTTTCCATTTTACTTGCAAAGCTGCTTACTTTTAACAATTTCACTTACCCATATTTCATCACCTCTACTCAATAACCACTTATTGTTGCAATAGGATTTAATTTTATTTTTTCTTGTTGATAATTATTGTGAGAGAAAATATTTTCACCTAAAAGAGAGAAAAATCAAGTATAATGTTTAGTAGACCTGTTTGATAATTATTTTTAAATTAGGTTATAAATATTTTCACCTAAAATAGTTCTTAAATTATTGTTATTTTGCTATGAATTTATATGCGACAATTTTTTAAAAACAAAAAAGTTATCAAACAAAATCTTAATAGATAAAAAAGTTTTTCAAATATATATTATGCATCCAACTAGAATGTTACACTTATAAATTTTAAAAGTAGCAAATAAAAGAAAAGCAAGCACACATGATTAGGCAAAGTGTTCAAGCGAATTGAATTTTGTAAAATTTAAATTACACTAAAATATATTTTTAATCATTCGAAAATATTTTTTAACCATTTCAAAATCAGTAAGACATAAATATCCAAAATTTATGCACTTGTTTGTGACCAAACTCTCCATTTCAAAATCACTACAATTTTCCTATAACTTAATTGGTATCGATCAAGTTATATTCTTAAAAAAAAAAAAAAAATAATAAAAAAAAAAAAAAAAACTAATTTAACTGTATAGTATTAAAAAAATTGGAAATTTAGTTGGAGGGAACTGCAACTCCAAAAGCTGAAGTGTTATTCAAACAGACACCTATTTTGGTTGAACTTTATTTCATCTTTTCCCAATATCAACAAACAGCTTATTAGTCCCACACCCTTTACCAAAAGCTTCTTTAATTCCCATTATTTTACTTGAACCATAAAAAACAGTTCATATAAACAAATTGGCAAAGATATCACCTTTCAACTTCCTCTTTGATTTAGAGGATTCTCATTCACCCTTGCTCACAATCAGATGCCTCCTCTATTATCTCCCCCGCTTCCGCCGCCTCCTCCGTTCGTAGCCCCTTCGGCAAGTTCATCGTCCCACGCTGCTGCTACTCGGTCCCCCGCCTCGGCATCATTCCCTGCTACACCTTCAAGACAGACAGAACTGACTCCTTTGGAGCAAATAGCTATACAAACTCGAGGTACGAAACCGCAAACTCCATTGCTGAATCCTAACCACTTAGATTCTAGTAAGTACAGAAAATCGCAGTTACTACAACAAGCTCGGCCACGCCAAACGAATCCAGCTACATGGTGTTTTGCATTCCTGTGTCTACTCTTTAGTCTTCTCCTCATCTTCATGGGCATTGCAACATTGATTGTTTTCTTGGTTGTTAGACCAAGTAATCCCGTGTTCGACATACCGAATGCAAGCCTCAGCACCGTCTACTTCGATGCACCCGAATATCTCAATGGAGACTTCACTGTTCTCGCAAACTTCACCAACCCGAATCGCAGAGTCGATGTAAGATACGAGAATGCGGAAATAGAGCTGTTTTTTGGGGATAGACTCATAGCAACTCAAGCAATTCAGCCTTTCAGTCAAAGAAAGAGAGAAGTGAGGTTACAAGCTGTTCACTTGATATCCAGTCTGGTTTACTTGCCACCGAATTCCGGGTTCGTGCTTCGACGACAAGTACAAGACAACAAAGTTACCTATAACATCAGAGGAACTTTCAGAGTTAGAGCTTCACTTGGTATCTTTCATTACTCTTACTGGTTGCATAGCCGGTGCCAGTTGGTGATGACGAGTCCACCAACTGGCCTCTTAGTTGCTCGGAATTGCAAGACTAAGAGGTGAAGAAACAGAAATATATTTATACATTATGTACCTTCTATGATATCTCTGTATGGATTATTGCCCAAATTAGAGAAAAGGATACAAGTCTGAACAGCTTTGAAGTTCAACAAAATTCTTCTTCTTTTTTTGACATGGTTTACACCATGGTTGGATTCTACATTTTAAAATTTACAAGGAATTAATTGGGCTTGTGTGTGTGAACCTTTTAGGCGATTCTTCACTCACAATTAGCATAGGTGGACTTAGGAACCAATATTTGTTATTTTCTTTTATTACTATGGAGTTTTTAGGCCAGCTTCTGGCTAAAGAACATTGTCTAATTCTACCATATTTGCTGCTGGGAATCTCATAAAGATAACATCCTAGATAAATGGCTACACAATTTTGCCAGAAAGAGGTAAACTAAAATCTTGTTGAGAATAGAGAATTTGAAGAGCTCTAAAGTTCAGATCGTCAGTTGGCCTAGTGGTGAAGATGACCTAAGAGGTGATGAGTTCAATTTATGATAGTCATCTTTCCTTGGCATCCGATTGCAGGGTCAAAACACTATATCCCGTGACATTAGTCGAGGTTCGTGCAAGCTGGTCATAATAAGGTACGGATATCTAAAAAAATTGTCTATTTCTAGTTGTTTGATGGGCAATATTTTATAACCGAGAATTGGAGTTTCACCACATCGAGCCTATTTCAAGGACTAAATTTGAGACACAACAAGTTATTTTACAATTAAGTTCACTCATAAGTTTCGAATCTAGGAGCTTGAAAGACCATGAAGGGAGCATTCGGTTGGATGGGCTTACTAATTGTATTCTAACATTGTTGAGAATGGGGCAGAATGTAATATAGATTAGACAAATTCCTTTCATTTACAGAAGTTCCTCTTCCTCGTCGACTAGATAGAAATAAAATACAATAAGGCTGAAAAATGAAGGAAAACTAATTTCAAGTGAGTTTAAGATTATGGACCTTCCTTGTCAAAAAAATTTAAAAAAAAAAAAAAAAAAAAAAAAAAAAAAAAAAAAAAAAAAAAAAAAAAAAAAAAAAAAAAAAAAAAAAA
>JBBMEF010000001.1:5266580-5280231 GCA_037832685.1 Sicyos baderoa | reverse complement strand
TTATAATCATCTAAAATGTGTTTTATGATATTTTATTATAATCATCTAGTAATCAATAATTAAAATCAAATCATCAATCATCTAGTAGTTTTTTGGTCTTATTCTTTGATTCGTGTTACGAGTTTAGAGTTGGGAATTTATTGTGTTGCAGGATCCAAATAGTTTTTAAAAGTTGTTGGAGCAATTTGGTGTTTCATAGTTTAACTTTATCTATGATCTATTCTTGGTGAGTTCTTAAATTCATGTACATGAATTCAAGGGCGCTTCCCCAAAATGCCACCATTGGATTGAATATTGATATTTAAAGCTGATATTATTACATTTCCAAGTTTCAGTAAACCCCTCCATCTCCCCCAAATGTGCCTTTTCAAATCAAACTAATTCCGACCATATATATACACAAGTTTTAAAATTGTGTCAAGCATTCCCAACCCTCTCATATCCAACATTTAACTTATTGATTCAATGGCCGAGAAGAAGATAATGCATTACAGTAGCTCCCATCGAATACTCCTCGTCGGAGAAGGCGACTTCTCCTTCTCCGCTTGCTTGGCCACAGCTTTTGATTCTGCTACTAACATGGTTGCCACTTCCCTTGACTCGAAAGGTATTTAAGGTTACATTCCCTTGCTTGAGAATTTATTTGAGACTGGAACTATATATATAAATATAAGCATATAGTTTTATTTGATTTGTTAACATGTGGGTTGTATTAAACAAGTTATGTTGTGTATATATGCAAAGGGTCACTTTTGATGAAATACACTCGCGCCTCGACAAACTTGCACAACTCTTAGAGGATCTTGGTTGCAGTATAGTGCATGAACTTGATGCAACTACAATGCACCAACAGCTGTGTATCCTGTATACGCCATTTGATCGTATAGTTTTCAATTTCCCGCATGCTGGATTTCAGTTTCGAGAAAAGGATACGTCACAAATTGCGTAAGTATACGCATCTACGTACATATACATATATACACACACATATATACGAAACAAAATGAGTTTGACCAAATCGATAGTCGTGTGTTTTTTCGATTTATCGACAGGCTCCACCAAGCAGTAGTGAGAGGGTTTCTAAGGAATGCAAAGGCAATGATGGCTAAATGGGGTGAAATTCACATCACCCACAAGACTTCATATCCTTTCAATGCATGGAATATTGTGGAATTGGCAAAAGAAGAAGGGCTGTTTCTAAGAGAGGAAGCTAATTTCTGTATAAGTGATTATCCAAATTATGAAAACAAAAGAGGAGAAGGATGTAGTTGTGATAACAGTTTCCCTGTTGGAGCATGTAGAACTTTCATGTTTGCAAGTTCAGATGATTATTGCTTCCTTTGAGTGCTTTATCAACAATTACAATTACAATAATGTTGTTTACACATGATCAATTATTAAGCATATCTAAAGTATTATTCTATCTTGTTGAATTCCTTTTTAAGTTTGAATTAGTTTTCTCTTTTTTTGAAGATAGTAAAAGTAAAGTCATATTCCAACTGAGCTAAAATATGTTCATTTAAATACTTCCCTCCAAATGTTGTAAATTAGAAAGAGAAAAAATTATATCAGGCAAACTTTAACCATAAACTATGTGAATCTAGTTAAAAATCAAGTAATTAAGCTTTCTAGCTAAATAATATAATGTACAAACCAAAAAAGAAAAGAAAAAGAAATATTCACTTTATTATTTGAGTATATTGTTCAAATTGATTAAAAACTATGTATTAAAATGACCAACACAACGTCGTTCGAGTGATATCAGTTCACCTCGTAATTAAAAGATTACAAATGCAAATTCAAAAATATCAAAATCTCAATGATTTTTAAGAAAAAAAACTAAATATGTAAAGTTTTGAGCATTGTTATTTTTTTTTCAAACACAATTAGAGGTGAGATAACTTGAATCCATCACATAATTAGAGATGAGATATATAGAGACATTGTTCAGCTTGTAATCTCACATTACTATAAATACTAAAAAGGGAAATTGTTTTATGAAAATTAAAAGACAAAAAGAAATAAATATGACAAATTTTAAAAAAAGTGAAAAAAAGGTAATATTTCAGGGTTTCTTTAATAACGTATTGATATATATTTATCTTAAAGGCTAAGAATCAGAAATGGGTTTTTCTCTTTTCCAAGATGCCGTCTTTTATTTTATCATTGCATCTCAATAAAGATCAAAAGTTTTTGTCTAATATTCATTTCCATCATTAATTCTCACAACTTGCAAGTTGCAACATTGGAAGAAAAAAAAAATCCCCTAAAACCAATATCAGTTCGACAGTTCGGGTTGAAAACAGTTCGATCGAACCGTTTGTGTTTGAAAATAAGAAAGGAAAATTGTGCTAGATAGTCCAATTTCACAAAATAATTACAGATTAAAGCAAATTTGAAAATATTTGACATCTATAGTCAAATATACAATATAAGTAATATTCATCATACAGTATAATTAAGATATTAATATTAATTATTCCATATAAAAAATTTATATCATATATTTAACTATGGTGGCTAAATATATATTTTTTTGCCTAGTATTGTAAATATTTTTTCAATTCGGTCTATTCAAACAAAAACCATAATAAGAAAAGTCCAATAGTTATGACAAGTTCAACTTTTTACAAATTTATTATGTTTATTGGATAATCCCATTCAATTATATATTACTCATTTAACATTGTTGTACTTAATTTTCTCACTTATGCTACTTAAATTAAGTGAATGAATTTTTATAAGATAATATTTTGCACTTTAGCAAAAAATATTACACTTAAATGGACGACTGAAAAAATCACACATGATTACGCAAACTATTATAGTCTATAATCAAATTTAACTAACAAAAACATGCACCTAAGAGAGACCATAAGTTCGACCTTTGAATCACCACTCTCAAATGTGTTTCGAGTACTAATTTAACTCATTGGGCACGTGTGAGAACTGAGAATAATTGACGATGGTGTGATGAGAGCTTGTGGTATCATAATTTGCCTACAATTTCCCCTTGTAGTATAAAGTATCATATTCTTAACAAAAAAAAAAAAAAAAAAAAAACTTATTTAAGTCATAATATAGCCATTTAGATGGCATGTGGAATGCATATAGAATACATAAATGACCATCTTTGGAGTTCTACTTGGAGGGAACTGCAATTCCAAAAGGTGAAGTTATTCAAACTCATACACCTGTTTTGGTTTCTTTCAACTTTATTTCACCTTTTAGGACACTCCCCTCTTTTCCAATATCAATAAACAGCTCAATGGTCCCACACCCTTTATCAAAAGCTTCTTTAGTTCCCATTTTCATACTTGAATAACCTAACAATTCATATAAACAAATTGGTAAAGATATCACCTTTCATCTTCCTCCTTGATTCATAGGATTCTCATTCAGCCTTGCTCACATGCCTCCTCTATCTCCTCCTCCTCCTCCACTGCCACCACCTCCTCCTCCCTTCATAGCTCCATCGACAAGTTCGCCATCACACGCTGCTGCTCAACCGACAACCATACCGTCCCCCTCCTCTGCTCCGACCCCTGCAACACCTACAAGACAAACAGAACTGAAACCACACACCCCACTGCTGAATCCAAGTCACATAGATTCCAGTAAGTACAGAAAACCGCAATTACTACAGCAAGCTCGACCGCGCCAAACGAATCCAATTATATGGTGTTTTGCATTCCTGTGTCTACTCTTTAGTCTTCTCCTCATCTTTCTTGGAATTGCAACGCTAATTATTTACTTGGTTGTTAGACCAAGAAATCTTGTATTTGACATACCCAATGCGAGGCTCAGCACCATCTACTTCGATACATCTGACTATCTCAATGGAGACTTCACTGTTCTCGCAAACTTCACCAACCCGAATCACCGAGTCGATGTAAGATACGAGAATGCAGACATAGAGCTCTTTTTTGGGGATAGACTCATAGCATCTCAAGCAATCCAGCCTTTCAGTCAAAGAAAGAGAGAAGTGAGGTTACAGCCTGTTCACTTGATATCCAGTCTAGTTTACTTGCCACAAAATTCCGGGTTCATACTTCGACGACAGGTACAGAACAACAAAGTTATCTATAACATCAGAGGAACTTTCAGAGTCAGAGCTTCACTGGGTATCATCCATTACTCCTACTGGTTGCATAGCAGATGCCAACTGGAGATGACTAGTCCACCAACCGGCGTTTTAGTTGCTCGGAGTTGCAAGACCAAGAGGTGAAGAAGCAGAAATATATATAAATTGTACACCTTCTATGATATCTCTGTATGAATTGTTCAAATTATAGATATGAATATAAGTCTGAACAGCTCTTAAATATTAGTTAAACAACATTCTTCTTGTTTTACATGGTTTACACCATTTTTTGGATTTTACATTCTCAAACTTAATACAAGGAAATTAATGATTCAAATAGAGCTTGTGTGTGACTCTTTTAGGTGATTGTTCACTCAATTAGATCATAAGAAGTGAACCTAGGATCAACCAACAAAAAAAAACCCAACAAATATAGAGTCCAAAAACACAACTAGTAAAGAAAAAACTTGAGTTTTACAAGACACTGCCCTCCTGCTATCATTTAGACTTTAGCTATATCAAGTGTGAATTCCTGTATAATTTAGGTATATCAATTTGACATTTTATTTCCTAACGAGTAGAAACTAAATAATCTTTGACCCTTATATTCTTCCTTAACTGATTGCACCCATTTGGAAATGTCTGTGCAAGTATCAACCAAATATCCTGGGAGGATTCTCTGCCAATCCCTTTTTATCCTAGGAACATTTTTATTCAAACTGGATTTTTTTTTTTTTTTGCCTTCTATGACTATGGAATTTCTAGGCCAGCTTACTGCAACAGAACATTGTCTAATTCTAGCATATTTGCTGCTGGAATTCTCATAAAGATTGCATCCTAGATAAATGGCTACACAATTTTGAATCTAATGTTGAGATACAAACAAAGTTGTCCCACATTGGTTAATTTAGAAGGAAGATCATGAGCGTATAAGCAATCACAACCATTTCTATTAGAATTAGGCCTATTGGGTGAAACAGAAAACAAAAGCTATGAGGGCTTATGTCTAAAGTGGACAATGTAATACCAATGATGGCAATATAGAGATCATCCCACGGTTTTTGTCCTTATTACCCAAGACCTTAAAGCATCTAGATTTACAGCTTGTTAGCTGCTGTCCCTTAGACAGATAATTTAACACCACAATATCATATATTATCAATCAATCCAACCAAAACTTCCATTATCAAGCATGTTCTCAAAAGAATTTTTAAAACAGACAACCAAGCATGAAATACGAAGCTTTATATAATCCTCTATGGAAAAGGCTTGAATTATAGGATTATAATTTATAACAAACTTTACTAAAATTTCTTTAGAGTTTGTCATAGATGGACAAAAATGCATAAGATACTTTACTATTCCCTGTGAAGAAAGAAGCAAACACGACTTTGGAGAAAGCAAGAAAAATTCAACTAAAATTTCAGGACAGTTTAGCAAAGGTTGTAAATCAGTACCAACGCAATAGAGAAATACATTATATTCGTTTTGTACCTATGAAATGAGTCGATCACAAATTTCATTTGTGAAGTATCAGCTTTGTGTCTCATCTAACAAAACGCCCTCTTAACCTTTTTCTTTCTTATCCGGTTTATAAATCACCTAGTGGTCAAATAAATGCCTTGGGAATCTAGACATTTTCAATCTATGGTAGTAACCTACTTTCAAAATTAATTTTAAGTTTTTTTCACAATCAAATGTAATAGGGTCATATGCATAAGAACAATCGATGTCACGTAAGCTGGCCCAAACACTCATGGATATATAAAAGAAAATGTGTACAAATCCATTGACATCAAAACTTCAACATCATGGCCTAACATTATAACAACTAAAGCATAAACACTCTTCAGAAATCACAGAAGTTCCTCATCCAATAAATTGAGATAGAATACAGAAAAAAGTAAGGTTTCTTTCAAGTGAGTTGTGATGATGGACCTTTCTTCATAGGCTCAGAGTTCATCAGGTGTCTTTGCTGAGATGGATAAGGCATGAAGTCCACTTTGCAACTCTTCTTGCAGCAGATTGTAAATGAGCCTATGCCTTTTCACCAAACTTTTCCCTTCAAATTCCTTTGAAACAACCTTCAAATTAAAGTGAGTCTCCCCGTCGCTACCCCGAACCCCGGCATGCCCTGCATGCTGATAAGAGATATCTTCAACATTCAATTCCACTGGACTTAGCTCCCTCTCCAATTTCTCCTTAATCCTCTCCCCTCTACTTCCTAACACACTTCCTTTATCCCCCAACTTCAAATCCCCAATTGGCTTCTCAGAATCATTTTCAGAATCTGATTTTACTTTCTCAACAGAATCATAAGCTTGTGGTGATGAAACAACACTTCCATTGCCTTTTTCTGATTCCACAAGCAACCCAATCGCCTTCTTCTGCATTAACTTCAACATATTCAAAAACCCATTATTCCTAGAAGGGGTAAGGCTCTGTTGAAGGCCAAGAAGAACAACAAAATCAGGAGAAACCCTAAGAATCTCCTCGACAGGGCGATTCGAGAGCCCTTGCACGAGCAGAGCCGCAAGGCCCTTGGTTAATACAGAATCCGAATCAGCCTCATACACAACATTCTTATCAGAATCCAAAAACGCCCTAACCCAGACCTGAGAAACGCAACCCTCGACCTTATTAGACTTGTTTTTGAATTGTGCGTCGAGGGGTTTGAGGTTCTTACCATAGAACATGAGCTGCTCGTACTTGGCCCTCGAATCCTGAACCGATTGAAAGAGCTTGACGATTTCTTGAAGCTTTGGGGGAAGTTCCTCGACGGGTTGCAGCGGCTTGGAGGAGGAGGGCGACGCCGATACGGCGAGTGACGGCGGCGATTTGGAGGTGATTTTCTGGAAGGAAATTGATCGGAAGAAAGGGAAATTGTGAGATTGAGAGGAAATTAGGGTTTGGGGGAATTGAGAAGCGATTGGGGTTTCGGTTGTGAGTAATCGAAGCCTTGAAGATGACATGGCTTACGGATTTTCGAAGCTCTGAGCCACTAATGGCGGAATCGAGAAGGGATGGCTTTTACGGAGAAATCTGTCGGAGAAGAAGATTAAATTGGTGGGAAAGTTACAGGGGCTTATAGTTAATTAAATAAAATTGTAGGGGTGAAAACAATATATCGAAAATCAAATGTTTTTTTCAGAATAATCTTTTTTTTTTTCTTTTCTGAATAATCAAATATTTAACCGATAAATTATAATGTTTCAAAAAATATATAAAATTTATTGAGTTATGCTTATTTTTAGCTTTAAAACTATGAGTAAAGTGGTTAAGAAAAAAGCTATGAGTAAAACTACCAAATTTCAATTTTAAGGTTTAAGATTTAGCGAATAAGTAATAAACTAGACTATAAAATATATGACCAGAATTATTAAAATATTTTTTAAAATTTAAAAAGATTGGGTGGCATGTTAACTTATTTAATGGATTGTATTTTAATTTAATTTTACAATAAAAAGTTTGATTTTAATGGCTAAATATCATTTATATAAAGTTTGTGGCCTTCTTCATAAGAGTTTGAACTAAAAAATCATACAAATTTCACTAGCAATTAAGATTGAGGTATCTTTATTAAAAAAAGAAAATAAGATGTGGTATAAAAAATAACTATTTTACAAAATAGAAAGTGTATTAAACTAGACTTAAATTCAAATTAACTACTTAATATATCGCGAACAAAAATATAAACTCGATTGAGAAAAGTTGTTTATTTATGATTAGAAGTCATCTCAAAGGAGACATTGGCCTAATATTTTATTGTCCAATTTTAAATTTTCAATTAAAAAATAAGAAAATTTATTATTGATAGTAAATTTTAGCATCCTTATTTTAATTATAGTAACATTTTAAAAAATATTCATATATAACAAACTATAAAATATTTAATTTAATTGAAATTTATAAATTTCAATTTTAAACAATCTATACTTTCCTTCTTAAAAAATTTCTACTCAAGAAAAATACCCTTTAAGTAAACTCAAACTTTTTTTTTTTTTAATCTCCCACTTCTCTAGGTAAATTTTAGTTACATATATGACCAGTCTTTGTACTTTTTTCACTTGAAATCTCCTTAGGATGAGGTGATAGAAATTTTTATTTTGGAAAAACATCAACCACAAGATTAGGATTACATGTACCCTTCACCATATCTAAATACTTAATTAATTGTAAGTCCATAAAATATCAAGTTTCTGAAATTTGTGATCAAGTTTACTTAAAAAATGCTATTATCTTTGAATGAGAAACACCACACCAAAATAGTAACACATTCTTTCAAATGAATTAGAGAGCTTTGGTTACATACACAAACTTTAGATTTGTGCATTGAGAAAGAGGGGAAGTAGAAGAAGATTATCCAGTATAGTATTATTATACAGTTTCATCCAGCCACATGATTGAAGTTAAGTTAGTATTTGTAGCCAGCTTCGTAGAGGCTCTCGGAGGCCAACCCGCCGCCGCTGCCACCACCGTACGTGCCGAGACTGGCCTCGGAGTTGGCCTTGCACCTAGCCAAGAAGGCTTCTTGAGCTTTCTCAACGTTCTCCTTCTTCCCGCTCCATATCTTGAGGGTGCTTTGCTGCAATGCTCGCCCAAACGAGAAGGAAAGGGTCCATGGCTTCAACACTTGAAGTTTGTTAATGGCATCCAGGTTGAGTGTGGCTTCTTCTTCACTTTGTCCTCCAGACAGGAACACGATACCGGGAACGGCGGCTGGGACGGTCCGGCGAAGTGCTTCAACTGTGTATTCTGCCACTATCTTCGGAGATACCTATTATTGCATAACATCCTTTCAATTTAACATAGCTTTTTTTTTTAGTTTTCAAAAAATGGAAGTCACTTTTAACATGGTTCAAAACACTTTTGGTTATGTTATTGTACCAACTAAAGGTTTGGAAATAATATAAATATATTTCTAAGAAAAATCAAAGGCAAATTAAAATACAACTGCCCTTTCAAATTCTTTTTTTGGATAAGAAACAATTTCATTGATGGTATGAAATTAGATGATATGCGATGGGAGAAGACTAAGAGCCAACAGCACCATCGAGCTCGATGGTGCTGGTAGTCTTCTAACAACACTTTTCAAAAATTTGACAACGTTTGGTTAGATAGTTGAAAATAGTTGAAAGTGATTTTGAACACATGAATTTTTTATTATTAAAAAAGAAGCTTAAATTAGTGTCAAAAGTCAATAGTAAAAGAATGGTTAAGCTTAATAAACCTAGCAAGTAAAAGTGAAAAAGTTACTAAAATGCTTTTTAATATATGCATATTAACTGAGAATTCTGAGGTATCGTATAGAGCCTAGTAACTAAGAGATTACAGGTTCTAGTCCATTCGCCCAATATTATTGAACTAAAAAGAATATTTAAATTCACTCTTACAAGTTGTAAGCCTAGAAATGAAAAGAGTAGAAATTTTTGGTTTAAAAAAAAAGTAGAAAAGTATCACACCTTTGGGGTACCGGAGCCAGGAGTAACCATGTTGGGCTTGAGGAGGGTCCCTTCAAGAAGAACATGGTGGTCACTCAGCGCCTTGTAAACCGCAGCCAGCACAACCTCAGTAGCAGCAGCACACTTGTTGATATCATGAGGTCCATCAGTGAGGATTTCAGGCTCCACAATAGGAACCAACCCATTCTCCTGACAGATAATGGCATACCGAGCCAAGCCCTGCGCGTTCTGTTGGATAGACAACTCAGAGGGCTCGGAAGCGCCAATCTTGAGGACCGCACGCCACTTGGCAAAGCGAGCACCGGCCTTGTAGAACTGTTGGCACCGAGCCCCAAGGGAGTCGAAGCCTTGGGTGGTGGTCTCGCCGTTGGTGCCAGCTAGCTCCACAGTGCCTGTGTCCACTTTGATGCCTGGAATTACATTGTTGTCTTGGAGCACCTCCACGAACGGCTTCCCATCTGATGTCTTTTGGTAAAGGGTCTCTTCGAAGAGGATTACACCTGAGAGATGAGAGAGAGCATTGGGAGAGGTAAAGAGAAGCTCACGAAGGGCTTGGCGGTTCGACTCCACGTTCTCGACGCTTATGCTCTCCAGCCGCTTCCCAATTGTACCTGTGCTCTCATCAGCTGCTAATATGCCCTTCCCTGGCGTTGCAATGTACTTGGCATTCTTAATCAGCTCCTCTGCACACAAAGAAATCTAAACTTTTTACAAAACATCATACATAATACACATGTGTGACTTATTTCGCTCACTGCCTAGTACCTACTCAAAGTATTCGTGTTCATCCTTAGACTCAAACTTAGGAGACAAGAAAAGATTTTAAGTTTCTAAACCTGGAACTTCGAAAGGAGCATACCTTAATGATTTCAAGTTTCTATCAATGAGATTGCCTCTTAAAGACACATATACGCCCATAAAAGGCTCGACTCAAGAGATAAGAGAGAATATTGCAATTAAGCTCAATTATGTATGTCGAACCTAGGACCTCCAAAAAAGCATACGTTGAAGATCTCAAACCTCTATCAATAAAATCGTCTCTCGGAGACACGTGAGTGTGTTTACATTATAGAGAAAGAGAGAGAAACGTACCTGCATACTTTCCAACAAAAGCAGACATGGTTAGAGATAGAGGGGAAGATTCTGATTCTGAGAAAGGTGAGGGACGAAACAGCAAAATCAGAAAGCTTCAATCTATATAGATAAGTTAGGTCATAGAATATACTGGCAGAATCAGAGCCCATGCAAATGCATGGACACGTGTCGTGAAGTTAGCCTAACGAGGGGATATCGAGGTTGGATAGAGGAATGAGTGGTGGCAACTGCCAAACTCATTCCCTCAATTATCCATCCCCCAATACTTAAGCATAACTCAAAATCCTGTTATTTGTATCTTCCCAAACACAGGATAAAAAAGCAGAATAAAAATGCTAATGGTCCACATCTGATCACACTAAACAAATTTGTTTTTTGGATTTTACCTCTATCTCTGTAGCCATTCTTTTTCTTTTTTGTTTTCTTCATCCTCATCTTTTTGTCTCTTTTGTGCTCTTCAAGAAGGTTAGTAACTGAAGCAGCAGCCACAATAATATATATCTACAATAAAATATATCTTCTCATAATATCCACCGATGTATGCAAATATTTTTTTTTTGAAAACCAAAAAATGAGAGCTTCACTCCACTATATATCCGGGTAACCACATCCATTCTTTTTTTTTTTTTTGAGATTACAACAATTGGGGTGGAGGAAACTCGAACCCAAGACCTCTAGGTCATTAGGTATACATTGGTGCCGCTTGAGTTATTGCTCTATAGGCACCACGCCCATTCTTAAGTCAAATACCGGTATAAACTAATGTCACAAGTGACTTTGAAAGGAGCACACCTTCAAAATTCAAGCCTTCAACCACTACATCACTCCTTGGGGACACCAATAGATGCAACAAAAAATTTGAAACGGGAAACAAATCTTTCATTAAGAAAATGAAAATAGTACATAGGAACTGCAAAATATACATTACATAAATATATATGTCTAATAAACATTCAAAATAGATTTTACAATAACAGTTTGAAGTTTTAGAGTAGAACATTAGTAGAGCTAAACAGAAATGAGCCATATCAAGGTCCTATCTAATAGAGTTGAACTTTATACAATCTCTCTGTGCCAATGTCTTAGTAGTATATGCCATATCCATATCCAGGCATGCATAACATATCAAAAGCCAACCACAGCCCAAAGAATAAGAATAGTAATAATAATCAATAATATAATAATGAGCATTTGTTTCCATGTAAGGCAAACTTATGAGTCAAAGAAAAAAAAAACTTTCTAAACACCTTGAAGTGCATTCATATAATAACTAACCACACTATTTTGAGGTAAGATCATCACACCACGATCAACGACTAGTTATGATTTTTGTGTCTGTGGGAGTGTTATTACTTTAAAGAACTATTGTGGAGAGGCCTTGTTAGTTCGTCGTCGTCGTCGGTTCCAAAATATCGGTCCCCAAACTCACCCATTCCTGGGACCACACGAAAATCTTCATTCAGACCGATCTCAATCTCGGATGTCACAATCTTTATTCTTGGAAAACGTTTACACACCACATGTACGCCTTGAGGTGCCTAGGGTGAGGAAGAAAGTGACATTTCAATAAGGACAAAAAATAAATAAAAGACATATGAGTTTCACCAACACTTCGAACTTACTGATATGAGATTGAGAAATATAATATTAGGCTCTGGAACTCCCTTGCTTATGAGCAAAGAAATTGCTTGCACCGCTGAGTTTCCTGAAGAAATGTCAAACACTATCAGACCTACTCACGCTCTAGAGAATTAAATATTAATTATTCACTGTGATTGATGAGTTGGATTACAATAATATATATTCATAAATAAGAGATAACATAGTTCGAGTTAACATAATTAGAGTGAAAATATTAAATAAGTACTCTAAGAATTAGTAAATATTATTTTTTTCATTAATAAAGAACAAAAGAACCTACCTGCAAGAACTTTTGCATTTAAGGTTGGTAAAAAAAAAAAAGTTATAATTTTTTTTGAAACAAGAGACAAATATATTCATTGATGAAATGAACAATAATACAAGTGAAACAAAGTCATTCCAAACAAAAAGAAAAAACAGAAAGCAAAGTAGCTAAATCAACAATAGGGAAAGCTAAAATCAAAAGATAAAAGACAAGGCAAAAAAGAAAGAAACAATCTAAAGCCGAGCTAGGTCTTCCCAGTTGGAATAAATGTCCCTGATAGAGGCACCAACAAAAGATTTACTAGAAGAAGAGGCCCATGTTGATACGTGCATACGGATGGCTTCAATTCTAGAAGGCCAAGGAATAGCTTCATCTTGAAAAATTCTTTGATTTCTTTCCCACCAAAGCTCATAAAGAAGGCATTTCACAGCATTTATCCATAAGATCCGAGGCTTCTTTTTGAGTTTTGGGCCTGTGAGAAGTTGAAGAACATTAAGCTTGATGTTGAAATCAAAAGACCAAGAGAAGCTGAAGGAGGCCATAAGACTGTTCCAGCAGCTAGCAGAATAGGAGCAAAAGAAGAAGATGTGAGGACCATCTTCGACTGCTTGGAGGCATAAATGACAAATGGATGGTTGAAGCGAGAAAGAGCAAAGCTTTCTTTGAAGAACTTCAGCTGAATTAACCCTTCCATTCAATAAGATCCATATAAAAACATTTATCTTCTTTGGGCATTTAGACTTCCAGATGGCCTTAAATTCATCCTTGTTCATGCTAGAGATAGAGCCTAAAAAAGCAGTTGCAGACTTGACTGAAAAAGCGCCATTAGGTTCGAGAGGCCAAAGCAAGGTATCCGGATTAGGAGCAGTCGATTTAGGTGAGATTAGGCGTATCAAATCTGTAAAAATGATGATCTCTTCATCTTTTAAGAGACGCCTAAAATCCAGCTGCCAAGAGAGAGTGATGGAATCCCAAGGTTAATCTACCACCTCGAGATAGATAGAAGTGGTGCCATTTATCAAGCTTTCTCTGAACTTTGTCTAAAACCGGTTGCCAAAAAGATAGGTGCTTAGGATGTCCACCTAATGGAAGGCCAAGATAAAC
>JBBMEF010000001.1:5228973-5249196 GCA_037832685.1 Sicyos baderoa | reverse complement strand
TGGGACAGATTTGAAGTCCGAGCGAGTTTTTTTTTTCTTTCAAGTTTTCTACTTTTTTTTTTTTTTTTTTTTTTTTTTTGGAATTCGATGTTTAGATCACTCTTCTCTTCGTTCAAGATTTTCGCTAAGTTGTTCAACTTCTTACCTTTTTTGGAAATTTCTCTTTACACCCACTTTGTCTCTGCCATATATTTCTCTTTACACCCACACTATTTCTTTATTTATTAAAAAAAAAAAAAAAAAATCCTTTTTCCCTCTCTCTCGATTTCAAAATCACTCCAAACAGTGTTTCCCCAAGGAAGAAAATTTAAACACAACATAATTTTTATTAAATTACTATTTTAGCCTCACGTTGTAACTATTGTTTTTAAAGATTTTCTGTTTTTATAATTCGATTCAACAAATGGGGTAGAAAATTTTGACATATGATATGGTCTTGACTTATATTTATTGAACTAGGCGTAGAGTATTTTTAGTGATTTCTTATATTCGGTCAGAATTATAATGACTTACGGAGTTGATAATCTAATGGTTTCATTGTTCCGTAGAAATCCAATTCAACACCATCATCATCATTTTATCACTTGAATCGATATTTATAATTCTATATCCATTTGTACTTAAAATAAATAAAAAAGAAAAATTATTATGACTTTTTAGTTGAGGTACTTCCCGTTGTCGTTTTTCTTTTCTTTAAAAGAAATTTTAAACAATAATTTTGTTCAACCACTAACTTTTTTGACAAGAAAGCAAATACAGTTTCGTGAGATTTAATACTGGTCGAAATGGGAAATAATTTAAACCAAAGTATATTGGGATGTACTTATAAGGGCAAAATAGTAATTTGACAACCAACACTTATTTTAATGCGCATAAATAATAATGAAGGGATAAAACTAATTCCACTAATTTAGGAAAAGGTGGGGGAAGAAGAACAGAACAGAACAATAAAGAAAAAAAGAGAGTTATAAAGTCGTGGGAGTAATGTTGCAAAATGAACCCAAGAATTTCGGTTCAAGTAATGTTTTTTTGCAATGGGCCATATTTTTAAAAGAGATTGGTCCAATTTCAGCCGAAAGAAGAATATATCATTCTCTCTTTCTTTCTTTCTTTATTTTTTTCTAATCTTTTTTTAATGGAAGAGGGGCTTTGATCTCCATCATTTATGAAATGGAAGAGAAATAATTATATTGACTGAAATAGAACCCATGTGTCATCTAATCTACCCACCAACTTTTATCTCAATTATATTCAAGTTTCTTCAATGGCTGAATTTGGTATTAAAGGTGCCGTTAGGAATAGGAAAAAAGCTAGATTGAAAATTGTGAAAAAAGAAAGCAGAGCCCTTCATATATTACCCTTAGTAATGACCACCCTTGCTTAAAAATTAATTTTGATTTTTTTTGACATTTAAACATTTTAGGATAGTATGTCGTGTGATAATAGTTGAGGTGTGTGCAAAGTTAGATTCGAACACTCGTGAATTTGTCCTTTTATAAGATCGTATGACCTGTTCATTGAATTAGTGAGCGCTGTTACCGTATGAGAGATCTATATTTTTCTTAATAGATTAGGAGTGAAGTTTGAAAATGACACCAATATGAGGATGAAGTTGTATGTGTAACTCTTCAATTATTTTTGTTAAATGTGAAATTTGAAAGCATTTTATTTTTATTCTATGAATTCAGAATGAATACCTATAAGAAAGAAGCTGAATATATTGATGGGAACAAGAAATTGATCCCATGACAGTGAAAGAGGGGTGGCTAAATCATGAACTTGATACGGGAAAATTATTCAAAATAGTTTGTAATATGACACTTATTGAAAACGCTTCTTAAAATATGTTTTTGGGAAAATGGGAAAATGGGAGAATATAATTTTAAACATTAAAATCTGAAACATGCCATTAGTTACTTTTGGTGTTTGAATTTTGCAATAGAATTTTCTTATTTCTATTTGTGAATATGTATTTCCAGCATCCAGGAGGTATCAAGCAGCAGAATGGCTACGCCAAATGGATCATGGAGCTTCAGGAGTACTGTCCAAGGAACCCTCTGAAGAAGAATTCTTTCTCGCACTTCGTAATGGCCTTATTCTCTGCAATGTTCTCAACAAAGTCAATCCTGGTGCTGTTCTAAAGGTCATATTATAATTTTTTAATTTTATTGACTTTACTCTTCTTTGTGTGTATTTTGAGTTGGAACAATTTAAGTGGGGGTGAAAAATTGAAGTTTTTATTTTTTGATAATAGGTGGTGGAGAGTCCAGTTGTCACAGTTCAGTCAGCAGAAGGAGCTGCACAATCTGCAATCCAGTATTTTGAGAACATGAGGAACTTCTTGGAGGCAGTTAAAAGCATGAAGCTTTTGACATTTGAAACTTCTGACTTGGAAAAGGTTCTATCCACCTTAAATAGGCCCCGTTTGATAACCATTTTGTTTTTATTTTTGGTTTTTGAAATTTAAGTTTACTTTTATTCAAACTTCCTACAATGTGTTCCACCTTTCCTATAATGTATCCATCTTTCTTTGAAGAAAGTATGTAGATGCTAACCAACTTTCAAAAATAAAAATAAGCTTTTAGAAGCTACATTTTTTTTGTTTCCAAATTTTAGTTTGGTTTCTATTTATATATATATATATATATATATAGGTGAGAGGTAGATATTAAAGTAACAAAAAAACATATATTAAATAGTTGTTAGAGGCTTAAATTTTAAAAACCAAAAACAAAAAATCAAATGGTTATCGAACAAGACCTTGGCTTCTGTATTACTAGTTTTTCTCTTGGTCACAAATGACATTATCTCAACAATACAATTCATCATATTCATTCTACAGGAGTTAGTTGAGAACTTGCACTCTTAACTGTTCATATTTTGGTTGGCATTCGATGCGTGCAGGGCGGTACTTCGGGTAAAGTTGTAGAGTGTATTCTCTGCTTGAAAGGATATTATGAGTGGAAACAAGCTGGTGGGATTGGCGTTTGGAGATATGGAGGAACTGTACGGATCACGTCTCTCGCCAGAAGTTCACCATCCATTACTGAAAGTGAGAGCACAGATGAGTCGGTAGACGAATCAGATTCGTCTCAGTTCGAGCAGCTATTAGACATCCTCCATCTTTCTAATGAGGTTTCCATTGAAGAATCCAGAACTTGTAGTGCTCTTGCTTTTCTTTTTGATCGTTTTGGACTCAAACTTCTGCAAGCTTACATCCGAGAGAGTAACGGGGTTGAAGATTTTCCTTTAAATGCAATGGTAGGTAAGGTCCTTTTCATGTTGTACCTCATCTTTTGGCTTCAAAAGGTTTACTTCTAACACTGAATCTGACGTTACATACTATAAAACACTGTAGGTAATTGATGCATTACTTAACAAGGTTGTCAAGGATTTCTCGGCCCTGCTTGTGTCTCAAGGCACTCAGGTAATTGATGCAACATTTCAACAGAATGCACGGTAGTTCATTGAGTTCTGAAGTTTTATCACTTTGTTTCTACAGCTTGGGCTCTTTCTTAAGAAGATACTGAAAAGTGACTTGAGTTCACTATCAAAATCTGAATTCATAGAAGCAATTTCTCGATACATCAACCAAAGAGCTAGTATGGCATCGAGTGACATCTCCAAATTCTGTGTTTGTGGAGGAAAACGTGAGGTTATCCATAGGACTCCTGATGGCTATGAAGATCTAGTTCATGCTCAACAGAATCAGATTCAGGTCTTGATTCTTACTATATATGCGTGCGTTCTAGTTCTAAAGCGTTCAATAACAATAAGTTGCAGTCCATTATGGTAGATTCGGTCAAATATGCAGTAGTAGGCTCATTGACAAGCTGATTTTAGTTTGTGAATATTGTTTTTTTAATATACTTTGATTTTGTTGTTCTTCAGGAGTTAAAATCTGCATTTCAAGAAACCAAACATGAAGTTCAACACATACAGTCTCAATGGAGTGAAGAGGTTGAAAGGCTAGGTGAGAACTTCAACCTTTTTTGCTTTTCATTTTTCTATTCAATTGCACCATTTGAGTTTGTATGAACTTAACATTCTTATATTCTATTTATTTTCATAGGACATCATCTCATGAGCCTTGAGATGGCTTCCTCTTCTTACCACAAGGTCTTGGAAGAGAATCGTATACTTTACAATCAAGTTCAAGACCTTAAAGGTAATAACATTGTACTTCGTCGATAACAACTACATTGTATTGGAGATATGTCAGACACTTACTAGACACGTGTCAAACAAATTGTTAAGCAAACACACGAGGCACGCTTTCAATATTCGTATAATTGTATATATTTTTATATTCCATGCTTTTGGATGATGAAAGTAATTGGATTTAGAGCTGAAACATATTTTATAAATATTCAGGAACAATAAGGGTGTACTGTAGAGTGAGGCCTTTCTTACCAGGACAAGCAAACCAGCATTCTACGGTAGACTACATTGGAGAAAACGGGAACATTATGATTGCAAATCCTCTAAAGCAAGGAAAAGAAGCAAGAAGAGTATTTTCCTTCAATAAAGTCTATGGAACTAATGTTACCCAAGGTATATTGATAACCTTTTTTCATATCCATAACTGTCTAGACCAGCTTGCGCATATCTCGACTAATGTCACTAGACATACCACCTGACCCTACAACATTTGGATGTTAAGGAAACACGTGTGAAATTAACTCCTAGGTAGGGTGACCATCATGAATTGAACTCATCACCTCTTAGCTTCCTAAAACCTTTTTGACCACTAGGCCACTCCATGTCACTCAACATGTGAGGACTTCTAATCAAATACTAATAGCTGAATATGATGTATTACTATATCTGCAATTATATTGCTATTAGATGTCACTTAAGATAATTTTCTTACATTTTTTTTGCAGAACAAATATATATTGATACTCAACCATTGATCAGATCTGTTCTTGATGGTTTTAATGTATGCATCTTTGCATTTGGACAAACTGGCTCGGGAAAGACTTATACAATGGTAAACACCGAGTTTTATTGCCCATTGTTACAAGAAGAGAAGGGAGCTTGAATATCGCTTTTGTGATAGACCTAGATATAAACCTATTCTTTATATCTTCTTGTAGACAAAGATAACATTTTAACTATTCTTTATCTTGCAGAGTGGCCCAGATTTGACGACTAAGGACACATGGGGTGTTAATTATCGTGCTCTCAATGACTTATTCCAAATATCAAATGCAAGGTTGGATATGATTAAGTATGAAGTTGGAGTTCAAATGATTGAAATATATAATGAGCAAGTGAGAGATTTGTTAGTCAGTGATGGCTCAAACAGAAGATATCCTTTTAAACAACAAATTTACCGAGTAAAATTTGCACATATGACAAAAAAAGAAAATTCTCTTATGTTGAATATCTCTACAATTATATTCGTTTTCTTAACAGCTTGCACGTTAGATATACGAAACAACTCTCAACTTAGTGGCCTCAATGTGCCTGATGCAAGTTGGGTTCCTGTAACATGTACTCAAGATGTTCTTAATTTGATGAAAGCTGGCCAGAAGAATCGAGCTGTTGGCGCTACAGCTTTAAACGAGAGGAGTAGTCGTTCGCACAGGTAGATGCTTTTCTCTTTTTGGCTTAATCATACCAAACTGAACTCTATCTAAATGTTTATGCCTCTGCATCTTGTTGTAGTGTTTTAACAGTTCATGTTCTTGGAAGAGATTTAGTCTCTGGATCCATCCTTAGAGGGTGTCTTCATCTAGTAGATCTAGCTGGCAGTGAAAGAGTGGACAAATCAGAAGCTGTTGGAGACAGACTAAAGGAAGCACAGCATATAAACAAATCCCTCTCTGCACTTGGAGATGTGATTTCTGCTCTTGCACAAAAGAGTGCACATATCCCTTACAGAAATAGCAAACTTACTCAACTCCTACAAGATTCTTTAGGTAAGCATTTCAGCATTCTCTAGGATTATACTTTTTCTTGGCCTTTTGTTATAGAGGTTGTCGAAATCAAATTGCGGCAAGTCTCAAGGTCGAATAGATGTGATTAGAAACAAGTTATAATATGTTTTACATTTTCTTTAACGAACAGGAGGACAAGCTAAGACATTGATGTTTGTACATATAAATCCCGAAGTCGACGCACTTGGAGAGACAATTAGCACGCTTAAGTTTGCTGAGAGAGTTGCCTCCATAGAATTAGGGGCAGCTCGCTGTAATAAAGAAAATGGCCAAATTCGAGAACTTAAAGATGAGGTTAGCTCTGACCATTCGTTTCTCTACTTTTCCTTTCCATATAGTGAGTACTGAACCTTTTGTTGGTTCAGATATCGAATCTCAAATCGGCATTGGAGAGAAAGGATGAAGAGCTTGAACAACTAAAGAGTGGCAATGCACGAGCCTTGGTAGAAAATCAGAAGCCAAGAGCTGCCTCGCCCTTCCGTGTTCTAAGACATGGTACTAATGGAGTTGCTAAGTCTGAAAATAGTCAACGGCCTTTGGATGATGCAAAAACTATCGAGGTAAGCAAACCTATTTTATAATTGGCATCTGTGCACGGAAGAAAAAAAACGTCAAATTTCAAAGTTGGTTGATTTTTATGATGGTATCTATTTAGTTCTTAAAGTTTGATATAAAAGCTACTTGTATCACTTAAGGGGAGGTTGGGGCTAGAAGAATAAGAATAATTAACAGAGGAATGAGAATATAAGAGACAATAATTATCTGTGTTTCAAGTATAGAGAATAACTATGGGAGAACTGTTACCTGTGTTTGGGTGGAGAGAATAGGATGTGGAATAAAATATTAGTTATGGAAAAAATGAAAAGTGCTAATAAATATGGACACGGACATGATACGACAACACACCATTTTTTTAAAATGTAGGGACAATACTAGCACATGGATACTTAATAAAAAATGAAGTACTATGTTTTCCAGGAAAAATGGTTATGGTGTGAATAAAAAGTTGTTATGGAGAGAATCAAATTATGGAGGAATAAACTGAGAGAAATGATTATCATGGCCCAAACACGGGTAAATCTCCTCGTCTCCAATGACCGGATCTGAACCTGATATATTTTCAATAAACAAAAAAATAGTAATGAGAGATAAAGAGACAATATCTTCCCAAATGGTGTTAGTACAATTTTTAAAAGGTTTTACTTTATATGTTTTAACAACATTTTGGTGATATCAGGCAAGAAGCTACTCTTCAGGAAAGCAAAGAAGGTCAAGATTTCCCTCTACAATCACAGAGAAAGATGCAATAATAATGCCATTCTTACCTGAAGAGAGATCAACAACAAGTTCGAGCTCTGGAAACCCAAGGTCACCATCTCCACCAGTTAGGAGATCAATATCAACAGATAGAGGTGCCCTTTTAAGAAGCAAGATCAGAACGGAGACGAACGAGAACCAACCAATAGCAAGGCCCGCATTTCCAGTGAGAGTACCCGTTAACAAGTCGATCGTCTCAATTCCAGCAATCGACAATAGAGGACGAGTAAACATCAGTTCCCATGAGCATGAAATCTTCATGGCCTCAACAAAGAAGAAGCAACTAGTTTGCCAAGAACACAATGAAGATGAACACCAGTTGAAGCAAGGTGGTGCAAGGAGAAGTAGAAATGAAGGAAGAACCAGAGGAAAGCAACAACAGTTACATGGTGCAGCAGCTAGGATGATTAATATTCAGAAGCAGCCTGAGCATATGGTAACAACATTACTTACCGATATTACTGCAGCTAGGATAATGGAGGATGTAAGAAAGATTGACTTCTCTGAGATGGAGAGTGATCATTTGCCTCTTGATGATGGTGTTTTGAAGGTGAAAAAAGCTCGTCAGAACTTTTCAAGGAACTCTCAGAATCAGGAACCACCAAGGTACGATATCATTTATATTAAGTTCAAAAATTCAGTTAAGAATATACGTTGAATCGCGAACACAAAAGTTTAACCTGATCGAACTAACCATCATGGGGTGGCTTAATTGGTCAAAGGGGGCCTTGTGGTGCATAAGGTGATGGGTTCAAACCCCATGATAGCCACTTACCTAGGATTTAACTTCCTATGAGTTTCCTTGACATCCAAATGTTGTAGGATCAGGCAGTATGTCCCGTGACACTAGTCGAGGTGCGCGCAAGCTAGCCCGGACAGTCACGAATATCAAAAAAAAAAAAACTTGTAACTTAAACTAATGTTTGAGCTACACGTTAAGGGAGGGTGCTAAGAATCATCTTGGGTTGTCTTATGGCCGAGATGCGTTTCAATACATGGTGACCACCCCACCTAAGAATTAATTTTCTACAAGTTTCCTTCATAACCAAGTGTACCTAGAAATTAATTTTGTATAGGTTTTCTTGATGATCAAATGTTGTAGGGTCAAACGGTTTGTCTCATAGGAATAGTCGATGTGCGTGTAAATTGGCTGGGAGACTCGCTAATATAAAAAAGGGAGAGTGCTAAGAATGTATATAAATGATTAAAAGAACACTAATAAAGGAGGATGATTTCTGCATTTAATAACAGAGTTTTTGTGGTTATTATGGAACAGAGTACCAGTTTCTGCTGTTGAAACTTATCAAAATGAAGTTAGCAATGGATCAATGGCTGAATTCAGAAGAAGTAAATCTACACCTCGCGGGAAATTTTTGGTATCATGAGGTATTAGGAAATGAAAAAAGATTTGTAGCTATATTTTTTTGTTTCTTTGTTATTCTTTGTATATTAATTATAATTCTCAAGTTTCTGATTGAAATGGGTTTGTTTGTTTGTTGGAGTTTGATGACTTTGAAATATTCCAATGTAGATCTCTAGCACAATGAAGTTTGTTGAGTTGTAAGTGAAGTCAACCTTGATTCAAACCAAAGTGGTTATTTATGGTCTGTCAACCGATTATACCTTAAACTATATATTCAACAAAAAGTTATGAGTTCGAACCTTTAAAATGAATAACTTCCGTGTAAATATATGATTTTATATTTATTGGGTGCATGTGAAAAAATTATTTTACTTTTTTTTTGAAAAAACGCAAACCACTCCAATAAAAATCAATCAGTAAGTTCAAACAATCAACCTCCAACGCGGAGTCAACAATAGGGGGGAGATTCCCCCTCCAAAAAGCCACCAAATCCTTCACGGAAGAGGACCAGCCACAACTGTTTAAAGTTGCTATATAATACAAAGTTCATTTTTTGGGTGCATGTGAAAATTTATTGGGTGCATGTGAAAATTTTATTTTACTTTGTAAGAAAAGAACACGAGAGAAAATATTACCATTGTTATTACCGTTTTTAGTTCAATAATAATATTAAGAGTTGTCAACAATAATATAGCTCTGTTGACATTTTGTAACCATTAGGTTATATGTTCGAATTTCCCTTTCTCCAATATTATTGTAATTGAATAAATAAAGAGATTCGAACCTATAATATCTTCATTGAGTTTACATATTTATTATTAAATAAAATAAATTAGAAATTCATT
Organism: Sicyos baderoa; assembly: GCA_037832685.1. Lineage (NCBI taxonomy): Eukaryota > Viridiplantae > Streptophyta > Magnoliopsida > Cucurbitales > Cucurbitaceae > Sicyos > Sicyos baderoa. Next base: position 5,239,726 of record JBBMEF010000001.1, on the reverse strand, counting down.
TCATTGTTGTCTGATTTGTAACATTATATAATCTTCGTAAGTTCAACAAGAATTTAAAGTAGGAAAATTCAAATGGATGATCTTTAAATAGTAGATATTGTTATTATGCTACTTCTACCATCTCATATGCTACATTTTTTTCTTAAATGAAGGAACTTAATCCAAAATAATTTTGTTTAAAAAAAATGGTGGTAGAAATTAAATTAGAATTAAAAGGGAACAAATGAAATTGGTTATAAATTCAAAAAGCTCCAATTCTCAGAAATATTTCAACCAGTGAACTGAACAGCCATGGCGGCAGTCGCCTGAAGAATTTTCAAGTTCAACAGAAGACTCCATTTTTGCTCTCCTCTCGATAACCAAAACTCTGAAACGGCAACGGCGATCAACTCTGCGGTTCACATCTCCGGCGATGTATTTTGCGAATCTCAACTGTAAATGACAGCCATGGCGGGATTCAGCGTCAAAGCCTCAATTCAGCTTCAACATAGAGTTCTTTCAATATCCTGGTGATTAATTTTTTCTAACCTAACTTCCATTATTTCCGCCGATTGATTGGCTGCGATGAATCTAGCGACCTAGAGAAAGGGATTTGAACGAACTCTTTCGTAGTTATGGTTTGTTTGCGATTTGATTGGCCGGAAATGGATTCTCGTTGTCTCCTTCCGTTGCGTAATAGGTATTTTTTCTACTTTGTTCTTGTTTTGGATTGTATGTTGAAGCGAAGCGATGATCTACAGGGTGAAGAAGAGCAGCGTTGTTGCTTGCTTGAAAACCAGAGTCTATTGCTCGTCAGGTCTTGTTAGGTACACTCCAAAAAGGTCATTAAATGATAAGAAATCGAGAACAACTCCGGCACCGGAAACTGTTAAGGGAAACGATTTCAATAGTGATGCAGTACGGAGAAGTAATTTTTATGATCAAGATGAGAAAGATGATAAGCAAAACTACTCAGCTGGTAGAAGTATGCGAGGTATATGGAAGTTTTAAGTTCGTTGAAATTGTTCTATGTATTTACTTTTCATGATGAGAAGTAATTTCTATGTGTGTTTAAATCCATTGCTTAACTGCAATCCTTGTTATGAACTTGAAACATGGGGTTGAAGGATTATTAAGTTTCATGAAGGAACTTCAATGTCAGGTGAGGAATAAGGGAGTTTTATGGGGGTTGTAGAGACTAGAGAGGATAAATATAAAACATTAGAGCTTTGCATCCAAAAGGTATGGCTTGGAAGATTCCACATTGAAAAGGTGAGTGAGAAGGTGTTACAACCTTTATAAGATAAGTGGTAACTCCTCTCTTTGCCAATTGATTTTGAGATAGAACTTCATGTTATCTAATATAGTTGAGAGCCTTTAAACCCTAACAAGTATTCGATCCAATTAGAAAGCAAAAAAGAAAACTGTGATCCAATTGAAGAAGGATGAACACGAAGAGTGCCATCTTGAGTGGATATGTCGAGGATTCTATATTGGAAAGGTGAGCGTCTCTTGCAAATAAGTGATTATTCCTCTGGTTGTCAATTGGTTTTGAGATGAAACTTTATCATGTCTAATAGTTTTAAATGCCCCTTCTAAGAGGGGAAAGGTGGATTTGGAAGGATTCTAATTGATATCCCAAGAAGTAAGTTTGACCCATTTAAGTACTTGTATTAGTCTTATCTATGGTACTGAATCAAGAGAAACAACTCAGTGAGCTTTACTTTTATTTTTATCCCAAAAATTATTTTTTTAACATACTAGTGATGAAAAATTGTGGCCCTCCCTCTTTGACTTTACCAAAACCACAAAATTACCAAGCAAGTCACATTCAATCTCTGGGGTATTTTTTCTAAGGGAAAGAAGCTGAGACGAGTAACACACTCTTCTTTTAAAGATTTGGTATGAAGAGGATGAAGCTTTGAGCGCGTCCGTATATGATTTTTCAAAATTCATCTGGTGTCCCCAAGGGGTGGCACAAGTGGTTGAAGACTTGGGTTTTGAAGGTGTGCTCCCCTCAAGGTCCCAGGTTCGAAACTCACCTATGGCATTAATTTTTGTAGACACCTCCCGTGTCTCTATTTCTTCGATGTCTCTTGGTGCCTGACCAAGGGACGAGCATGGTTACCCTGGGTATAGTGAAGCTAAGCTTCGATTTCTCGGTTTCAAAAAAAAAAAAAAAATTATTCTGGATTTTTACTTCTTGTTGGAATTTTCCTCTTGCTAGGTGCTAGTATTATTATTACCCTTTTCTGATTGAAGCCAATGAGGGTTTTTTTTTTTTGACATCATCCTTTCATTTCTTCTGTGTTGGCTTCAAAATTTTTTCTATCTTCTCTCTCTTTGGCACTCGACTTTTATGTTTAGGGCTTGAAGATGGATTTGATGACAGTTTGAGCTTTGTTGATGATCTCTTGCAAGAGCCGGATGCAATAGATGAGGAGTCAAATATTTACGACAAAAAATGTTATCATGGAAACATTGATTTGCGGGTAAATATAAGTAAGCAAGATGCTGAGAAATTGGCAGTAAGATTACTTGCATCAAGGTAACGTTAAGGAAGTTATGACTCCTTTCTGTTTATTTTTTGAATCTACCCTTAAATGGTGGTATCTTGGCGTAAAATATCTTCGCTATTTTGTGACTATAGCTATGATTCTCTTATCCATAGCTGGAGAGCTATATTATAAATGACTATATATGAACTGGTCTGTCAAACTATATCACAAGAATGAGTTTTGTGCAGATTTGTATTGAAGTATTTTGCTAGGACTTTGAATTATATATGAACCGGTCTAAAACATTTCTTATTGTGTTAGGAACTTAGGATAATTTAGATTTACCATGTATATTGTTAAAAGAAGAAAAAAAACATGATGACATTGGAAGAGCTTGTGCTTGACCTATTTTTGTAGAACTTACTCGTGTCCACTTTTATATCTACGATTATTTGGACTTAACAACTCAACTTATTTATAATACAACCGTCTTGACTCTACTCCATTTGACTGTTAAAAAGTTCCATGACCAGTGATTGGATACCCTACATGCATTTTGCCTTTTACGACAAGAATATTATGCATGCATTTACATTTTGCAGAGCCTTCACTGTAGTTGAGCTGAGGAAGAAATTGCTTGGCAAGAAGGTCTCTCCTGACACAGTGGAAGCAGTGATCAGCGATTTCAAGAGCAGGTTCTGAATGGCTAAGTAACTTATGATAATGTTTATATTCATCAGCAACTTTTTGTCAACAATATTTTTGACAAATTAGCTTTTCTTATTTGACTCAATAGATTTGACTTATGAGTTTTTAAGCCTGATTCAACCTCAGTTGCAAGAGACATGATCTGCCTCACATATGACATTAATCTTAGCCATGTTATTATATTTTAGGGGGTTGATCAACGATGGCTTGTATGCCGAAGCGTTTTCCCGTTCGAGGTGGTCTTCCTCCAGTTGGGGACCGAGGAAGATAAAGCAGGTTAGTGCTTCTATTTTCTCTTTTGTTTTTTAATTCAACATTTAGGGGCAGAGAATTTGAACCCCCAAAACTTATTGGTTATCAAATCATACATCATGTTAGTTGAACTTAGTTCTGGTTGACGCATTCTATTTTTTTACCCAAAGAATTAGTTTTGTCTTCTTCAATATCTGCCTTTTCATTTCTCATCATTGATAATAAATGTAGGCGCTAGGACTAGAGAAACTTGATTCCTAATTGGAAAGTATTTTGTAGCAGATTTAAGAGAATGATAGGCTATTTTTTGATCAGGCACTTGTAAATAAGGGGATTGGAGGGGAAGTTGCTCAGAAAGCTATTAAACAGGTTTTTGAAGATGGTGAAGAATCTGGTGATGGGATGTCAAGTGTGGGGTTGTCAAAGGTTTCAATGGATCAGTTATTTGTTCAAGCCTCGAAACAGTGGCTGCGTGGCCAGGGTGCGCCCGAAGAGACTAGAAAATCAAGAATAGTTAGGTGGCTTCAATACCGGGGGTTCGACTGGGGTGTCACTAGAACCATTCTAAAGAAGTTAGAAACTGTGTACCCTACTTAGTATTGTAATGAAAATTTCCAAGGATTTGGAAGGCTTTTGGACCCTCCTCTTCTTGGGAAAGGCATTGATTTGGGTTGTTGTATTTGTATCATGGATCTATTTTTCCCTATCTTTTTACTCTTTCTCTCTTAAGCTAACTCATATCACAATCTAGTAATAGAAAATGTGATATTTTAGTCTTCATAAGTTTTGAAACTAAAAAAAAAAAAAAAAAGTTATGGTTAACAACTTAGTTTTTGTTTTCAAAATTTAACTTAGAATTCAAATGTTTTATCAATATTATAAAATTAGTTATAGAGAATTGATGAGAACTTTTTTTTTTAGTACAAATTGAAGAAGGGGATTACAAATACCAATTCCATAAATCGAACTTGTGACTGTGGAGTGGAAATAGATTAACACCAAATTAGATAACCAATCGCGTCATGACCTATTCGATAATTGATGAGAACAAATGATTATTCAACAAATCTTATTTTTCACTTTTCATCAACAATGTTGTAAGGATCGGGTGGAAACTAACCCTAAACTATATAAACCATCAAATTAGTAACATAATTAATAAAATTTTATCTAGCATAAAAATAATTTGTTAATCCCTCTTTTTTTTTTTTTTTTTTTTTAAATCCCTTTTAAATAATGACCAAAGTATCAGTAAGTATCATCAGAATCTACACATCAACAATGATATGGGAATAAATGTTATAAGTTCATCATTGATACACTTCAATATGAAATATGACATATTGCAACTTCCTTCTCATTTATGTCTTGCTCATTGATATACTATTCCTGATGAAATGAAATATGCAAGTAATGTAAAAGAAACAAGTATTTGCCAACAAGAGCATATTAATGTACAACTATGATTCAATAGGTCATAGGTTCGATCTTCCACGACTCTAAATTAATTCAGCTGATCATCATACTAATCATCAATGTAATGCATCAATTCATATATAGAAGGATCCTGAAAGGATGGAAAATATATAAAATACGAATTTCATTTTCTAATGCCTCAAATTGTGATGGCAGAAAACAACAACAATAATGCCCCAAAGCCTTCACACTTTTGTTCCACTAATTTGTATCTCTCTACAGTCAATACGACGATAGGGAAAAAACAATCAGGAAATAAACACACCGAAAAATGCGGTTGTTGCTTATACTTTTGGTTTATACATTCAGCAACATGTTAGGATCATTTCCAAAATTAAATCACATTAACATAGATCTCTAGTCAGGAGAGTAATGTGAGTGAAGTAAACCTAGCATAAGCCACACAAGAGTCGAGATCACCTGCCGATACACCTCATTACCGACGACTTAAGAGCAGATGACAGAAACTTCATACCAGTAGACCCGCCAGGGAAATATGAAAAAGCATAGTATGCAAGTGCAATGACCTGGAGGAACCACATTGTTTCGATTCGGAACAATCGTGTCATGTATGAGTATGATAAAGAAAGTAGGAAATATGAAATGGAATGGACGTGCACATCGTGCAGAATTTATTTGGGCAAAGAGAACAATCATAAACAAACTAGCCTGAAGTAGAAAGATACTGCATTTTTTTTTATTATTACTTATTAATATCGGTAGATTGTGAGTGTTCGAGCCACCTTACGCACACCTTGACTATTCTCACAGTATTCACGAGATATACCGTCTGACCTTACAACACTTTTTATTTTTTTTATATATCCGTGACTGTCTGGGCTATCTTGCACGCACCTCGACTACTGTCACGAGACGTATCGCCTGACCCTACAACATTTGGATGAAAATGAAACTCGTAGGAAATTAATTCCTAGAAAGATGGTTACCATGGATTGAATCATTCATCTCTTAGTTCCCCCAAGACCCTCTTAACCACTAGGCCACTCCACGATAGTTGTTTGACCTTACAACATTTGGATGTCAAGAAAATCCATAGAAAATTAATTTTTAGGTAGATGGCTGCTACTATGGATTGAATTCATAACTTTTTGGACTCCTAAGACCTTTTTGATCACCAAGCCAACCCATAATAGTTAAAAATATTGCAATATGGGAATAAAATTAAGTACAATAATGAAGAAAGTGTTTAGATACCTGTAATACAGAGAAGATAACTGAGAGAATATAGCTGTGAAGCCCCATGGAAACATATAAAGTGCCCAGCATACAGCCAATAAAGATAACTGTGAAAAGAAGTCTCTGCGTCGCGAAACGAAGGGGGGAAAACAGAATAGAATCAGCTAAGGTATCGAGAGGTTGGGGGTAGAAATGTAATAAAAAGAAAACATTTAGCTAAGATACCTCTTTTGAGAACATATGTGCAAGCTGATTCTGTGTACCCTTGAGTGCAAAGAAGGATCCAATGATGAAGCAGCAGCCAAGGGTAAAGCAGATGGCAAACTTTTGTGGCATCAGAACCATGACAGGAAGGAACATGGTAAACGAAATGAAAATAAAGAAAACTCCAGTTGCTAGAAATAAACCAAAATACATCAGGGCTTTTCCTGAGGGAACATTGCTAGTGGCAGACTGGAGGTTTCCAGGAAGTTCTCTCACTCCTTTAGTAACCCTATAAAAGGATCAAATCACAGAACAGTCAGAAAATTATGCAAATTAAACAAGTATTTTTTTTTTCTTTTGAAACTAGGGTAATCACGTCTGCCCCTAAGTCAGGCACCAGGAGACATCGAAGGAATGGCGACACAAGAAATGTCTACAAATTAATGTCACAGGTAAGTCTCGAACCTGAGACCTTGAGGGGAACACACCTTCAAAGCCCAAGTCTTCAACCACTGCACCACTCATTGGGGACAAATTAAACAAAGTAAATGATTTTAATAAATGAAAAAATGTTAGTAGCCTTGTGAAAGAAATGGTTGACGAGAGTCTCTCAAATAGTTTTTCTTTTTTTTCTATAGGAAACAAAGAGAAAATGTATTCATATCAACAAAAGAGAGAGCCTAGGGCTCGGGTGGGTAGAGAGAAGTAGAACCCCATCCAAAAACAAACTACATGATCAGAGTTTTCCAATCACTAATAATCATCAATAGGTTGTAGTTACAAAAGAATTTTGAAGGTAAAGTCCACCAAGAAGCCAAATTTTGGACAAAATTACAAAAGAATCAAAATAGAGAGACTTGTCTTGAAAGGATCTATCATTTCTTTACATCCACAAGTGCCAGGCAAGAGTTCTAGTAGCATAACTACCCAAAATCCTCGCCTTGCCCAAAGGGTTCCACCCATTAAGGCTTCCAAAAGCCAATCATCAATCTCTCGGTGAAGGCACTCAAATGGATGGCTTTATGAAAATCCTTAGTAAGAGTACCAGGTTAAAATGAGGCGTCAGACGATTGAGAACTTAGCTCAGTGCCTTAGAAGTGACTTTATTAGTTGGAAATTTTTTTAATGAAAAATGAGCAAAACTGCCAAGGAGTTCTCAATGTGGACAACAACAAGCGATTTGTCATTTATTTTGAAAACCAGTTCAATCACTTGTAGATTGAGCCCCTTAAGCTTTCAATATCTCTAGTTAAAGCACCTTGTCTTTCATTGTGGCTACCTACCTAAGAAATATTTTTTTACGAGTTACTTTGACAACCAAATGTAGTAGTCAAGAAGTGAAAATAGTCGAGATATGCATTTTTTTTTTTTGAAACAGAAACAGTTTTATTGATTAATGAATAATGGGATAAAACCCGGAGGCCATAAATGGCAATACAGATGATAAGCTAATGCAAGAAAGAAGACCAATTATTTACAAAATAGGAAAGATCATAGGAGGAGAGAGGAGTTGAGTCCCTGCACCAAAAGAATACAGTAGACAGTGTCCATTCCATGATATGATCTTCTGATTTGTACGAATCCTTGAAAACTCTGGCGTTCCGCTCATTCCAAATAATCCATAAGAATGCCCGACAAAATGATAGCCAAAACAGTTTCTTCGATCTCCTGAATGGGAACCCAACCAATATGGTAAAGAGAAAGGATTTCAAGTCCTGTGGAAAGGCCAAAGACCAACCGAAAGCCTGTAAAACCAAATTCCAAATGCCCTTTGTGAATGGACAAAAAGCAAAGAGATGCATTTGGGTTTCATTCGTTGAATTACACATCACACAATGTCCAGGAGAGAGTGTCATATAAGGCATCCGCCGTTGTAATCTGTCAACTGTGTTGATCGCCCCTCTGCTAAGTTCCCAGAGAAAAATTTTAATTTTCTTTGGATAATGACCCTTCCAAATTGCCGAGTATAGGTCTTTGTCGATTAAACGTCCACCCTGCAGCAAGGAAGTTGCAATAGATTTAACCGAAAATTATTTGTCTGTTCAAGCCCCCATTTCCAAGAATCCGCAGTGTTGCGAAACCGAAAACGGTCCAATAGGACAGATAGAGCAGCCCATTCCATAGTCTCTAGATCATTTAGGTTCCGACGAAAATTAAGGTTCCAGGATGCAAATTCAGGTATCCAATTGTCAATAATGAGCGAGTCCGGAGAATCAGACAAACGGAATAGCCGTGGGAAAGCTAAATCACAAGGCCCACAGGAGAGCCATGATCTTTCCAGAAACGAACAGTCAAGCCATTGCCAACAATACGAGAAACATGAGGACGAACAATATCCAGCATCGAACAAATTGACCTCCATGGGGCACGGTAAGATGCTGATCTAATAGGAAGAGGCCAGCCCCCTGGAGAGTAAATCCCATAGTACTTGGCATCAATGAGGCGCCGCCATAATGCTGATGGTTCAGTAAGGTAGCGCCAAATCCACTTGGTAAGTAAACTGGTATTGCGGACTCTCAGATTCCCAATACCGAGCCCACCCATCAACTTAGGAAGTTGAGTAGCTTCCCAATTAACATTATGCAAACCCCATCACCTTTAGCACCTTCCCAGAAAAAATCTCTAAGTGTTTTCTCAAAACGATTTATAACCTCAGTAGGAACTCTAAAAAGAGAGAAATAATAAATCGGCATACTGGCAAGAGTAGCTTGAACCAAGGTATGTCGTCCTCCCTTAGAAATAAAAACATACTTCCAATAGTGCAATTTCTTTTCCATACGCTCAAATAATGAATTCCAGAAGGATAGAGATTTTTGATTACCTCCGAGTGGCAAGCCTAAGTACATAGATGGCCACGAACCTAGCTTGCACCCAAAATGATTGGAGATCCATTCTAAAATATCAAGATCGGTGTGTATACCAACCACTTCACTTTTGGATAAATTAACCTTCAAACCAGAAGCACGTTCGAAGACTTTAATAACCTTAAATAAATTTTCCAAGTCCGTTCTATCAGCAGTAGAGAACAAGAGTGTATCATCGGCAAATTGCAGATGGTTGATAATAAACTGTGATGAACCAACAGAATGAGCATGAATTTGACCAATAGCAGCACAGTGAGTCAGTAATCTACTAAGGCAGTCCGAGATCAGGACAAACAAAAAAGGGGAGAGAGAGTCTCCTTGGCGAATACCCCTAGAAGGGATAATTTTACCTTTAGGTCGACCATGGATAATTATAGAATAGTTTGCACTAGATATGCAACCACGAATCCACTTCCTCCAAACCACTCCAAAGCCTTTCGCAGCTAGAATCCCATCCAGAAAATCCCAATCCACAGTGTCAAAAGCCTTCTCAATATCAAGCTTAATCACTACACCAGCTTTGTTATGCACTGACCAATCATCAATGATTTCGTTGGCCATAAGTGATGCATCAAGGATTTGTCTGTCCTCCACAAATGCCAATTGATTCTCAGAAATAGTGGATGCGAGGATGTGTTTCAGACGATTGGATAAAGCCCGTGCAATAATCTTATACACACAGGAAATCAGGCTGATCGGCCGAAAGTCTGTGACGCTTTTGGAATCCAGCTTCTTAGCAATCAAACAAATATAAGTCTCGTTTAAGGAGACATTAATAATACCAGTGTTGTGGAAATCAGCCGCCAGAATAAGCAGGTCCCCTTTGAGAAGCTCCCAAAAGGAAACAAAAAATTCAGCAGTAAAACCATCCGGGCCAGGAGTCTTATTTGAGCCAAGCTGTTTAACTGCACCATAAATCTCTTCCTCTGTGAAAGGCATCTCTAGCCTAGCCGATTGATCACATGTGATTGGTTTCCAGTCAAGATTATCCGGCAAGAATGGTGAGTCACTGGACTTAGTGAATAAGGAGGAAAAATAGCTAATAAATTCCAATTCAATGGCAGAGGAACTTAGTAGGCTATGACCATCCCGAGAAATAATTTCAGAGATACAGTTCTTACGTCTTCTGGCAGCCACAACACGATGAAAGAAACGTGTGTTTTCATCACCGTCCTTAAGCCATTTCAATTTACAACGTTGCTTCCATGCAATATGTTCACGGACAGATTCTAGTTCTATTTGCTCTCGGATATGACGACGAGAAATTAACTGTTGTTCATTTAATGAATGGGTCTCCTCCAATGCATCCAACCGCCCAAGGGATTCACATAATGACGTGAGACTATTAGCTTCCAATCGCTGAGTTCTGCACCAAGATTTAATAACATTTTTCAAACCTTTCAACTTAAGCATTAGCCCATGTCCAGGTCTTCCAACACATGGGTTAGATCTCCACCAATCTTCAATCAATAACCGGAGGGATCGATTTGTAAGATAACAATTCTCAAATCTGAAAGGACAAGGGCCCCAAACAATGCTGCCAAAAGTCAATTCCAAGGGGAAGTGATCCGAAGT
>JBBMEF010000001.1:5199039-5228873 GCA_037832685.1 Sicyos baderoa | reverse complement strand
GAAAAAAAAGGGAAAAAAAAAAAAAAAAAAAAAAAAAAAAAAAAAAAAAAAAAAAAAAAAGCAAAGAAGAAAAAGAGAAAGTGAGATTGAGAGAATAAGGCAGTGAGACTTCAAGAATTGGGAGGTGGGAAACTGAATCAATTCATTTTAATTCACTAATGTATAAAACTTAATTGATTAACGAACTTTTCAAATTAGTCACATTCAAAAAACAATTATAAATATGAATCACTTAACAAAAATATTAGCAATCATAGTCATAAGTATAATAATAATATGGTATTCATAAAACATAATATTGTTATGATACACAATACATATTGTATTAATAATAAACAATACTATATTAATATTATACAATATTATATTAATAAATATTATTGCAAATATTTTTAAATTTAACTACATTTATAATTATTTGTTAGAATAGATCATCCACTACAATTTCTCTTTTGATTAAGGGTAATTATTTTTCTATTTGAAGTTTATCATTGTTATGTGTGGCCCAATACCAATACAATACCCCTTCTCATTCTTTAAATGCAATTTTTCATTTTATCTACAATACTTGCTCTACATTATGATATTAGTGGCCATAAGTTTAAATATGGTGGAGGATGCATGTAATCCTAATCTTGTGGATGAAGTTTAGATATGGTCATTGGCCTATCTAGACAATCAAATAGAAACTAATCCTTGGCTTTATCCCTTGACAAATTTCAAGTACTTGTTTCACTTGTGTATTCTCCTTGGGATGAGGATATATTAGTTTTTTTTTTTAATTTTGAAAACCCTCATCCACAAGATTAGGATTACATGCACCCTCCACCATATCTAACATTCATGGCCACAAATTATGTGGAAGATATTGGATATGTTCTATCAAACCCAATAAAAATATCAAGTTTCTATCTCAATGATGATGAAATTTGTGAAAATTTCTTAGAATAAGAAACACCATCACACCAAAATAGTAACACATATCCTTTGAAATGAATTAGGGAGCAGGGACAAGAGATGTAGATACACATGCTTGAGGGAAGAAGAAGATCAAGCGGTATTATTCTACAGTTCATTCAGCCACACAATTGAAGTCAGTTTAGTATTTGTAGCCAGCTTCGTAGAGGCTCTCCGAGGCCAATGCGCCGCCGCCGCTGCCACCACCATACTTGCCGAGCGTGGCCTCCGAGTTGGCCTTGCACCTAGCTAAGAAGCCTTCTTGCGCTTTCTCAACATTCTCCTTCTTCCCGCTCCATATCTTGAGCGTACTTTGCTGCAATGCTCGCCCAAATGAGAAGGAAAGAGTCCATGGCTTCAACACTTCCAATTTGTTAATGGCATTTAGGTTGAGTGTGGCTTCTTCTTCGCTCTGTCCTCCGGACAGGAAGACAATCCCCGGGACAGCAGCTGGGACCGTCCGACGAAGTGCAGCCACCGTATATTCTGCCACTACCTCTGGAGCTACCTATTATTACATAACATAATCTTTAAGATAAGTGTGTTTGATTGCATATGCTACTTGAAACGCTCAGCGCTTATGAATTTGCACACTCAAAACTACCATGTCTCTCTTTCAAAAGTCATTAGGGGAAAAGATGACTGATAATAAATAACTTCTATACGTCTCCAAGGAGTGGCGTAGTGTTCGAAGGCTCCGATTTAGGCTTTGAAAGTGTGCTCTCCTCAAGGTTTCAAGTTCGAGACTCACTTGTGACATTAATATAGACACCTCCCGATGTCTGGCTAAAGGACGGACGTGGTTACCCCAGTTATAGTGGTTTCCGAAAAAAAAATAATAACTTCTATATTACTTCAAAGTATAGTCATTTGAACTTCCTGGCCACTCTTAAAAGACCTGGTGCGAATTTAAACTAGGGAAAAGAACAAGGTCGAGAATTATCACCTTTGGGCTGCCGGAGCCAGGGGTGACCATGTTGGGCTTGAGGAGGGTCCCTTCGAGAAGCACATGGTGGTCACTGAGCGCCTTGTAAACTGCAGCCAGCACAAGCTCAGTAGCAGCAGCACACTTTTTGATATCATGAGGCCCATCAGTGAGGATTTCAGGTTCCACAATAGGAACCAACCCATTCTCCTGACAGATAATGGCATAGCGAGCCAAGCCCTGCGCGTTCTGTTGGATAGACAACTCAGAGGGCTCAGAGGCGCCAATCTTGAGAACAGCACGCCACTTAGCAAAGCGCACACCGGCCTTGTAGAACTGTTGGCACCGAGCCCCAAGGGAGTCGAAGCCTTGGGTTGTGGTCTCACCATTGGTGCCAGCCAAATCCACAGTGCCCTTGTCAACTTTGATGCCTGGAATTACATTGTTCTCTTGAAGCACTTCCACGAACGGCTTCCCATCTGATGTGCTTTGGTAAAGGGTCTCTTCGAAGAGGATTACACCTGAGAGAAAAGAGAGAGCATTGGGAGAGGTAAAGAGAAGCTCACGAAGCGCTTGGCGGTTGGACTCCACGTTCTCAACGCTTATGCTCGCCAACCGCTTCCCAATTGTGCCTGTGCTCTCATCAGCCGCTAATATGCCCTTCCCTGGGGTTGCAATGTACTTGGCATTCTTAATCAGCTCCTCTGCACAAAGAAAAACTTGAACTTTTTAGAACACATCACAAAAACATATACATTATAGATTGAGAGAGAGAGGGAGAGAAGGGTACCTGCATACTTTCCAACAAAGGCAGACATGGTTGAAGGTGAAGGGAAAAAAGGTTCTGATTCTAAGAGATGGAAAGGTGAGGGACGAAAGAACAAAAGCTGAAGGCTTCAATATATATAGATAAAAGCTTGATCATGGAATATACTGGCAGAATCAGAGCCCATGCAAATGCATGGACACGTGTCACAAAGTTAGCCTAACGAGGGTTATCGAGGTTGGATAGAGGAATGAGTGATGGCTTTCCAAGCCAAGTGGCAGCTGGCAACTCATCCCCCCTCAATTATCCATACCCCATACTTGAAAAGAAAGCTAATGGTCCTCACTATATCTTCCCCTTCAGCTGCACTTCTAAACAAAGTTGTTTTTTGGATTTTCTCTATAGCCATTCTTTTTCTTTCCATAATTCCCCCTCATCTGTTGGATACAAGTTCAAAATCTATATGACCTTAAAATAATCATTCAAATATTTCATAATCTCTTTCTTATACATCTAAGGGTATAAAAACAACCAGCCAAGCTAAATGAAAGAATCAAAGATTAGAGTACAACACTAGTAGAGCACACTAAAGCTATTTCAATTCCTGTTTAATAGAGTTGTTTAGCTTTATACTATCTCTGTGCAAATGTATTTGCAGTAAATGCTTCTCTCTTATCTCTATCCATAGTATATATTGCAAGGCATGCATAACATAATCAAAACGCAACTACAAAGCCAAAGAGTAAGAAGAATAGTAATAACAATAATAATAGTAATAATAATAATGATAATATAATCAATAATAATAATAATGAGCGTTTGTTTCCATTAAGGCACTTATGAGTCAAAATTGTTTTCTTCTAAACACCCCGTGAAATATAATAACCACATTATTGTGAGGTAGGATAATCTCTCTCCACGATCAACGACTGGCTATGATTTTTGTGTTTGTGGGAGTGTTATTACTTGAAAGAACAACTACTGTGGAGAGGCCTCACTTGTTCATCATCGTCGGTTCCAAAATATCGGTCCCCAAACTCACCCATACCAGGTACCACACGAAAATCTTCATTCAGACCGGTCTCAATTTCAGATGTCACAATCTTTATTCTTGGAAAACGTTTACACACCACATGTACGCCTTGAGGTGCCTAGGGTGAGGAAAGTGACATTTCAATAAGAAGGAAGGAAAAAATAAAATGAATTTCACTCACTTAGTAAACTTACTGATATGAGATTGAGAAATATAATATTAGGCTCTGGAACACCCTTGCTAATGAGCAAAGAAATAGCTTGCACCGCTGAGTTTCCTAAAAAATGTCAAGACTATCAGACCTACTCACACCCAAGAGAATAAGATAATTAACTTTTTTTTATATACATGAATATAGTTTGTTGGGGACAGCTTACGCACACCTCGACTATTGTCACGGGGCATACCGTCTGAGTCTCCAACATTTGGATGTCAAAGAAATCTATAGGAAATTAATTCACTGGGCCACTCCATGATAATTAGAGAATAAGATTTTTTTTTTTTTTTAATTAACTGTGATTGATTTTATAAAAACTTTTCAACTTTTGGCTCCTAGCCCTCCCAACCCGCCTGATTCATGTCATCACATTACAGTAATCAATGGCCATAAAAGCTTAAAATTTGAGTTGAGCAGGCAGGAAGAATAAATTGTAAATTTTATGGAGTATGAGCTAACATAACAGAACAGCTAACCTGTGCCTAGGATGGGATCCAATAGTAATACATGCCTATTGGAGATATCCGAGGGTAGTTTTTCATAAATTAGCTGCACAAAACATACAACATCAAAACCATGTCAATTTGTGTATGCAAATTGCGAGCTTATATTTTCTTGGGAAACAATATCGAAGAAGAGATCAAAACAAGAACATACCTGCTGGCCGTTGTCACCTTCCCTATGTATGAGAATCTTTCCAATTTTGATGCCTTTACAACATGCTCGCAGAGCATTTTCCATACTCTCGCCACTGAAATAAGTATCAACAATGTAACTTATAAGGATCAAAATAAAGACACAATATCTATAGAATTTAGGCACACATCTTTAGTGGACTGAAACAAACATTTTGGTACCCAGTTAGAAGAAAAAAGTCTAAAAGCTACAAAAAGAATTGAGATGTACGTCTAACCTCCGGATGACAGAAACACCACATAACCTCTTGCAGAAATCGACACCGCTATATACAGATCCTGTGTTGACACCAAAAACTTTCAAGTTCTAGCGGCAATAAAAGTATTCCACAACGTATAAATAAAATGGATTACATCACATCTCAAAAGAGAACCCAAATGAAGACAATTGAGTTACTACTAAGCATACTGCATCATCATTGTGTTCAATACATATCTTAGTGAGAAAGTTACAACTTGAGGATATCTATATGCAGGTAATCAATTTTGATTTATGATAAAGCAAGGAAGAACTTGCTTGTTTATATGAACGGATGAGTTGTCCAATTCTTTTAACAAGATATAATTTGTTGTGCCTGCCCAAATGGCAACGTTCATGAGAAGAAAAACGAAAAACATGACAGTAAATGGTAAATGTGACAGTAAAGGCTCAAAAAATATATTCAAAAGGAAAGCAAATAAATGCATAGATACCCATCCCAAATGGTTGATAAATTAAGATTTAATGCCAGAAGCCTAAATCGCATAAATGCATTGATAGAACGTGTTAATTGGCTTACCAGTTGGAGTCGTGACCTGCTTTTCTGTAAATGGTAAATGTCCCAGACCATGTTCAACAACCTAAACCAAGGGTCAGGAAATCATTATTTTATAGGAAACTAAACATTTCATTAATTAATAAATGAAAGAGTTACAAAAACCTATTGAAACAACTACGGCAGAAAAAAACTGAGATGAAGAGATATGGTTAGGAAGTCATGACAAGAAATAAAAATCAAAGAGAAACTTCTTGGACAATGGCTATAAGGAAAGTTGACCCGCTCATGGAATAAAGGTTACTATAGGCACAGAACTCACCAGACGAATCAATCGGTCAGCATAAAACACAAAATCATGCTTTGTAGTCTGAGCATCTCGTATTAATGTATGCATGCCTCGAATCTGGAAGGGAAAAAAAAAAGGAAGCAGCATTAATCCCCAATAAAACTAAATAAAGATGCTAAAAAAAGATTTAAATTATGCTTAGCATTAGAGTAAATAGCAAAACACACCGTAGACAGGTTTAAATACCTGAAAGGTAGACTGGATGACATATAAATTAGGGTAGATTTTACAAAGATCATGTTGACCAAGCTTCGTGCGAATATGTTGCACAATCAAATCGATAGCAACATGATTATCACCCCCTCTGGGAATGATGATATCAGCATACTTTTTAGTTGGAAGTATGAAGTCATCAAAAGCAGGCTTTACAAATTTTGAATACTGCATCAACAGGACAGCATAAACACTATGATTTATATGCACATAAATTAGAAAAGCATAATTTAGAAACAGCAGAAAGTTTAAAAACGTTTATTTATAAAGTCAACTTCCAATGAAAGTCAAATGTGCAGAAAACAAGAAAGATAATTGGAATAAATACAAGATAGTAGATTATTTCCAAGCATTTATCATTTGCATATGAAAGAAAATCCCTCAAAAAAGCACTCCAGTTACAAAAAAATATAATATATCGATAGCCAAGCATAGTTCTAAATTTCGTGAATACTTGATAGTACAAAACTACAAACCTGATCAAGTACTGCAGCTATGTCTCTTGCCTTCTCCCCAGTATCACGCCTAATCCTTCTCGCCAAACGAATATCAGCATCTGCACTGAAAAGTATAAAATATGAAGCAATTATTCGACTTGGTGGGTTCAATATTTCCCCAAGTTTAGGATGTGCCATAGAAAAATGTTTGGTTTATGATACACAATTTTAAATGCATATTCTTTGTAATCATTGTATTAAAAAAAATCTGAAAAAAAAAAAAGAAAACCGTTCTCATACCACAAACTAAAGTGAAGCCTTACCATCTCATGTTAATAAGAATGGTTGTATTTTTATCTCATCAACCATCTCCACCCAAACACATAGACCACAATGAAAAAATAAATAAAAAATAGAGAGAGAGAGAATAAAAAACTTCATTTCAAATCTGATAATCTCTAGACAAATTTTAGATGTGTCCTAGAAAAATGTCTTAGAAACCTGTATCAACAAATATCTTCCTAAAGTCCCAAAAGTAGAGACAAAGACAAAGGACCTCCACAACTTAATTTCAGATCCAAAAAGTCCCGAAAGCAAATAAAGTTCATTTCATAGAAAAATACAAACATCACATTCAAAAGTAAGGATAAAACATAGAGACCTGTATCAACAAATATCTTCATATTCATCAGTTCTCGAACGCGAGGGTCATGAAAAACTAGAATTCCTTCCAAAATGATAACATCCGCAGGGTTAACCTGCAAATGAGAATAGACAGTAATTGTGTCAGAAGAACAAAAAAATAAAAATGGAAATACATGATGCCATGACATATATGTTGGATTCATTTGTGAGAATCACAATAAAATATAGACTAGACAGTTTAATGAAGGCAGAATAAAAAATCCTCCATAAAATCAAACACCTCCCCAATCCCCATTATAAATCAAATAAAAGTTGTATAAAAATAATAAATGTTTTAAAGCAAGGTATAAATTAGTCTATCAAGCATTCATCAACTTATAACTTTTACCCACTGAATAAGTCTCTTTACATCAAAAGTATGTACTTTACCTCCCAGATCAAACTCAAATTATCAAAACCTGAACAGAGTATAACAGCAGAATCAAACTTATTGTACAGGCATGTCCTAATTCCTATGCTCCACATAGAATAACAAAATTAAAAAGTAAGAAAAGCAAAAGGATAAATAACATTTTAATCACAGTTAAAGAATGGCAGTTATATCTAATTCTCATACCCTTCTGGGTGGAAACACGTTATTCTTATAACTCTTGAAGTCATATTTTGGAATATTTACAGGCTCCCCATGCCTCAATTTATCCATCGAACTTAAAAGCTCCTCTGTATCAAATGCATCTGATTCAAGAAAATTTACAAGCATTCCATCAGTTTTTTGCACCCCAACCCAGAACACAACTATAATATTTACAAAACCCATGCAGTATATATAACCTCACCAATAGATAGTCCTTCAGAATATTATTAAGATGACATACCATACCTATGATTGGTCATTGATAACTAGATCAGCCAAGTAAAAGTATAACTTGGAGAATACTAACATTCAAGATTTTCAAAGGGTTAAACCTATGATCCTCTCTAAATATGGCATATTTAGATGATTCTCACCCTTCAGAATGTTCAAATATTTATTGACTTGTAAACGTGTATTTTTAAACCTAAATTGCAGGCTTTATGTCACCCCAAAATGTTGACGAGAATAACCAGTTACCACAACCTCTTACCCATTAAGCCATAACATTAGCAAAGCAGAGCAGAAAACCAGAAAAAATGGAGTAGTATATAGAGAACAGTAACATGAACTGAGTAAAATAGATGACAGGAAGACAAGGAAGATGCAAAAAATTTAAACAAACAATTAAGTAATTTTCAATGAAGAATATGTCATCGAGAGAAATATTAGCATCAAGATATATTTCAAACAATTCAATGATGAAATATCACGAGAATTATCCGATTATTCTAAGACACTAAACAATAAATTAAACTTACCAGGATGGTCAAAGTTGTATTCATGTACTTGTGTAAGTTCTTCAGAAGTCAAATTATGATAGAAAGAATCCTGAGACCAACAAGTAAAAGTAATATAAATATCAGTGTCAGAAGCTCAACAGATTTAAATCCTCACTTATGATTCTCCTCCATGCTCCATAGAACCAAGTGGCAAAAGATGGTGGTAGATTAAGTTTTTAAAATCAATAAATAAGGAGACTGTATTGAGTATTCATTCCAACCTGTTGATGTTCTTGAATTCTCCTGTTTAGTTGCTCAAATTGTCAACTTAAAGGTAATCAATCTAACTACCAGTAAACAAAATTTGCATCGAGAAAAGCTACCTGGTTCACAAGAACGACTCGCTGGTCATGAAGTTGATGAATGATCATATCACAAACTGTAGTCTTTCCAGAGGCCGCACCACCAGCAACCCCTTCAAAGATAAAGAAGATTTGTGAGACGTAGACATAGATCAAAAAGACCCAAAAATTTGAGAATGTTGGGTTTGTGAACCGTAGACATAGATCAAAAAGACCCAATAATTTTAGTATGTAGGGTGCAGATCGATGACCATGCATCACAACATTACCCATCACACAATCTTTTTTAAATGTCAGTTCCATCCATTTTAATCTATAGGTTGTTTGTGAATTCTAAAGAGACAAAAATCATGAAATACTTGCCAATGACAAAAGGTTGTTTTTGAAAATTTTCAGTTTCTGACACCAAGCTCTTCGTATGTCCATTTTGTTGCTTTGAACTATCCATATGAAGTCCAGAAAAATGCACGCCGGAGGCCTGTATTAAATCAACAACTGAAGCAGAGCCCATGCCCAGGATCTCACCTATAATAGACAGCAACTAGCAATTATTGTTCCTAGTTAATAGAGGAAAACAATTTAGCATATTTTCAACAGCACAAAGCCATTCATAATCAATTCCTTTACACCCAAGTCCCTATAAAATAAGAACAATCAGCTGTAATAGTTTAAGGACTAAAACACAATAAATAGCCTCAAGATAAATATGAAAAGTTACAAAAGCCAATGAGACAATAGAGAAATATATTCCATCCAATCACAAAACCATCAGCATGAACTGTGTAATTTCTACTCTTATCAACCCAGAAAAACTTCTTTTATTCAACAATAAACAACCAGCACAAACTCTGAACCATATCATACAGAAATATATTCCATCCAATCACAAAACCTTACACAAACAGCATCTCATAAACACAGTCGACTGAACTCCAAACAAACACATACAAAAAAGCAGATTCAGATTTTTGATGACTGAAATCAACAGAATTAACAAATCAAAAACTGGAGTTCGCAATCGCAATCGCAATCGCAACAGAAGTAGTATGCATCAACCGAACTACATCCAAGAATCCGCAAACGAAAATGGATGAATTCCATGAAATCACAAAACCTCACACAAACAGCATCTCATTAACATAGTCCAAACAAACACACAGAAAAATCAGATGCAGATTCTCGGAGACTGAAATCAACAGTTCGCAGGCTGCATTAATCGAACTACATCCAAAAAAAAAAAAAAAAAAAAAAAAATCGAAGTTGCGTTACGCATACCAGTAAGATTATGCAGCAGATCCAATCGAAATCAGTGCGGCGATCAGGTCGCGAATCCAAATCTCCCTTTTTCAAAAAAGAAATATTGTTTATTACCGGGAAGTGGATTAAAGTAATGGAAAATTGAGAATCTGAGGTTCGGTCAAATTGATGAGGAAATTAAAATTGAGAAAAATTGCCGATGAAGTACTCGGCCCGGAAATTTGTTAAGAACAAGAACAACAAAGAATCAAGAACAAGAAATTGAAGCTTTTATTTATTTATTTTTTCTCAGATACGGCAGTCTATATAATGGGACTCGTAAGATGGAGGTGGGCCCTCATGCCCGGTGCTCAAATCAAAAAAATATATTATTTCATAAATATATTATCTTATTTTATTTTTATTTTTTAAATTTGGGAGAATTTGCGTATATTATATTAAGGCAAAAAAAAATTGCATAAATAGCAAAATTATGAAAATATTTGTAAATATAGCAAAATTAGATTTATAGACTCCATCAATAGTGTCTGATAGACTCTATCAATAGTGTTTGATAGAGTCTATAAAAAAAAATTGCTATATTTACAATATTTTTAAAAAGTTACTATAATTCTAATGTAAAGCAGAAAATTTGCTATAAGTGCAAATTCCCTTAAATTTATGTGTACAACAATTAATTTATTTTAAATCAGGTTTGTGGTTTAGTTGATTGATTATTTGGTGTTAATATCTTTGATTTTTTTTTTTTTTTTTTTTGAGGAAGAACATCTTCGGTTTGTTAGTCTCTCTTCTCTCAATTTATATTAAAATTTTATGATTTTTCTTAATTTTTTGTATCCGATGATTTTTCTTAATTTGGTATCTACATCTTACTTACTTTCAAAAAAAACTTTTGTTATCATTTTTAAAATTTAGTTATCATTTGCGTACTTTTTTTCAAGAAAATATGAATATTTTTGTATAAAAATTGAGTGAGAATAAATTTAAATTTTAAAAAATAGGAATAAAAAATCAAATGATTGTCATTTTTTGTTCGTGTTTAAAATTTAAATGTGTGACTACTACTTAATTTTCATTACTTTAATATCTACACTTTATTTGTGTGTAAAAAAATAATAATAAAATCTAACAAAAATAAAAATTAGTTTTAAAGTATTTGTTTTGATTTATAAAAATTGGTTATGATTCACTTACTTCATAAAGAGAAATGAAATCATAGTAGATAGTTTTAGTAAATTTAAGCTTAAATTTTAAAAATGAAAATATCAAATATCTATCAAATGAGACCTTAGTAACTAAATCATACATCATAGATCGTGTCAATTAAGTTTAACTTTAAACAAATTCTAATAGTTTCATAATTACTGAAAAATGCATATAGTATGATCGGTTAATTAAGAGGAACAATTCAAAACTTTCACCACAAATATTACTAAATAAACTAATATTCAAAAATTATAACTCGCTAGCAAGAATATCGCCTTTCATAACTTAAAGAGGTGTTTGTTGTAAGAGATCAAATTAAATAAGAGAAATAACTTTCTTTCCTACGTTTAGATCACTATAAAAAAAAAAAAAAAAAAAAGAATTCAAGTAATTACTTATTAATTTTTTATGTAATAATTATTTATTCTCCTCATACTCACTTTTCATTCGTCTCAAAATTAGCGTTAATTTTTTTCATAAAATTATTTTATTTTAAAAATATTTATTTCCACCTCAAAACATAACTACTGAGTTAGATTGTAAAGGACTTCTAATCTCTTCTTAAATGTCTTTGTGCTACCTATCCTACATAATAATAATAATTTTCTACAATAATCATTTATCTAAAATATATAGAGAAAAAGTTGATAAATTTTAATTTGTTCATAAAATAATAATTATACCTAAATAAAAAAAGTATCATGAAAACAATTTTCGAATACATCATTAAAATCCGGTACTTGAAAATACATAAATGAAAATAAAACAGCTTTCAGTAATAAACTGATATTCAAATCGATGATTATTTTATTTTTATTTTATTTTACAAGAAATCGATGATTAATTAATTATAAAGGAATATGATGAAAGAAATAATATATGCCAAAAGAATCAACGGTAGTGCGGTCGGGCGGTGACAGTCGTACGGCGGTGCTGGGGAAGAACTTGGCAAAAATTACGATTCCACCGTGGCACTGAATCGGATGTGGGCCCACATCTTTAATTCTCATACTATTGTTGATTTCTTTTTTTATTTTATTTTATTTGAAATACTATCATTCATTTCTGAATCATACTATTCTGTAATTTCCTTATAAAAATACATTTTTGCTTTTCCCAATAAATGGTCCATGTTCTTTTCAATTATTTAATCTATCATTATTACTTTTTCATTAAAAAATTTCGTACAAAGTTATGTTCATAAAAATAGACCAATGTTTTTAATACCAAGATGGTTTAAATAATTGTAGGGTGTAGGATTTTTTTTTTTTTTTTAAGTATAAATTGGGAGAATAAAAATTACAAATATCAATTTTAGAGATCGAACTCTGAATTAAATTTCTACCATCGAATAATTGGATTCTGCTCATTTTTATAAGAAAAAGTTAATTGTGTTTGTTATGACAAGTAGAGACTAGGGTATAGAGATTTAATATGACTTTTAATAGTTGGGTTATGCTCATTTTTATAAAAGAAAATTAATTGTGTTTATTATGATAAAACGAAGTCTAATAATAATATAGTATTCATGTTTTCTAATTGAAAAGGTGTAGATTTTTCGACTCAAATAATATTAAATAGTTGTAGGGTACAATATGTCTTATGACAATATATATTGAATAATTTGTGTCAAATATGTAATTTGTATCTAACAATTATAGGTTGATCTATTGATCCCATAAGGACCTTGTTGATCACTCAATGCTTAGAGATAATTAACTTATCAGGTACATTGATAGCATGGGCACCTACCCCTTTGTTTTAATTTAATTTGGATCTTAGTGGTTGCATTTTTTTTATAAAAAAAAAATGGGAATATATTAGTTGAGGTGAGCTACTTCCGCCAAAAATAAAGAATCGAATTTTATTGACTTTTATCCTTTAAAATTCCTCATTTATAGGTAATTGTTAAAAATGAATTAAAATAGTTTTCATTGAATGGGTCGATGACGCAATTAATTATGTAATTTGGTGTTATACATTTCTACAATCACAGGTTTGATCCATAAAATTATATATAACGATCCATTATTCTAAATAAAAAAGATCAAGGCAGGTAACCTCAACTTTATTGAGTGGATTGAATTTTAATTCTATCATGAAGTTTAAAATATTGTAATCTTGCCAAAATAGTTGAGCATAATAAGTAGTTTTTTTTTTTTTTTTTTTTTTTTTTTTAAGTCTATTAATTAGTTGAGTGGATTGAATTTTAACTTGTGACTTGAGTTTTAATGATAATCAATATTTATCATCCACCTATATATAAAACAATAATTAATATTTAAAAGGATCTATATATTATATGTTTGAATTTCTTAACTATTAAATATTATTATTGTACTAACAAGTATTTTAAATTGCAATAAAAAAAAACAAGTATTTATAATTTTAATTTTGTGAACAAAATAATTGATCATTTTCAGTATATTAGAAACAAAATTGATAATTTGAGAAAATATGTAGTAAATAGTCATGGAATAATGAGACCGATAGGTGGAGGCGTAATTATATTAAAATAAAAGGGTAATAATATTAATCATAGTGGAGAATAAATATCTAGCATAATTTTTCACGGTAAACTTTCTGGCTTTCCTTTACCGTTGATTGTTTTTTTCTTGGAATAATATAATACTTATCAAAAAAGAAATAAAACTTTTTTAATACTCTCTATTCATTAGAGTGTAAATATATATATATATATATATATATATATATATATATATTTTGATACAATAATATTAGGGAAGAGAATTCGAACCTCTAATTTCATGATTATTAAGTCATACAAAATGACCACTTTTGTTAGCATAGATAAAATATTAAACACATGGGTTTTAGATACAACTATATTAAAATAATAATAACAACTATATTGAACAAAATAATAATAACTATATTATTTCTATATCATTTATATTTGTAATCTTACTTTTCATCAAATTTAAAAATTAATTATGGTAGGAAATAAAATATTCAATGCGAATTTAGAATTGTATGTAACGTACGTATCAATATTTTTTCAAAAGAAAAAAACGTACATATCAATATTTTTTGTCAAATAAAATATATAGATTTGATTTTTTTTTTTTTTTTTTTTAAATTAAGAACCATTCATTAAAATTAATAATAGAAATATATGCAAACACACTCCCAACAAAATAGGAGTACAAATAAACGTATAAAAAATTTTAGTCCACAACCTGAACCAAAATTGACTATTACAAGAAGAATTAAAATTTAGAAAAATTCCAAGAGGATCAACATAACACTGCGAGCTAGTCTTCATATACTTGAAATTGGAAGAAATCAGTATAGAAGAAAGACTCAAAAATTTCAACACTTCAATGGTTGAGTTTTTATGAGACATGGATGCTAAACAACCTAATATAGACCCTACTGACGTGCATATAACCACCAATAAGAAAGAAGCGAGCTTCAGAACCGTAGAGGAATGGAGACATCTTCGGAGATAAAATTCATTCAATCCTATAGTAGGAAATTCTTTATCAAATAACTCTTACTTACAAAAGACCTGACAAAAATCAACTCTAACTTCACGGACTTGCATACAAGTTTCCAAAACTTGCATACACCTAACACCAAATGTGTCATTATTTGAAAATTTCAAAAAGGGAAATGGAAGTGTACCCACTTCCTTAATACGGCGGAGTGCCTAAGAATTCCCTCTTCCTCGAGCCCTCTTGACTAGTAGGCTTATTGCGAATGGTGTCCCTGAGTGTCAGGGAACGCCACTTCAGATATTATTGTATCATCGGCATTTAGGTTGATTTGTTGTAGTTCCATTTGAAGTTGATTTTTTATTGCCGGTTGAGGAAGTTGATTTTTTGTTCATAAACTTTCTATTTAATATGATTTAGGTTGTAAGGACTTTCATTTTTTTTTTTTTTTTTGAAACCAAACAAACATTTTTTCATTAAAATTTAATATAAGGCATACAACAATTAAACAAAAGAAGTCTAGCTCGAGCATTGGTCTCAATCCACAAGTCGAATTGAAACCAAACAAAAAACAAAGAACTATCAATCTTGAAACTACCGGTCGAAAGGGCAATTTGAAAAAGGGTCTTCTTACACAAGAGGTAGCAAAGTCCCGAGGTAACAACCCAACAACCTAATTTCAAAACACCAAGTGTTGAGTTTTGAAGCACTTTGAGGATTAAACATGTCTCCATACTACTCACTAATGATCATGAATCCTCCAAAGTAAAAGAAATTAGAAGAAACTCTAGAACCGTAGAAGGACGGAGCTGACCTCGAAAAGTAAACCCACAATACTAAACTAGTAGAACATTTGTCAATAAACTCTTCGTCATCTAGCTCGAACTCAAAATAAACCTCTTCATAAAAATTCATTGTAGCCGTAACATCCCACCTATAAAAAACCAAAGACTTACCTTGAGGATTTATTATTGGCACTTCATTTTTTATTTTTGGCATTTAGTGGTAATTAAAATTAAAATTATGTTTTATAGTTATTTATATTATTTATAGGTATTTTTTTTAGTAGAGAATGGAAAAAATATACATTCTAGGAAAAATTGGACTTTTTGTTAGATACATAACTTTAGAATATTATATTAATTTTAAATTAAAACTTTGTTTTTTTTAATAAAAAAAATAAATAATAAAATTAAAACTTCGAACTTCGAACTTAGTAAATTTAATCAATTTTAACCTAAAATTTTAAGTTCCATCAATGTAAAATTCAAGTCAAAAGTGTATTGATTTACATCTTAGGTTAAAAATATTTCAATCTTTATAAATATGTTTTTCACACATACCAAAATCATGTGTTGCTATAATAATACTTGATTACTATTTTTGTTTAAAAGAAAACAAACAAAGAAACTAAATCATTTGGAATTGTATTTGAAGGTTAAACTCTATAAAGTAGAACATATATGAAAATAATGGTTATTATATTTATATCCTCAATTTTGATGCTTCAAATCAATCAAAACATTTTGGTAGTAACAAATTGATCAAATTTTTATATTGAATTTTGTAGTGTTCAAAAAGTCTATTTTGTAAATTTTAAACGACGGATTTTAACAAATCTTCAATAATTCTATGAAGATAGAAGCAAAACAAAACTGGAAATATACCATATTAGAAAAACGTGACTTCTATCAATTTTTAATAAATCTTATCTATACTAAATGGGTCGGTGAGATTATTGAGTATCTAGATTGATGTTAATCTATTTCCACGATCACGAGTTCGATCCATGAAATCGGTATTTGTAATTCCCTTTCCCTAATTTACTCTTAATAAAATAAATAAATCTTATCTATCCATCCATTCATTTTACCTTACATCTTATCTCGAGTATCTTCATTAAATTTCATCCATCTGTTCATTTTTCTTAAATTTAATGACCACCTATTTTTAATATTCTCTTCACTAACTTGTACCAATCTCTAAAAGATATTTTCCTTTCTATATATATTAACAAACTTGTGTATCTTGTCTACTAGAGATATTTTTAATTGTCTTTTGGGATTTTTATTAAAATGTGAAATACATCTTAGAGTTGTGAGAAAAGTAAATTGGTTTAATCCAAAATCAAATAAAAGAATTTGAATTTCACCCATAAAAAGATCATCGATTGATCTAAATTCATCAATAAAAAAACTAAAATATTAAACAAAAGTCGGTCTAAACTTATTACTTTTATTTATGTTTTGAGAATTTAGCATGTACATTCTACCTCTTAAATTATATTTATAGCATAATTTCTAAAATAATTCATTTATAGCATTTAAATTTTATTAGTGACAGAATTCAATTTCAAGTTCTTATCACTAGTAGAAAATTCAAGCAGTGATAGAATAAGTCTATCATTGATTGAATTCTATCACTAATAGAAATCAATGAGTGATAGAACTGAATTCAAAATGAATTAGTTTCGATTTTGTGCTATATATAAAAATATTTTACCATTTTTTGCTATACATGCAAAATCTTCTTTTTTTTCAGTCACAACCATGTCATTTTGATCGTTTTTTTAATACATATAAAAAAATGGGAGATAAATACCAATTCTTAAAATCAAACATGAGACATTAATATTGAAATGATTTACAACCAAACAATGAAATCATTGCGTCACTGATTCATTCGATACATTCCGATCATTTTTCAATTTGATTTTCTATCCAATATTTTAGTAAAGTCTATTTTCAAGATGTTTTTTAAATATATATAAACAAAGAAAGTTTTTTTTTTTTTTTTTTTGTGAGACAATAATTAAATTGAAAATTCAAATTCCTGATCACAGAGAGTTTGTACAAATCAAGCTATACTGTTGAGTAACATTACAACTTATAGAGTGGTTCATTAGAAATTTATTGTTTATGCTAAAATTACAGAGCTGTGATGCGGGATCACCGATTTTTATTAATAAAAGAAAAATGCACGCCCGGTGGGACTCGAACCCACAATCGCCTGATTAGAAGTCAGACGCCTTATCCATTAGGCCACGGGCGCGATTTGATTAAAATATTCGTTGATTAAAAAGACTATTCATACTATTTGTGCGAGTGAATGTAGCGTATCCAACCCGTAATCCAATTCAATTAAATAGGTCCACCGTGGAGGACGACGGACACGTGTCATTATTGCTTTGCTTTTAACACGTGGAATAACTGTTTTCAATTTAAATTATTTGATGCCCGTCTGGTGTGGGCCTTTGACGGTGCTTCGTTAATTGACGCCCGGGTAACAGCCGTCGTCTAAGCTAGGGTGTTCAAAAATTCGACAACCAAAGTAACCCTAACCAACTCAATTTAATTTAATGGGTTGGATTGGGTTGAATATATTTTTTCGGTTGGGTTAGATTGGACTCAAATTCATGAAATTTTCATAGCTTGGGTTAATGGTTGACCTGAAATTAACCTAACCCGACTAACCCAAAAATATATTATTTAATTAAAAAATATTTTTTTATACCTATAATACAATTATTATGTTATTTAATTATTTAGATTATATGTATATGTACATTTATTTAATTATTATTGATACACTTTCATTTTTCAATATGATTTTAATTTTCTTTAAATTTTTATAATGATCATGATAAAAATATATACTAAATTATATAATCTATTTTTGTCGGTTTTAATTATTTATTTATTTTAAGAAAGTCGAATTATGTCATCTATTTGTATTGTTTTAATTATCTTTTTGTTTTATGTTATATAGTTGAGATTTTATATATGAACCATGATAGTAGAACTAATGAGTGATTTTTGATCAAATGTTTTGCATATTGAATATTTATATCATTTCATTAATTTGATGATTAGAGATTGTATTTTGTTTATGTATCAAGTATGACTAATTTACCTTTTTTTGCAATGTATTGATCGATGAACTGATAACTCAACCCAACCTAACCTGAAAATATATGGTTGGGTTGAGTTTAAACTTAAATTGGGTTGGGTTGAAAACTCCTTCAACTCAACCCAATCCAACCGACGTTCACCTATAGTCTAAGCTTTTCTTTTTTTTGTCTTTCTTTTTTTTTTTTTTTTTTTTTAAATCCCAAATGTTGTTTTTTGTTTTTTTTTCCTTTGTTTTCTTCATTTTTTTTATTTGTTGATAATAAAAATACATTGAAATTCGTACCTCATAACATATTTATTGACTTATCTAAAAATATACCTAAGCTCACACAAATGAAGGAAAAATGGCAACACATATCAATTGAAAATGCTGTCAGATACCCAAGGATAGTATGAGAATATTAGTATATTATAGGTAAGGGTAGAATAGTAATTAGTACTTAAGGATTTTAGTATAAATAGGAGTCTTATGGATATTTAGAAGGGAGGAAATATTTTGGTATTGGTTGTCTTGCTCAAGACATTGGGAGAGTGTGGCTTTCTCGAAAGGCTATGGTATGGTATTTTAACCTTTATCTATTATCAATATAGTGTTCTTGTGTTCGGTGTTATTATCTTTCCGCTGTTAGCTATATTGTGCTTGTTAAGATATTAGTGTCTTAACAAATTGGTATCAGAGCAAGTTCGTCCTAGGGCAAGAGTTCAAGCGATGGATCGTGATGAAATCTTGGCAGAGTTACGAGCCTCTACAACCAAACAAATGCAAGCTACGAAGGTGATACAAGAACATTTAAAGAAAATAGATAGAGGTTACAATACCATACCGTAGCATTTCGAGAGGGCCACACTCTCCCAATGTTTTGAGCAAGACAACCAATATCAAAATATTTCCTCCCTTCCAAATACCCCTAAGACTCCTATTTATACTAAAACCCTTAAATACTATTCTACCCTGCGCTTACATATAATATACTAATATTCCCATACTACCCTTGGGTATCTATCAAAGTCCCTTTTAGTTATCCTAATTAGAAACATCAATATCCAAAATCTAAAAATTGAGAATGAGAGACTAACTCATACTAATAAGTAAACTTTTTACAAGAAAAACTAAATGAAGGTAAGTAGAATAAATTACATTTTTGTATTTAGGAAGGACAAAATATTTATAACAAAATATGTAAAATGATGATTTTATTGTTATATTTTTAAAATCTGTCTTTGTCTAAGAGAAAGAAGTGCTAAACTGTAGTGTTCTTTAAAAAATAATAAGGTGTGACACATTTTTCGACATGTATTATGAAGTATACTCAAAATATTTATCCACCTTAAGGTAAGTTTGTTCTTGAGAATTAAGAACAAATTAGAGAAATATGGTGATTTCAAAAACTTTAGGTGAAAACAGGGCGTTTTCAAAGTATTTGTAAGAAATGGGTTAATTCTTTTGTCTGCAGTTATAAATGAGAGAAAAATGCCATATGATTTATTTATTTGTAATGAAGAAAATAATTATAAAGGTAAACAAAATTTAAAGTTTGATGTACTCAAAAAAAAAAAAAAAAACTCTCAATAGTCATTAATATATTTTATTATGAAGATTTTTCATATATAATAAAAATTAGCTAAAAAATAATATTTATAGCATAAAATTGAAAATAATTGTACATATACAAAAAAAAAAAATGAAAGTAGTCGAGTGATTGAACTCAAATAAGCTTAATCACTAGTTATTGATTGAATTCGATTGGGTTAATCGCTCAAAATTTTGGTATAAACGAATTTTTGAAAAAAATGTGCTATAATTCTAATATAAGATCCTAAAGTTGGTATATACGACAATTTTTTTTTTACTATTGTATTATAAATATCAATTAATACAATATTACTCATTAAAACTTATAATTATATTTGTCATTTTTTTTAACGTAATTATATTTGTAATTATTTTATAGATGTTTATAGTCAAGTTAAAAAATAAAATAAAAAACTTTGAAAACTATCTCTTTTCACCAAAAGTTAATTCAAGCAATGGCGCCAGTCACCTGAAGAAATTTAAAGTTCAACGAAGAAGAAGACTCCATTTCTGCTCCGGCGATGATTTCTTACGAACTCAAACTATAAATGATAGCCATGGCGGGATTCAGCGTCCGATCCGCCGCCATTGAGCTTCAACACAGAGTTCTTTCAATATCCTGGTAATCAATTTTTCAAACCTCCTACTTCACTGTTTCCGCCGCTTGTTAGGTTAAGGGATTCGAATCAACTCTTGATATTTGAAACAGAAATTAGGGTTTGTATGGCGATTTGGTTGACTGGAAATTATGGCTTCTCGTTTTCTCATTCATTTCTAGTTTGTTATTGTGTTGATTTTTATGGTGGATCTGTAATCTCTCCAGGGTGAAGAAGAGCGGCGTTGTTACTTGCTTGAGAACCAGAGTCTATAGCACTTCAGGACCTGTTAGGTATTCTCCCAAAAGGTCTAGAACGCAGGACATTGTCAATGGAAATGGAAATGGAAATGATTTCAATGGTGGGTTTGAATTGCGTTATCAAAATCAGAAGGAGAAGGGAAGCTACTCAGCAGATGGAAATATGCAAGGTATATTTTTTTTTGATGTCATTGACTGTCCGGGCCAGCTTTCGCGCACCTCGACTAATGTCATGGTGCATACCGTCTGATCCTACAACATTTGGATGCCAAGGAAACCCGTAGGAAATTAATTCCTTGGTAGGTGGCCACCATGGGTTAAACCCATCACCTTATGTACCTCAAGACTCTCTTTGACCAATTGAACCACCCCATGATAGTTAATATGGAGGTATATGGAACTTCTAAATTAGTTGAAGTTGTTATTATATGTGTTCACTCTTCATGATGAATGACTAAGTTGAATTGATCGAAGTGTGTGTTTTTTATATATCTGACTGTATGGGCCAGCTTGTGCACATTTAGACTATAGTCATGTGTCATACCACATGACCCTACAATATTTGGATGTTAAGATAATCCGTAGAAATTAATTGTTAGGTAGGTGGCCGTTATGGATTTCATTCACCTCTTAGTTCCTCAAAGCCCTCTTGACCACTAGGCCACTCCATGATGGTTAATTGAGCAAAGTGTGTAATGTTTATACTTTAGTGCACTATGCATTTTTGAACTCATTGCTTAACTTGTCGTCCTTGCTATGAACTCTGAATATCGACGAAACAAAGAATGAAAGAACGAGAAGAACAACCGAGAGCTTTATGTTGTTTACTAATGGTATGTTAACTACATCCACGGTAGAGAAAAAAACGTTTTATTAGGAGAGAATAAATTACAATACTTAAATAAATGGCGTTAAGATTTCAAGAGGGCTTATATACTACATCCCTTTAAACCTCAAACAGATGAATAGGCCCAAACAACTTATTTCTATGTTCTTTCAAAATTTGACATATAATAGGTTTCATAGGAGTTGGAAATATTACAAGATTTATGAAGAAACTTAATGTAAGTTGTGGAATAAGGATGTTTTTTCGGGATAGTATAGACATTGGAGTTTTAAATACAGAAGGTAGACTTTTGAACGGGTATACTGAAAGCTTCTAAGAGGGGAAAGGTGGATTTGAAAGTATTCTGAGAAATAAGTTGGACTCATTTAAGTACTAATACTCCTTTTATAGTTATGTTACTGAATCAAAAGAACCAGCTTCAGTGAGCCTCACTTTTATTTATAACTCAATTTCCTGGACTAATAGTATGATATATGGAAGCTAAAATATTTTGGGTAGTTATTGTTTTACCCAACTAGGCTTTAGCGAAGTTAGAACCACAAAACCACCAAAAAAGCCAAATCTATACAATGGTCCTTTACATTGAAGGAATCAATATTTGCATCAGGGCTTGAAGCACCCCTCTCTAAATCTCTGTGGTTAATTTTTTTTAAGGAAAATCTGAGATGAGTAGCATGCTTTTCTTTTGAAGATTTGGTTTGGAGAGGATGAAATTTGAGCCTCGCTCTAAAAACTTATATGACCCTACGTTATATAACTAAGGTATCTCCTTCGATAAGGGTGATGAACAGTTGCTTTGAAGTGGCCAAATAAGGCTTAGCTGATCTTATTTAGATATTTGTACCCTGTCGCTGTTGAAGTTAGGAACCATGACATATATGTTAAGAATAGATTCCATGACTTCTTGTTGGCATTTTCTCCCGCTAAGGGCTAATGTTACACTCTTTAGGGTGTGTTTGGGGAAGGGGAATGGTAATGATTAAGTGGGGAATGAGAATGAGGAGGAGAAGGATTAATTGTGTTGGCGTGAAGATAATAATTATGGAGAGAATGTTTAGTTGTGTTTAGGGTGGAGGTAATGATTATGAGAAAAATAAAATAATGAATATGATGAGACTGAAAAATAGTGATGTGATGTATAAAAAGTTGTTGGAGAGAAAATAAAAAGTAGTTAGAGGAGAATGAAAAAAATGATTTTTGGAAAACGTGATTATGGGGGGAGTGATTCCCGGTGGCCTAAACACACCCTTACTGATTGTGGTCAATTCTAGAAAGGGTTTTTCTCCTTTATTCTTTTATTTCTTTGGCGTTGCTTCGGATTCTTTCCTGTCTTCTATCTTTTGCACCCTTCCTACTTTTCATTTATAGAAAATTTTCTGTTACCTCAAGAAGGCTTTCATCTTTAGGGCTTGAAAACAAATGCGATGGCAGTTTGATCTTTGTTGATGGTCTCTTGCAAGAGCCTGATGCAATAGATGAGGAGTCAAATAATAACGACAAGAAATGTTATCATGGAAACAATGATTCACTGGGAAATAAAAGCAAGCAAGATGCTGAGAAATTAGCCATTGAATTACTTGCGTTAAGGTAACATTATCTTGTCTGTTGTCTTTGAATCCGTGCTCTAGTTGAACTGATGGCATCTATCAATATAGCAAAAATGAGTTTTGAACAATTGAATTATGTTAAATCATCAATGAACCTAAAAACTTAAGCTAGTGGATTAGGCTAAATTTAATTATATCAACTAACACTCCCTCTCACTTGTAAGTTTAGAAATTTGAGAAATGTCTTCCAAGTGGAATCCAATTTTAATTGGGGACGGGGAGGAAACGATTTGGCAGGGACTTGAACTCAGGACCTCCTATTCTAATAGCATGTTGAATTATGTTAAATTATCAATCAACCTAAAAGCTTAAGCTAGTGGGTTGGAGTAAATTTAATATATCAAACAACATGAACAGATTTGTGTAAGACTTTTTTGCTATGATGTTGAATTATATGAACAGGTAAAACGTTTCTTAATATGCAAGGAGAATTTATCATATATTATTTAAAGCATAAAAAGGAAAAAAATATGATGATACTAGAAGAGCTTGTGCATGAATTTGCTTTGGCAAGAATATTAAGCTAGCAATTGCATTCTGCAGAGCCTTCACTGCAGTTGAACTGAGGAAGAAATTGCTTGGCAAGAAGGTCTCTCCTGACATAACAGAGGCAGTAATCAACGATTTCAAGAGCAGGTCCTGAATAATATTTTGCAACTTATTTAATGTTTATACTCTCAGCAACTCTATGGCAATAATATGATAGGATTGGTCCTTGAGGGGAACTAAGATTATATTAGGGGAATATGGATAATTAGTTGAGAGTTGGAATATTTTGGTTATAAATAAGAGAGGATTGTGAGGGTGAATGTATCCAAATCTTGAGTGAAATCTTGTGGGTTCAAAGAGAGTATTCTCAGTTCCAAGTTCCCATCATAACTTAGTTTATCTGTTATTTGATATCAATATAGATCTTGGATCTTATCCTAATATTTTGTGTTAAACTAAAACTTCTTACATTTGGCATAATAGTTTTCAATTTTAAAGTCTGATTCAACCTCATTTGGAAAAGACCTAATCTGCATTTTATATGAGTTAATCATAAGCCTCTTTTTTATATTTTAGGGGGTTGATCAATGATGGCCTGTATGCCGAAGCGTTTTCTCATTCGAGATGGGCCTCCTCCAGTTGGGGACCAAGGAAGATCAAGCAGGTTAGTACTATTTTCATCTGCTACCCATCTAACAAGTCGATCGTTTTCGCTTTTCATCGACGATAAACATAAGTGGTAAGACTAGGACTAGAGAAGCTTGTTTTCTAATTGGAAACATTTTTTTTTATAGCAGAGTTAAGATAATGAGAGGCTATTTTCTGAATCAGGCACTAGTATATAAGGGAATAGGAGGGGAAGTTGCTCAGAAAGCAATTAAACTGGTTTTTGAAGATGGTGAAGATTCTGGTGATGGATTGTCAAGTGTGGAGTTGTCAAAGGTTTCAATGGATCATTTGTTTATTCAAGCCTCAAAACGATGGCTTCGCGGTCCGGATGCGTCGAAAGAGATTAGAAAATCAAGAATAGTTAGGTGGCTTCAATATCGGGGGTTCGATTGGGGTGTCATTAGAACCATTCTAAAGAAGTTAGAGACTAAGTACCCTCCTTAGTATTATTTGTGATAAAATTAAGACACTCATCTGCTTGGGAAAGCATTGATTTTGGTTGATGTATCAATGGGTGCAAAGAGAAATGGCTGAAACTATAAATCTTCACCACCTGAATTTGCAAATTAAAGCTGAACTTTGTAGAAGAAAAATTACAAAAAAACTGTAGAAGTGGCACATTTGAAGATGATTGCCCTTTGAAAATCATGCTTCTAGCACAATTAATATTTGTTTCTATTATTTTCTTTTTAACAAATGTATTTTTCTCATTAATACATACATATATGATAACACTTTCTTAAAGCTATCTTGTGTTATTTTAATTGCTGCCATTATTGTAATAACCTTTTGATTTTTGCTACACCAGTTATCTATTATTTTCTAATTGCCGTCATGGTCACTAGGAACAACAACATTAACATACACTTACGAACTAAGAGATTATAAGTTCGATCTCTCGTTCGGTTGAGTTAAAAAAAAAAAAACTCGATTATTATTGAGTAAAAAAAAAAGCCAACAAAATCTGAACCAAATTTCCAAGATAATGGTGGCATGTAATTGAGCCATCATCTTCGATTATTTTTTTACTTTTTTTAAAGGCATTGAATCATTTTATTCCTCTACCTAAGGAGGGAGGTTACGTAGTGTGAGAGAGGGATGTGCTTTTATTCCTTTTAAACCATGGAAATTGAAATAATTTGCAACTCTAAATGTCTTTTATTTGTTTATTATTCTAAATCTATGAATTTGAATTAGTAGTTAAAAGAGATTTGGAAAATAAAAGTGAATAGTGAAATCTATAGTGACCACGTACTTACATATTATTTTGTTTGATGTGATGAGAAGAAAAGATAAGTGATATTAAGTTTATGTTTGGGGAGGAAAGAAAAGAGAGGTGATAATAAATTTATGTTTGATGTGATGAAAAAAGAATTGTTAAGTTTTTATTTAGATAAAAAAAATAGATATTGAGTAGTTTTTTAATATTCTAATATTTAAATAAAAACGTGAGGTCCACGCGTGGAGTTGAGTAGAAGTTGGGCGAACTTATGAAAGTTCATGGGACAAACCTGGGATAGAAACCAAGTCAAGTTAACTCTACCGTTTCTCTCCTCAACAAACATGCCCTTAATAGAGAAGTTCCTAAGAAGTCATTTAACCCAAGATTCCTTCAACTCAACTATGCTTACTTTGGAAGTTTTTATGATTGAGTCTCCAAATACAATGTGTACTATAGGTCGAAAATATACATTATTCAAAATCATTTTTAATAAAGACTTATACACCTATTAAATCACTCATTTGAAGTGTGGAGGTCTAATATTCAAATTTTCATTCAATAACTTTGAACTACAAGAATCAACGATTATTTTTCAATAGGAGCATAACTCAACCGACATGAAATATGACCTAGAGATAAAAAAAAAAAAAGCATGCTCAAATCTATACCTTAAATAATTTGAATTAAAAAAAAATACTAACAAATACCTTAATTTAGAAGTTTTAATGGAAAATTTCGCGTAAATACAAGGAAAAAATGAACTCTTTCTAGAACGTTAGATTGAAGCATCAAATAAGACAACAAACACTTGGAACATCCTTAGGACAAAACCTTCTTCTGTAATGACGGCAATTGAACCACCACTTCGAATTCTGGCTTGTGGTAGTCGGCGGCAGCGACGACTTTTTCCGACTCTGATTTTTCAATCACTTCGAGCATGGTGACAACATCTTTCATTTGGGGTCGATCATCGGGCTTGAAGTTGACGCAGATCAATGCAATGGCTAGAACTTGAAGCATTTCGTGGATTGTGGGATCCGTTCTTCCTCTAAGGTTGGAATCGAAAATGTCAAATGGAGTTTGCTTTGTGGCTAATTGGTCTTGAACCCATTGCACCAAATTGCCTCCTTCGGGTAAAGTTGGGTCCAATGGGTGTCGCCCCGTTAGAATTTCTAAGATTACTACTCCGAAACTATACACGTCGCTCTTCTCTGTGGCTCCAATCATTGATCCTTGTTCTGCAATCGACAACACAAAATTTTAATTTTAATTTATATTAGAAAAAAAGATTTTAAAGATTTTAATCTTATTCCAAAATAACATTTTAGGGTTTGGACATA
Organism: Sicyos baderoa; assembly: GCA_037832685.1. NCBI lineage: Eukaryota > Viridiplantae > Streptophyta > Magnoliopsida > Cucurbitales > Cucurbitaceae > Sicyos > Sicyos baderoa. The sequence continues at coordinate 5,201,731 of JBBMEF010000001.1, read as the reverse complement.
CCAGGCGCCATGTAGCCGAAAGAGCCAGCAAGCTGAGGAGTCGACAATGGCTCCACTAAATCTTCATCGCCGTTGTTCTTACTCACCATTCTGGCGAGCCCAAAGTCGGCGAGGTACGGCTCAAAGTCATGGCCGAGCAGCACATTTAGGGTTTTGACATCCCCATGCGAGATTGGTGGAGCGCAATCATGGTGGAGATATGCAAGAGCATGAGCCACTCCAAGAACGATTTCATATCTGGTTTCCCATTCAACTTTTTTTACAGGTCCATGGATTAGCGAGTTCAAATTTCCATTTGGAAGATAATCGTAGAACAAAAGCTTTGATTTCTTGCTACATCCCCAACCCAGTAGCCTGATTATGTTCTTGTGTCTGATTGATCCCAAAATTTGGATTTCTGCACAGAAAGCTTCTGTTTCTTCTACAGACCAGATTTTCTTTACTGCCATTGTTTTCTCCTGTGATGTTTGGACTCTGTATACGACACCCGAGCTTCCCGTGCCGATTACGTTCGGCTCGGTTAAGTTTTGATGGATATCGTCGATTGCGAAATCGAGCTTTTGAAACATGGTTATGTCCCATTTTTCTCCTTCCGCCAGGAGAATGGAATCGGTCATGTGTTTGCGGATTAGGATTAAGATTGCTAGCAAGGACAACACTGCACTTAGGCTTATCAAGATTGGAATGTTTATCTGTATTGTTTCTCTGCTTTTTTTGTTTAGGGATACGGATACCACCTTGTTGTCCTTAGGACTTACTAGCCCTTGTGCAACGTAGAGGCCTTTGTTTCCGTAGATTTCCTTTAGGGAGAGCTTTCGAAAGAACGGCGTGTCAGGCAACTTTCCCGAGAAGTTGTTGTATGAGACGTTTAGGGACACGAGGTTTTCGAGATTCGCAAGATATCTAAGGTCCCCAGAGAGGTTGTTGTGGGATAGGTCTAGAATTCCTAGCTTGGTTAGACTAGAGAATTCATATGGGATTTCACCTGAAAATTGATTGCAACTTAGATTAAGAGCAATTTCAAGTGAGCCAATTAGACCCAATTCCTTTGGAAGTTCTCCAATGAAGAAATTGCTGCCAATGTCTAAAATTTGTAGCTTATTGCAGGAAACAATTTCTTTAGGGATTTTCCCTGAAAGTTGATTGTTTCTGAGGAGTAGTTTTGTTAGTTCCATCAATCCTCCAATGTTGGGATTGATTTGGCCTTTAAGCCTGTTGTTGGATACATCAAAATATTGTAGGCCCTTTGGTAGATCATTTGGTAGACTAGTAAGCCCATTCGAATGAAGGTCGAAAAATTGAAGATTTTCACATTTTGATAATGATGGAGGAATTCCTCCAACAAAAAGGTTTCCGCCTGCATCGAAAAAATTCAAGTTCTTCAAGTTTCCTATCTCTGATGGAATAGTACCTCCAATCCTATTATCAGCCACTCTGAACCTGACTAGTGTCGTTGCGTTTCCTATTTCGGGTGGAAGGATCCCGGACAACTTGTTCGACATTAGAATAAGTTTGGTGATATTTCTCAACTCGAAAATCTCTTTCGGTATTGGACCAGATAAGTAATTATAACAGATATCAATAGAGTCGAGACTAGAGCAGCCTGAGAAACTGCTGGGAATACTTCCTGTAAGTTGATTTTGCCAGGCAAAAAATAAATTCAAGTTCTTTAGGTTGCCAATACCGGCCGGTATCTCGCCTGTGAGATTGTTGTTGTCGATTTCCATGTGAATCAAAGACAAACAATTAAAGATTTCATCCGGTATTACACCAGAAAGTCGATTACTACTCAGTTGAAGCTCTTGAAGATATGAAAGCCTTCCAAGACTTTTTGGTATGCTTCCAGTTATTGAATTCACTGAAAGGTCCAGATCTACGAGGTGCTCGCAGTTTCCAAGTTCTTCTGGAATGTCACCTTCCAAGTTGTTATGCCATAGAATAAGTCGTTGAAGATTTTGCAGCCTCCCGATTCCTTTCGGTATTGATCCGTGATGTGTATTGTTATACAGGAGAAGAAGCTGCAACTCGGTGCAATTTCCAATCTCTTCTGGGATTGGACCTGTAAGTGGTGTATTATATATTGCTATGCTTTGGAGTTTTTTAAGCATCCCAATCGACGAAGGAAGATTGCCGGTGATTCCGGCATCGGCTACGCCTAACAAGGCTAAATTGCTGCAGTTTCCAATCTCCATTGGCAAGGGTTCCTTGAGATTTGGATTCCCTCCAACTTTGAGATGATAAAGTTTCTTCAACATTCCAATGCTCTTTGGAATGCCCCCATTGAAATTATTGTCATAGAGTTGGAGATATATAAGGTTTGTAAGATTTCCAATCTTCAAAGGTATGGGCCCTTCAAAACCATTGGCATTAAGATACAATGTCTCCAACTTGCTCAGCTTGCAAATCTCGTCTGGGACCTTTCCGGATAGGTCATTGTTGCTAAGAACAAGAACACTCAACTCGCTATAATCTCCAAACTCTTTCGGTATTGGTCCGGTTATATTCGTCCCGGAGATTATCATGGTCTTCAAGAACTTGAAAGCTTGAAAATTTGTAGGCAATGTACCTTGCAAATGCACTTGATCTAGGGCTATCTCCACCACCTCTCCGTTTTGATCGCAGAAAACTCCAAACCATGAACACGGCGTTCGAGAAACGGGATTCCATGAATGCAAAATGTTGGTAGGGCTTG
>JBBMEF010000001.1:5156276-5186022 GCA_037832685.1 Sicyos baderoa | reverse complement strand
TGTTTGATAGAATCTATCAAAAAAAAGTTGCTATATTTGCAATATTTTTAAAAAGTTGCTATAATTCTAATGCAGACGGAAATTTGCCATACAGCGCAAATTCCCTAAAAAAAATCACTAAAGACATTTTCTATAATTGAGCCTAAAATTAAAATAAAGGCTAAATTATCAAACATACCATACATTATTATATTTTTGTCAAACTTACTCCTGAACTTTTAAAAAATTCAAAAGTATTCCTGAACTTTATCAAACGTTTCAAAAATACCCTTACTGTTAATTTTGGATGGAAACCGTTAAGATTTTGTTTCAAAAATACTCTTGAAGTTTAAAAAGTTTCAAAAATACCCTTGATCTTAGAAAAAACATAAAATAAATAATTTAGACCTTCCAAATATTTTAATTTAATGTGTCAAATTTTGATCGAGAAGAACAAAACAAATTTGATGACTCGTTAACGCTTTCCAATTGAGATGCATTGATCTATAACCTTGTAATTTATTTAAACTTATGAATTTTTTCTTTTTAATTATAATTGCAAATATAATATTAAATTTAAAAGTTTAAAACACAGTTGCAACAAATAATAAAATATTAGTTAATTTAAGGTATATTTATTGATTTTTTTATAACAATTTTGCATCTAAAAACAAAAGTAAAAATGATCCGGATGAAAGAAATATGTTAAGAAATTAATTTACTAACCATTCAATTAATTAAATAATCATTAATATTGACATAAAAGTAATTAATAAGTTAAAAATACAAAGATAAAAAAAAACTACAATTAAATATGTAGCGCTTAGTGATATACATGGTCTAGTTGGGTTAGATAAATTTTTATGATCATCTACATTTTTCGGTTTGGTCGTCAATTTTGCAACCATTCCAACCTTTATTTTGCAATCATCTAACAACCAAACCAAACTCTAATATTTTTTGAGTTGAGTTAGATTCTCAAGTTGTACTAATCTCTTTATATATAAAAAAGAACTTAATTCATACGACATTATGTAAACAAATATATGTGTGTGAGCGCGTGAGCATGTATGGGTACAATATCATTTTTAAACTAGTTTACCAAAATTTGAAATCAATTTGAAAGCATTTATGAGTCATTAAAAATTTATAGTTTATCCAAATTAAATCATTAAATTCAAATATTTGGAAAGTTAAATTATTTAAATTTTATGTTTTATTTTTAAACTAGGTGTATTTTTGAAACTTCGTAAAATTTAAGGGTATTTTTGAAATAAAACCTTAACGATTTCCATCTAAAATTAACAATTAATGTATTTTTGAAACGTTTAGAATAATTCAAGAGTACTTTTGAAACTTTTCAAAGTTCAACGGGTAAGTTTGACAAAAATATGATATTATAAGGGCATGTTTGCCCCATGGACAAACGGAGGAGTTGGCTTGACTTGACTTCTATTTCATGTATGCCCCATCATGGACTTCCATAACTCCATCAAACTCCTACCTAACTCCATCTGTGGGCCCCACATTTTTATTAAAATATTAAAATATTAAAAAACTACTCAATATTTATTTTTTTATTTAAATAAAAACTTCAACAATTCACTTTCCATCCCATCAAACTTAACTTTATTATTAAAAAACTATTAAATATTCATTTTTATATTTAAATAAAACCTTCAATCATTCTCTTACCATCACATCAAACAAAATTTTATCTTTTCTTTTCTTCCCCCAAACATAAACTTATTTCACTTATCTTCTCTTCCCAACCCAACTCATCCTCCCACAGCCAAACACACCCTAAGAGTACGTTTGATAATTAAAAAAAAAGAAAAAAAGAAAACCTAAACCCTTTTTTCAGTTTCCTCGCTCACTACTTCTCCGTCTTCTTTTTCTTCTACTTCATTACGCCGGCCTCTCTATCGCACAATCACCGCCTCCACCGCCTCCGCCTCCGCCTCTTCCCAGTCCAGTGCGGCCGACGTCTTTCTCCTAGCGGGCTGGCATTGGTTTTCTTCTCTTCTGGTATTCTCTCAAGCATCCTTCTCTATATGCACCTAGAACCAGTCGAAGTCACACTTTCATTACCAACTTTCCCTTTCAAACTAAATCTCAGATATTGGAGTTTAACAATAAAAAGTTAATTTGATTCCAGCCCTAGCTTGTTCATACGAGTTTTTTTTTTTTTTTTTTTTTTTTTCCAGATAATCATGGCCACAAGTGGCGAAGATCAATCTCACAAGCTTCACAGGTCTCGCCAATCTGGTCCCAATGCGAAGAAGAAAGCAAACCATGATAAAGGGAAGAAGAAGAAGGGCGAGGTTTCTGAGAATGATAGGAAGCAGAATCCCAAGGTGGTTAATTGTTTTTTGTAGTGTCTACACGTCTCGCCAGTGCTTCTTTGTCATGTGGAAAACTAAATTTGAATATGTCTTCTCTTTATTTTCCAGGCTTTTGCTTTCAATTCATCCGTTAAAGCCAAGCGCTTGCAATCTCGCTCTGTCGAGAAAGAGCAACGTAGGCTTCACGTTCCCACGATCGATCGTTGTTATGGTGAACCAGCTCCATATGTTATTGTTGTGCATGGGCCTCCCCAGGTCGGAATTTGCTACTGCAGATTACTTTGTAGATTTTTGTAATATGATGACTTGTATCTCTAAGTTTTTGTTTTTGTCAGCGTAGGTTGGGAAGTCTCTTTTAATTAAGTCTCTTGTTAAGCATTATACCAAGCATAATTTACCTGAAGTTCGTGGGCCAATTACAATCGTATCAGGTTCACTGCTCTCCCTATTGGTTCTTATTACTCACTGAGATAGTTCATAGAAATTTGTCATTTTTTGTTTCATTAACAATTTTGTCAGTCTTTTGACTAGTTTATTTGGAGATTTGTGTTATTTCTCATTGTGTATGCAACTGTGTTTTTTAGGTAAACAAAGGCGGTTGCAATTTGTGGAGTGCCCAAATGATATCAATGGGATGATTGATGCAGCAAAGTTTGCTGATTTGACTTTGCTTCTAATTGATGGTAGCTACGGTTTTGAAATGGTGAGATAGCGTCATTCCACATACTTTCATTTGCTCAGGTTCTCAACCTGGAAATTGAAAATTATAATGGAATTGATTATATACTTGAAGTATTTCTATACTACGTGACCGTCATTGATTGTTGTGGCTAACATGGAACTTTTCCTTCACTAACCTACTTCCCAGGAAACTTTTGAGTTTCTCAACATCTTGCACAATCACGGACTTCCAAAAGTTATGGGAGTTCTCACTCACCTTGATAAGTTCAAGGATGCAAAAAAGTTGAGAAAAACAAAGCAGCGTCTTAAACATCGCTTTTGGACTGAGATACGTACAGGAGCAAAATTATTTTATCTATCTGGGCTTATACATGGAAAGTAAGCATCTTTTTCAGTCCTATCTTGAAACATTTATTTTTGTTCGATATCTTCATAAAGCAGAAAAATTTAATGTAGATTGATATGAATTTGGCAGTGTGATTTTTAAATTCTCAATTATTTTCCCTCATTAACAGATACACTAAACGTGAAGTGCACAATCTTGCACGGTTTATATCTGTGATGAAGTTTCAGCCTCTGTCTTGGCGTTCCAATCATCCTTATGTTTTAGTAGATCGATTTGAAGATGTCACTCCACCTGAAAGGGTTCATATAAATAATAAATGTGATAGAAATATCACACTTTATGGTTATCTTCGAGGTTGTAATTTGAAGAAAGAAACTAAGGTACCACTTTTCTGGTAGTTGGTTTTTCCTTGATATGTGATATAAGATTTATTATCTGTTTATATTATTGTTTACTACTTTGAAGAACAGTGGTGATGCGAGAGAATAATTGATATAAACACCAAGGAAAAAACTGAAATTTAATAATTTGACCATTTTTTTTAATAGGAAATAGTAACTTTCATTGATGAAATAAATAAGTGCAATATGTCCTATCGAAATTATTGTTAAGGGTGGTGCCAATGATTATATAAGAAAGTACAGTCATAGTTATATAAGGGGAGCCTATGAATAAAAAATTCCGTTATGATAAGTAGCTTCAGTGGGAGAGGTAAAACTTAAAAGACGAGTGAGTATCAATTTTAGACGCTAAAAATCAATTGCTGCTTTAAGGAACTTGATTTTTGCTTGATTTTATCAGTTTTTAGTTCACGTGAAAGAGGCAAACTATGTAAGTTTAAAACATTGATAATAGTATTTAGGAGAGTTGACTGTGTCAATTGATGCAGAATTCTAGGTTATAACTTTTCTGTGTTATTATTATTATTATTGCTTTGGAATTTACCTACCTCAACTTGATTTTTACATTTCCATATTTTCAATGCATAAATCAGGTTCATATCGCTGGTGTTGGTGATTTTGATTTGGCTAGTGTAACCAGTTTGGCTGATCCTTGTCCTTTGCCATCTGCTGCCAAAAAGAAAGGACTACGTGATAAGGAGAAATTGTTTTATGCTCCGATGTCTGGTCTTGGGGATCTCTTGTATGACAAAGATGCTGTTTATATAAACATTAATGACCATTTCGTTCAGTATTCCAAAATTGATGATGATAAAGAAGTACCTTCAGGGAAAGGTAATTTGCTTTCATTATTTTGTTGAGAAGTGCCACGTGAATGCTAATTTGAAATTGCAAAGAAATACATTACTGCCTTGATTGTTGACCTGAAAAATCTACAACTAAATGCCTCACCGTTTGTGGCATCTTTGTTTGCTGTATAGAAAAACCCTTCTCTGGATCTTTGGTTATTCATGACATGGAATCAAGTTTTAGCAATTGAGCTAAAACAAGCAAGTTTATGCCCTCATTTTTTTTATCCATTAGTATCCAGGCCAACTTACGTGCACCTCGATTATTCACATATGCCCTGACCTTTCAACATTTGGATATCAAGAGAACCCTAGAAAATTAATTTTTAGGTAGGTGGTCACCATAGATTGAACTTATAATCTTTTGGTTTCTTAAAGCCACCTTGACAATGACCACTAGGCAAACAATAACTATTTTTAGTATCTGGTATTTATTTGTATTTTGCTTTTGCAGATTTTTCTATTTGTAATTTTTTAACTATGTGGTTTGTGAATAATTTATTTAGGTTAAATATTTTCCGTTTTATTTAGCTTCTTAAAACTTCTTATGGCTTTCAAAGAATCGTTTTCTTGGCACTTCCTTTGCTAGCTAGTACTTAAGAACCTTCCTGACCCTTTACTTCTTGAACTGGATTAGATTATTTGTATAAATTTAATATCATTGAAATAGAATCTGTGTTTTAATTGAAATTAAAATATTCTATAATTTTAGAGAAGTATGTTGAAAAGGATGAATATTGCTCAATTTAAGAAGACCAATTGATTATGCAATTAATATTTACCCTGTTAGATGACATTAGTGCAAAGTAATACCAAATTCTAAAGATTTAGTGGAACTGTTCTCTAAATTGTTTGGACATTTTATTACTATTAACTTTTAATTTTAATATGGTGCATTTTCTGCATATTAGCAGCCATTCATCTCTTCTTTTTCTTCTTCTGTTGTAACTTTTCTGCTATCATCAGGTAATGATCAAGATGTGGGCGAAGTCTTGGTGAAGTCTCTCCAAAACACAAAATATTCAGTCGATGAAAAGTTAGAGAAGAGCTTCATTTCCCTTTTTGGTAGAAAACCTGACAACTCAAATGGGATCCATGATATTGAGCTGTCAGAGCAACATCAGTCTGGGTTGGTGGAAGTTGATAGACTTGGTTTAGTACATGACACAGATGATTCAGATGCTTCAGATCAAGATGACCTTAGCCAGAAAAACGCTAAATCTGAAAATGAGGGCGCAGATGAAGAAGAATATAATGATTTACTAAATCACAAGTCCCCTGCTTCATACCATATGAAGGAACATGTTGAGTTTAATGAAGGGAGGCTTAGGAGAAAAGCTGTTTTTGGAAATGAAGTTGATTCTGATGATCTCATGGTAATGTGACTGATACCAATTTTGATGTCTTGTTGTATGTCTAGCTGAAGCCTTTTTCAAAGCATAAATGAATTGCCTTGCAGGTTAGGGAAGCCAACTGAAAAATATTTGGTTTAGGTGCTGCTTATTTTTGTCCACAGATGAAGCACATGAAATAAACCTTTTCTAATAAAACTTTGTGGCATTTTTTTGTTAATCCCTTGTTATAGCTCTCTCCCCCTTGTCACACATTGACCGCTGGTGTTTATTCATATTTTATATGCACCATTCATTTAGTGTCAACTTTAAAGCAACGTGTCAAAAAACAATGTTGTTGGTGCCCTGATGTTTCCTATTTTATCTTTGTAGGATTCAGATGAAGACGAAGAAGAAGACGACAAAGATTTTGATGGTAAAAAGTTGTTGTCAGAAGATGATGTTGAAGATGAGGATGAAGAGCAAGACGGTATTTTTCTTGTTAATGTTACATGCAAATATTTTTTTTCCTTTGATAATTTGACCACCTTACTCTAATTGTAGGTAGTGGCATGGGTAACACGTCAAAGTGGAAGGAGTCTTTGTTAGAAAGGGCCAGCTCTAGGCAATTCGTGAATCTCATGAAAGTTGTGTATGGGAAATCCACACAAACGTCTACCACCTCAAGGGATGAAGTACATGATACTAGTGATGGAGAAAGTGATGGAGATGACTTTTTTAGGCCTAAAGGCGAAGAAAATAAGGTTTAGTCTTTGTACTATTATTTATAAAAATAGTATTCCCTTTTTAATTAGATTTCCCGTCTTCTTTTGTTGTGTTTCCACTTGTGTGATTAGTGGTCACTTTCTTAACCTTTTAATGTGTTGTTAAACTGCAGAATGATAGTAAAGCAGTGGTTGGTGCAAATGCCAGTTCTGAGGATTATTCCAAATTCACAATATCTTTCAATGATGATGTTGAGAGCATACGTGACCGTTTTGTCACCGGTGATTGGTCAAAAGCTGCTCTCAGAAATACATCTTCTGAGAACAGATTTGAAGATGATGATAATGTCTATGGTGATTTTGAAGATCTAGAAACTGGTGGGAAGTATGAGGGTTTTCATGCTGAGAACACTACTGATGCAACGGTCCAAAAGGAGAGGGACACAAAAGTTGAAGAGCGCAGGCTGAAAAAGCTTGCCCTTCGTGCACAATTTGATGCTGAATATCCTTTTGATGATCGTAGCTGTATATATATATATATATATTTTAGCACTAGCCCCTTTTCATTTTTCATTGAAAAGTTTTCTTGTTCAATTTTTTTTCCACGCTCTTTTATTTTATTTATTTTTTTCCACGCTCTTATTGACATGAAGAGACAATGAAAACTGGTTTTTTTTTTCTTCTTGTCCTTAAGAATTTGTTGGAACCTTAATTCTGACCTACGTCTGCTGGATCTAAGGCTACGGATGATGGAAGTGATGCGGAAGATCAGGGAAAGTTGGTTAATAATGAAGCTAATGAAGATTATCATGACAAGGTAATCATAGTGCCTTCTTTTAAAAAATAGTTAGTTATTGCATGACCTTGAGGGCATTGCTTCGTGCTTGATTGTTTCAGATGAAGGAGGAAATTGAAATTAGGAAACAAAGGAATAAAGCTGAACTTGATAATATTGATGAAGCCTTCCGATTGGGGATTGAGGGTTTCCAATCAGGGACATACATAAGATTGGAAGTTCATAGTGTTCCTTGTGAGATGGTCGAACATTTTGATCCTTGCCAGCCTATCTTGGTTGGAGGAATTGGTCCTGGAGAGGAAGACGTTGGATACATGCAGGTAATATTGTAATTAATCTTTTTTTCTTTGGTTGATTATTTTATTTGTATTCTTTTCTTGTATGATTCTGAGAAGTTATTGATCTCATGTATATTACCTTACTAAGATACCGAATTACGACCAAGAAGGGGTGATGGACCTAATACAAAGAGCAAGTAACAAAAGACAGCATTTTCAAGTAATGACATGAATCAAACGAAAGAGCTTCCCACTTGGATGTGCATAGATTTTTTTCCATGCCATGGAAGAACATTGAACACTGTAATTACCTTTACCTAGACCATCCACCCAAATTGGTTTCAAAACAATCTCTCTATCAGTCTATTTGACCCAGTGAGAAACTCTGCCCTTCTTCACCCCCCAAAAAAGTCCCTCACAATCCTCTCCAGCTTACCCCTAATGGTAGAGGGGTCCTGAAAACAACAATATCAAATTAGGTAGGATCGCACTATTAGAATTATGAGACAATCTCATCTTAGGTAAGATGGCTTCTTCCCTGGCCAGATAGAATTACCATAATGACGTGTTGCTGTGAGAGAAGCTGGAATTTGTGTCTCCATCTTCTATCCATCTCTTTTTACATTTTTGCTTCCATCAATGTTAGGAAATAGGATTATTATTGGGGTATTAGGATATTAAGGGGTATGTCTCTAATTAGCTATGATAGTCTTGGTTATAAGTAGAGAGGTTTAGGAATGAAGAAGGTAGGCAATATTTTGGTGGAGTAAGTAAGGGCTTGGGAGAGATCTTAACAGGGAGGGAGGGTTCAAGTGACCTTGAACACTTGGTTATTATGCAGTTTCAATATTTCAATATTTCAATATATTCAGGTTCTATCCTCCCGGTGCCTGGCCTAGGGACGAGTGTGGTTACTCCGGATATAGTGGAGCGAAGCTCTGATTTCCCGGTTTTAAAAAAAAAGAAAAAAAAAAAAAAAAATATATATATATATATATTCAGGTTCTATCAATTTGGTATTAGAGCTGTTTGGTTCTAGCATGATTTTTGATGTAAATGAATGTGAAGAGTTTTTGAAGTGTTGGATTGTAATTATTGATTCATGTCAAGTTGCAATGAAGTAGAATTTCAAAGAAAGCAGAGAGAAGAGAAGAAATAAAAATAGACATAGAAGAGAAGTTCAGAGAATTGAGGGAGGAGCTTGCCGAAGAAAAGAAGGGGGGTAAACCAATTGTGGAGGAAAAAATATGATGTCTACTAACCATCATGGAGTGTCCTAGTGGTCAAATAGGACCTTGGGGTGCTTTAGGTGATGAGTTTAATCCATGGTGGCCACCTATTTAGGAATTAATTTTCTATGGGTTTGCCTTGACATCCAAATGTTGTAGGGTCAGGTGGTATGTCTTGTCTCCCGTGACATTAGTCAAGGTGCGCGTAAGCTGATCCAGACAGTCATGGATATCAATCGTTTAAAAAAAATAAATATATGACGTCTACTTGAGAATGAAGCAAATGGCAAGATTAGCAGGTCTATGAAATCCACAAGGCTATTAATCAATAAGGTAAGGCTATAAAAAAAGAACCATCAGAGTCTTCAAAAAGAGGAATAGGCATAAGAGGAGAAACCGATGAGAAAAAAGGTAAGAAAAATATAAATAATTAATTTGAGAAAGAAAGCCCTACAAAAGCATGGGAGAGGAGATGTGTGACAAACCAGAAAATATGGTTGTTGGACAACACCAATGGAAGATTTGGCCATTGATGAATAATTCGGTGATTCAAGGAGGCAAGATGTCCAAGGAGAGGTTCTTGGCCACAAATGTTCAGAGATAGGTTGCCGCCAAAACCTTATGAGAAATCAATCAACATAACTACAAAGCTTGTTTTCTGGAAGACAAAAAATTGTGTTGTCTCAATGATGTCTTTAATGAGTTTTTTTTTTGTTACATCTTGTTGCTTAGTTAGGGATGAACTTATAATCATGAGAAATTTGAGGATTCCCCCTTGTATTGGGAGTTTACTTGATGCTCCTATTTTCCTTCGTGGTATTGTTCTTTGTTTCATTTTCTCGGAGAGAAATTGAACAATACAAAAGGTCCATGGATCATCTGGTATTTCTTTAACTTAATGAAATGTTTTTTCCCTTTTTCTAAAAAAAATGGTAACTTAACTTAAGAGTGTCTAATCGGTATGGGGTTATCATCATTAATCCATTTGTAGCTCAGATGATTCATTTGTAACTCATACCATAAGCAATGGGTCATCTGGTATTCCTTTTGGCCTCTTTAAATTAGTTCCTTTTATTCTGTGTAATTTTCTCATAAGTAGATATGCTGGAATTGGAAATCTTTTCCAATTGCCCTATCATGTTCTCATTCCTCGATTACAGCTTTGTTTTCATATTGAAAATTTTATGAGTGTTAACTGTTTTTCATTCACCAAGTTGTTTTGCGATAATATGTGTGCAGGTTAGATTAAAACGACATAGGTGGTACAAAAAGGTACTGAAGACTAGAGATCCATTGATTTTTTCTATTGGATGGAGACGTTTCCAAAGTACCCCTGTTTATGCAATTGAAGACTCAAACGGGAGGCACCGTATGCTGAAATATACACCTGAACATATGCATTGTCTAGCAATATTCTGGGGCCCTCTCGCCCCTCCTAACACAGGGGTTATTGCTGTTCAGACTTTATCTAGCAATCAGGTATACTTTTCCCTTGTAAATGAGATGATGTCTTCACTAACTTCTTTGATTACAAATAGTCAGCAGTTCAAGCTTCTTTGTTCTCTTGAAAAATTGGGTTCCTCTCAGTATTTCAGCATCAACGTCGATTGTTGTTTGAAGAATATATAATTCCATGAAAATCTTAACAGAACTTTTATTGAGGATTTTGGAAGGTGCACAAATATAATCACCACTGAACAGCAAGAGAACAATTTTTTTTTTTTTTTTAAGAATATAAAAAGAGCCTTTACCCAGCTTTAAACACTAGCCTTTAAGCTTTTCTATCCTAGTAGATTAAGTTCAGCCTTGATCAGTGTTAGACATTGAAATGCTGGGAGCAAACTATTATATCTTTTTAATGGCAGTTTTCCCCTCCCCTTTTCTTTTTTTTCCCTCCAAGTAGAAAACAACTTGCTTGAGTCTTCACAAATCACTACTTTTATGTATTTTTTTTCTACATCCTCTTGTATGATATGAACTATTGATTAACTTTTATCTTTCCAAAAGGCTTGTCTCATGCCATTTCAGCTGTTTGCATTAGATTAAACATTTCGTGCCAGCTTTATTAAAAATATTTATTGCGATTGATTGTTGTCCTCTTATATAACTGTAATGTGGTTTCTCAGACATCATTCAGGATATCTGCAACTGCTACTGTGCTCCAATCTAATCACGAAGAGCGGGTGGTCAAGAAAATAAAGCTAGTTGGTTATCCATGCAAAATTTTTAAGAAGACAGCACTTATAAAAGATATGTTTACTTCAGACCTTGAAATAGCTCGTTTCGAAGGTGCATCTCTTCGAACTGTCAGTGGAATCCGGGGCCAGGTCAAGAAGGTACATCTCTTTGAAATAAAAAGAACATATTGCATGTTATTTTTTCTACACCTCCATAATGTTTCTTTTTCTGTGTTTTGTGCGTAATGCATATTACAGTTCTTATGTACCTCTCCCCTGCATGTCGTGACTCCCCATGTTTTTTCAGTTACATATTCTCTTAGTCTGCTTGCTAATGTGTGACTACTGAACCATGATGTGGTATGTAGCCAGATGTAGACTCAAGTATTTGTTCCCTACATCAGAAGGGATCTTACAATTAAAAACTTTATAGGCTAGTCTTCCTAAGGGTTCCTATCTGATAACATCCTTGCCTAGCTAGTAGTTCGTTGCTATGTATTGGTCTGTGAAGCTTATAGTGTTATGATTTGTTGGACATCATTTGATTACTGATAGGTTTGGCCATTAGAAGAATTAAAGGGTATTTGGGCAATTAGTTAGAGAGTTAATTAGGTTATGTTGTAATAAATATAAAGAAAGGGATGGATTGTGAATTGTTATCCAAATATTGAGTAAAGGTTCGTGGGCTCAAGAGAATTGTTTTCTAGAGAATGAAAGTTTCTAAGTCCTATCAAAATTTGGTTTATCTGGTAGTTTCTTACCTTTTGATATCAATCAAGATCGTGGATCTTATCAATTACATGTTTTCTTTTCCTCGTCTGTTGAATATCTTTACACTATTGTGGAAGTATTGACCCTGTCTATATGTTGAACACCTGGAATAATTGAAATATTGATACGTCAATGGATATTTAATAACCTGGTTCCAACCATTGCTTTTCAATATTATCTGTAGGCTGCAAAAGAGGAGATTGGTAACCAGCCCAAAAAGAATGGAGGACTACCCAAGGAAGGGATCGTTAGGTGTACCTTCGAGGACAAGATTCGGATGAGTGATGTAGTTTTCTTGCGTGCATGGACTAAAGTTGAAATTCCTCAGTTCTACAACCCACTGACGACAGCATTGCAACCTCGGGGTCGAATATGGCAAGGGATGAAAACTGTGGGTGAACTGAGGAGAGAACATAATCTTCCCGTTCCTGTGAACAAGGATTCAGTCTACAAGGTAATATCTTGCAGGGAGAAAAATAGTTTGGTTTTCTCTCAATTCATGTTCTCTGATGGCCACGATGGTGACCAGGTGTGTGTCGTATAACAATTTATTTGTCTTTTATGGTTGCAGCCAATCGAAAGGCTGAAACGGAAGTTCAATCCATTGGTAGTTCCCAAATCACTGCAAGCAGCCTTGCCATTTAAATCAAAGCCAAAGGATACACCTAGTCAGCAGAGGCCACTTCTCGAAAAGCGAAGAGCTGTTGTTATGGAGCCTCGCGATCGAAAAGTTCACGCACTTGTTCAGCAGCTTCAACTTATGAGACATGAGAAAGTATGCATTTCTTAAGCTTTTCGGTTCATTCTCTTGAATATGAGTTGCACGATTACTTGATGACTTTCTTCACAATTTCTAACTATATATATTTTTCCTTATAGGTGAAGAAACGAAAGATCAAAGAAGAGAAGAAAAGAAAATTGCTCGAAGCCGAGAATGCCAAAAACGAGCAACTGACTAAAAAGCGGCAAAGAGAGGAACGACGAGATAGATATAGAGAACAAGATAAATCGAGAAAGAAAATTAGAAGTGGGTGAGGTTTGGCTTTGATGGTGACCAAGAAGCACCATGAAAATTTTGTATAACCTTTTTAATTGATTGAAAGTAATTTGATGAGTCTTGTGTCAAACTTACTATAGGATAAGTTCGATTGATGATAATATATGCAATGAAGTATGTTTGTAAAGAGTGAATCACTCTATTGATAGATCATGTTGTAACATTTAGTTGGATTATTTAGTTAAATAATTCAATTTTGTCTTACATTTAGTTGGATTATTTAGTTAAATAATTCAATTTTGTCTTGAGTTTTGAACTTTCAATTTCATCAATTAATTCTTACATTTACTGAAATTCAAACAATTCGATTATTTATATAAAAAACACTGATTCACCACACTCAAGTTTCGCTACTTAAGGTCGTGTGTTCTACCATAATACTCATTTGCACTTGACTCATTTTTTTAAAGGTTATACACAGACATTCAATATCTCTTGCAATCAGTATATTTTGTCTGTTTGTTTGCTCAAAAGTTATTATCGAGGGATAACTTGGTGGTAACTGAGGAATGTAATCCTGAAAAAATAGTGAATTAAACATATTTTTCATAAAAAAGGGAGGATGGGTCAGGGAGGAACTCTGGGACTCTCAAATGCTACAGGGACCACCAAACATCCATCCCATAAGAGAGAAGGAACAGATATCGACAATATATGGCTCGGGTTCAACCCATTTTCGATTCGATAGTGGCCATGCGGGTGGTAGCAGGCCAGGTCCTTCAAATGGTGCTGTAAATCACATATGGAGAAAAGTCCACCAAAAGCTGCCTATGATAAAAGAAAGCAATTGCTATGCTAGGGAGAGAAGAAAACCACAGGGCAATTTCACGTAAATGAATGAACATCATTCGTCTATGTATATTACTTTCAGGTAAATGAGAATTTATGTATTCAGATTTCACAAGAATCAATAAAACCTTCAGCTACTATAACCTATACACTTGTACTTATGCTTCACATTTACCTGGTTGCCCTCAAATGGACAACCTACCAACTAACTTCAACCACCCTAGAATTTTGCTAAAAAAATTTGCAGAATATCAGGGCAAACTCATGATAAAACTGAATATGGCCGGCCGGCCGTCTATTTACAGTATAACGAACGAAGCAGCTGTTTGTTTATCCATATATGCTAAACCAAAATCGAGCAGGGCGCCACCAACCCTTTAGAATTTATATTTAGAGGGGTCATTTTCTTCACCATTCACCCGAAAAGAAGCATAATCCGTGGCGCCACAGATCTCCCAAGGCCCAGGGAAGTTGTGCTGCAGGCACCAATGATCTGGGACACTCAAGAAATGTGCAGACATGAACTTTCTGAATCTCCTCTTGTACTCTTTTGGAGAAACGACAGTGGGCGTTACATTTTTTAGGGAGGATTTCACCCATGTCTCTAGTTGCTTGTCCCATGTGTATTGTCTAAGGTAATCGATTATCCCACATACAAGTTCCTTCTTCTCGGCATCGACCCCAACGAGCAAAGAATAATCCATAACATTTATCGACTGCAAACATTTTGCTAAGAACTGTCAGAAAAATGCATCTTCCTAATGCATTCATGTCAGAGATCCTAAAATAGTCTCTAAACAAAATAAAGCACCTACCTATGCATTATTGTGGATTAATCTTTTACTTAGTTTTCTCTTTGTATGCTTGCTTTTGCTTCTATAATCTCTCTATTCTTGATATAATTCTCATTTAATTTTTCCCAAAAAAATACTTAATTTTGTAGTTCCCTAAAGTTATCCATATGTACAGGAGGATTTGCAAACCTTTAAATAAGCCCAAATAGCATGTCACTGACAGGTGGCTAGTCATTAAAATATTGCATCCATCAAATAATACGATAAATTAAGGTCTAAATCCAATTTAATATATTGAATTTTAATTATAATAATTTGAGTCTTTAAACTTTAATTGTTTTAGCCATTGAAGGTTCAATTATACTCCCTAAACTATGCATAAAAAAAATATTAGAGAGCCTAATAGTTCTTTTTAATAACTAAAATACATGTGAAAAATCCAATATCTAACCTACAATATGATGCGTAAAACACCATATTCATGTACGTCTATTGTTCAGGTAAATAGACAAAAGACGTGTTTAATTCGACAAATAATTTATTACAAAATTGACCGCAAGAACTAGCATGGTTTTACATACGAAATTCCAAGAATAAAATAGAATTAATTTGAAATTTAAGGC
Organism: Sicyos baderoa; assembly: GCA_037832685.1. Classification (NCBI taxonomy): domain Eukaryota; kingdom Viridiplantae; phylum Streptophyta; class Magnoliopsida; order Cucurbitales; family Cucurbitaceae; genus Sicyos; species Sicyos baderoa. The sequence goes on along the minus strand of JBBMEF010000001.1, from coordinate 5,170,852 downwards.
CAATGTCTGAAATTTGGGCAAATCAATTTTTTTTTGGATAGGAAACAGATTACTACAAAAAGAAGGGAAATAAACTTCAAACCATGCACATGAATGAAACAGTTTTGTACTCACATTGAGAAAAGCAGTGTCATTCCAAATTGCCCGTTGCAACCGATGCTTTGCTCGATTACTCACATAGAGTGGAGAAGAGCTCATGTCATTTACAAAGTTCTGATCTAAGAGGACTTCATCATAACTGTTAGTAGCCGGATTGTATCGAGCATGTAGAGCTCCTTTTAGATCATATTGGCGAATTATGTTGCGCCCAAAACCGAGGTTCTCCATAACCATCAAATCATGTTTCGTCTCTTTCCCGCTCTTCGGCTCTCTCACCGTTACCTGCAAAAGAAATGTTAACACAGACAACCAAGACTGGGGGTGCTAATAAATGTCAAAGAGATGAATATTCAGACAATCAAACCTGATAAAGTCCAAGAACTTTAGCAAGGCAGGTCTGGTTCCCCATGTCAAATGATTGATTAAGGTACTTGAAATACTCAGGAGCAAACTTCAAAAATGAATCATACTCTGTCTTCTTAATTTCTTTGATAATGAACCTGTCATCAAGTGTCTTGGCAAAAAACGATTTGCTCTTCCCGCCTTTTGCATCCCAGTTTATACAACGGCTTAGGGAAGCTATGTAATGGAGCTCAGTTGGGCAGCATCGACTTCGAAGATCACGAAACTGATTGAAATATGGACAATTCACAAGATATTTTCCCTTTGCTAGTGACTTTATGACCCCTTCATGATCTGCTCGCTTGAAAGTCTCTGAAACGAGAGAATCCAACAAATTTAACCTGTCAAAACTTGAGAACTGATATTCATCTGAAGAGATGCTCGAGTCTGAATCCAAAAATTCGTTTGAGGGAATGTTATTTAGGCTCCGTGAACTCAAAGTTGGCAGTGAAACACCTCCACCCTCTCCCTTACTATCCTCATTATGAGAATCTGTTTGAAGGGGTAGATCTTCCAAGAAAGCGAGTACACAAGCAACTATGCTCGAGAGTTCACCCTCATAGTCTGAAACAATAAAATTATCATTTGCAAGACGAATGTGTAGCTTCTGTCCTTCATCTTTGATGAAATCACAGGCTGCTGCGAGTAAGTGTTTAGGAGTATAGCTACTGAAGGATTTGAGTTCAGGAAAATAACTTTTCTGGATATCCCTGACATGCATCTTCCGGATCTCTGAAAACGGTGTCCAGAAAAACTTGCTGAAGTTCGAATCACCAGTTGAAATTGGAATGGTCCTATCTACCTGCAAATCACTAGATGATGGTACCCTCCCTACTTGCGAATTGTCGTCAACTAAATGATGACAGTCAAAGCCATTGGACAAAGACCCTTGGCGAGAAAGTTGTTTGGGGCTCAGATCATCCATTATCGGTATCTCTCTGACTTCAGTAGTCGCTAAAGGTGAATTAATTTCATCACAACCAGACTCTCCATCCGAACCTTCAACTGCAATTTCTTTAACAGGTAATAATACATTTTCATCCACTGATATATCTTGCTGAGCTTTTGTATCATCGGCAATCAATTCTGATTCATGTCCAGCATCTAAGTTGCTATTCATCTTCAACATAACTGGTTCAGGCTCAACATTTTTGGTGGTGCTAGGGATAGTTGTAAGACCCAGTGATGTTAATGACTGCAGGCGTTTATCCCAAATACATGATTCTAGCAGCAGATCCCAGAGTAATCGATTTAGACTGAGATATTTGTGAAAAACCAAGTCCGAGTTTCCCTTTTTAGTATGCAAATTTTGAATATTTACCTGTGTTTCATTCACAATTAAAATAGGGGGGAAATATGGCTTAGAAAAATGATCCATAGAAAATAAGAAATGCACTTCGGTCATAAACGAAAAAGAGAAGGAATTCAATAGAAGCATTAGTTAAAGTTCCAGAGAATTCCACAGTACAGATTACAGAAGAAGGCAATGAAGAAGCTAACCTCGAACTCTGATCTTTCATGGTTTAATATCTCTTCAACCAAAGAAAAGTCTTTGAGAAAGCCTTGAGATTTTTCATTTGAACTTTTACGTTCAGAGCTGATCTTCTCGAGATAGTGCGCGATCTCAGTGAAAAGTAGAATCCCTTTCGTGTAAACCTTAAAAGATGCCGTACAATAACGCAGTAAGTAATGTGAGTAAGGCATGGGAAACTAAAAGAAGATAATTGGAACCAAAAGAAAGCAGAGAGCGGTTCATCAATCAGATTACATACATTTTCAGTTTCCCTGATGAGGTGAGCTTGTCTCATTGAACTGTTGAACTCCAGTTTCTCAGGAGGCATAGAAACTGTATAAATTGCCATCTCGGAATATCTGAACACAGCAACCATATTGCCCAGTCTGTAATCCACAAGAATTATAGCCAAGGACGACTGAGTATAGAACAGGTAAAATGGAAATGTAAGAACAAGTAAACATCAGAACAATGGCAAGACGTACCCGAAGAAGTAGAGGAAGTCCCCAAACAAAGAATGACCACAACCTGATATTTTACTCGGTAAAGTTTCATCAGAGAAACAAAGCTCCAAAAACTTCCCAAACGACAAACCACGTGCGGCCGTGGAAATTAACACCCTTTTTGTGGACTTTGAAGGTCCTCCCTTAGATTTACATTTACTGCAACGACTCCACATCCAAAGTTTTCCTTCTGTATCACCCGGCAAGGCTTTATTTAACGGAAGCTGTTTGACTTTAATGGAAAGCTGCTTTCGATAATGAGCGTAATAGTAAAAGTGAGCTTCCGGTTGTTCACCACAGACAGTGCATAGGTTTTTCTGCAATTGCACCAATGTGGAGTCAGAATCATCTTAAAACAATGTTGACCTCTATCATATATGACTAGGGCTAATGCAGACTCTCACCAGCTTCATGCACTAGATGAATCTTATCATTGGTAAAACAAATGAGTAAGAGGAAATTAGATGGATCATAAGATAGGTTTACCAGACGCTAAAAAGTATAACAAACTTCAAGAAATATCCTTCAAAAATTATAAATTCATTGTGGGCTAATATTCCTCCTCTTAATAAGATGGATAAGGTATAAAATAAAATTATATTAAAAAATAGGTACATTACAAACCTCATTTAGTAAATTTCCTTGTAAAAATTTTCCAAGAGGAACGTCAAAATTCTTGTAGAACAAGATATGCGAAAAATGTCTCTGTTCACACACGGTTCCCTTCAAAGCATTGTGGCTTGACATCAAAACCAGAATACTCCGAGAATCTAATGTTGCCTTCTTCCGTGTTGTGTCTTGAGAATAGTTGGGAGCAATTTCATGGAAGCCAAGGCCTTCCAAAGTTGATTGATGGGACACAGACTGTTCGTGAACTAAATTCTCTTCATCAGAACTACCTCTAACTTCCACATCAAATTGATCAGCTTCCTGTGGAGTAGATGGAATTGAGTCAATCTTCGCAACCAAGCCACTCGGTTCTCTTCCATGTCCAAAACAAGAAGACAATGACTGATAGGGAGAGGGTAAAAGGATACTTTCACCCATGACTCTTTTTAACGAATCGGAAATGGATGAGAGTTTAGGGAAAGTGGCAGGATTATATGGTTCAGAAGATATTATTAGTTTTTCCACTGACTCCAGGTTTGATCCTTTAGAAGTCTCTTCATGGGATCCACTTGAAATAAAACTACCCATTGAGTCTGTCAGTGGCTCACTTTTATCAGTTGCATTCTCAACTTGACGTGCATTTGGGCTACGAGGCTCTAAAGGTGATTGGGGATTGGGTGAAACAGTAGTCGATTCTACACCAAATGGAATAGTTGCAAACATAGCTCGCTGATCAACAAGGAAAGAAGTCTCTAATATTAAGTGAAATGCCATAACAACAGCACGCTGCACAACAAGCTTAATCCTCTTCAGTTCATCACTGTGAGCTCCTTTCAGCAAAATCTGCAGCAGATTTTGAAAAAGAAATAGTTCATTTGGCCCCAAAAAAAGAGTCAATTAAATCAATTTTCCAATTTAGAATCAAATCTATCATGAAAGTGAGTGTATCTCTTCGCAGATGTAAGGATTAAATCAATGACCACAGTTCAGGTAAAAACAAACTGGCATGACATGATAGACTCTTACAAAACTGAAGCAAACGAATATTTTCTGCCACTGACTTTCTAGAAAAAGCTAAAGATAACTTTAAATAATTTCACACTAATGTATTGTCTACAACAAGAAATAGGCCGAAAATAATTCCTTTTTTCTTCACAAAAATCAAATAAGCCATAGATATTGACCCATTTGACTCTACCAGGTTAAATGATAAATATTTTCAATAAGCTTGATATAAAGTCTAACCCGCCAGAAAACGTGCCCATTTTCATAGGTGGACTGGTAATCAAAGAATTTGTCTCAAACCCAATCGTAAGATAGTAAAAGAAAGCTAATTACAAATAAAACACTAACCGTACAACCCAAGCGTGTTGGACAGCCCTCAATAAACATTAAAGTTTTGGTTGGCCTCCTTCCTCCTTCCAACACACCAGCATGTTCTTCTACAATTTTTTGAAAATAAACAGCATCACATTGTCTTGTCTTTTGGCTCATTAATGTTTCTGATGTTAAAATTGGCGATCCGGTACAAAGAGCTATTCTCTCCAGACGGTGGAGCTTCATGTCAAGCACTAATATCATCTCTTTCTTCAGAATTGCTTCTTGGATAACTCGTGATGCAGCCTTTTCAACTAAAATCACATCTGCAGTGCAATTTTCAATTTTCTCTATGACATGATTTGTAAAATCATTTTCCTGTGTTCAGACAGTAAAAAATATCAGAAGACAAATACAGGTATTTCTCAGTGACTGAATAGTCAAAGACTGAAACATGTAAAATTCAGTACCTGGTCCATTGAATTAAATGAAGACAGTCTACTTATTGGAGCCTCACCAAGCATGCCTTGTATCAGTATTATCTTTGGGTTCTTACAATGTGTTGGCATGTGTTTTAGAGCTGCATGCTTCTTGAATACCATGCCCTTGACAAATTGACTACAATAGAAGGAAAACTGTTAACGTTCCGCAATGAAAAGTAAAATGCTGGCCTACACTGTCTTATTAACACTCAATCGGGATTCGGGAAGAGGAAAAACACCCCAAAAAGTTTTGCTTAACATCTTTCTCATGTCCATTCCGACACTTCAAATGATTAAAATGAGAAGAATCAAGGGCATGAAAATAAGCTCCTAGACAGGCTTTCAAATTTATTTTGTGTTTTAAAGGTCTGGTCGAGTTACTATTAGATAATTAAGTGCTTTCACTAATTTCTGTATCTTTTAGGATCTTTCAGCAATTATGAGCATCATTGGGGTACTACTGCTACGTGGGTAAGACTCTAAATTCTTTGATTCCGTCAACAAGTCGAGTACATATTTTCTTTGTGATAAAAGAATTTCCTTCTAGCGTCTTTTTCCCTCAAATCCTAGGGAGAATTTCAACATTCTGAAATCTTTTGTTGTATCTAGATGAAAGGACACATCATCAAGTTAAATTGAAATCAGAGGGATTCTAAGTGGAGATATAGAGAAATGTCAAAGACGTCATTCATCAAATTGTATTTCAAGTAATGGGACTTCACATCATCACAACATACCAATTGTATGGAATGAAGAAGCAAAAAGAATCAAATAATTGAAGTAAAATGCGCACTCTCTAAATAAAACACTAAAATTCCAAATAAGGCCACCATTCTTCTTGGTCTGTTTTACTTCGAAGTCAGCTTTAGTTAACCGGATTAATAGCCACCCTGAGTCCTGACCCCCATATTAAATTTGCAGACAGCATAACATAGTTTAAATTCCATGTTCAAGAATTCAAGGTAGTTTTCAAAATTACCTTTGGCTGCGAGTTCCTGCTGCAATGCATTTTACTTTTACATAAGCTTCTGGATCTATGGCTTCACCGTTTACTACAGGCTTTAAAAATGTGGCAGCTTCCCAAGACAAAGAACAAACTATATCCATCCAATTTTCAATGTCCTCTCCAGATGAGGTATCATCTACTAGATTAAAAAGTCTCTGTTTCCCATTAAAAAGATCGCGTATGAAATCCCTGTACTTCCCATTCATAACCTCTTGCATCGCCCTTTGTTTTTCCACTTTAAACCTATGGCTTACACTGGCTTCATCCACAGAGCGACTAGAGGAACTTGACTTGCTCCATTCTGTACCATCACCAAACTCATCGTCGTCGTCGTCATCATTATAACTCATCCCACCCACCATGTGATCCTCTGGGTCCTCTGGTTCTGGAGGATCCCACAAATCGGTATCCATCAAACTAGAATTGGATTTCTCTGTTTCAGCATTAACAGGAACACCAGAGCCATTGTGTATTGCCTCTTGATTATTGATTGGCATTACACTTTCATCATCTCTTCCACTTTGTTGATCATTTCTGTGAACTACTTCGCTGAAGTTCTGTGGCCTCTTTTCTTGTCTACAATTGATATCTTCTTGGCTACTTCCTGTTGCGCCTTCTTGAACATCCCTAACAAAAAAAAAAAAGAATGCCACTAATAAGAAAAAAAGTTATAGTTGACTAAAAGAATCCACTTAGTAAGCTATGTTACCCGATATCTAAATTTGCCATTGTTGAACAATCACCTGATAAGAAAGAGAAGATAAAGGCATCAAACCATGACATTTAAGTTTCCGGGCGAAAGAAAAGCAGTATAGAAAACACTTGAAAGAAGTATAGATGGCATGAAACCCAACTATTGCAGCTTGACAGCGAAGGCATTGGACTAAGCTTCAGTGTCTCACTCAAGCTTCTATTATCCGGCTTCATCGACTCTTGCTCCTGATTCTCTGTACAAACTTTACATAAACACAAGGGGGGGTCATTCTCCAAATTTTTGCCATCAGAATCTGATATCACAGCACCACAATAATGGCACATACTATTCACCAAACTCCAGTACTTTCACTCAAGAATAGCCTCTCCAACACCGATCTAAGGCAACAACAACATAACATCATTATCAGTACCAAAAAAGAAAAAAAAATCCTTCAGATTCAGAAACCACAATAAAGTGATCCTAAACTACTAATCACTAATTACAATAAACAATTTATCAAAAGCAGTGACCAAAAACAACCACAAGATTGCATGCAGAAACCAAAAACTGCAAAAGGCTATCTAAAATCCACAATCCAAACAACAACCCATCAGAAGAAATCTGAGAAGCACCCAAGAATCTCTTCAAAGACAAAATAAACCCATAGATCTTGAACTACCATTGTTCATCAAGAACAAGAAAAAGAATATGAAATGATGAAATTCAAAATAAACCCAAGAAGAAAAGCCAAATGCAAGAGCAAAAAGCTCCACCCCACCAACACACGACCATTTCAGCCCATCAGAAAAATCAAGAAAGGGAACAGTGATTTAGTTTCCGATTAGAAAATTAGGCAGCAAACATAAATCTGCAGGACAGTAATCAAAATCAAATCCGAATTACACCAAACAACCCATCAAGAAAACCACAATTCCACAAAAACAAAAAAGAAGAAGAAGAAGAATTGAAAGAAAGAGCAAATTACTTGGGGTAAAAGCAATAAAAGGGTACAAAGATTTGGGAAATGACTTGAAAATGAATCAAAGATAGTGAAAAGAAGAGAAAGACCTTGGAGTTACTTTGAATGCAATTAATTGGGGTTTGAAGAAAGCATACAAAAATGGCTGTTGAGATTGCAGAGTCCAGAAGAGTTCAAAGTGACAAAGAAAGAGAGAAAATTGATATTTGTTTTGAAACGAAAAAGGGGGAAATTGAAGAACATTTGTACACAGCCAATTAATAATAATATTACTATTATTATTAATAAATTCGTTGCTGGGACCCACACAAATTTAATTTTCAATTTTGTTTCATTTAACGGGAGAAACCATTGTATTTTTTGTTTTTTGTTTTCGTATTGTATTTGTATATAAACATTGTATTTTGTTCTTATAATATTTCTGATAAATTGCCTTTATTTTTCTTTTAAATACAGCTGTTTGGTATTTATGCTTGTAAGTCGAACATTCTCACACGAGAAAAAGGGTACATTCCCTTTCCCTTCTTCTTTTTGTGTTTTTTTTTATATTTATTAGATTTTAATTAATTAATTGTTTTTTTTGTTCACAAATATTTAGACATCAAAATTACGAATAATATAAGTTTCAAACTCAAAGTCAATCATTAAAACCTCTTTCAAAATGATATATCTTTTTTAATTAGATCATTTTTTTTAATAGTTTGAATTTCAATTTAAGTTTAATAAATTTCATACTATATAAAATAATACGAATTTTTATTTTAAAGTTAATTGATAATTAGAAAACTACCTATAAAACATAGGTAGCTTGATAGCTAAGAAATTGGTTTTAAGATCGAATTCTAGTAGGTACACTAAAATAACTATCGTGTAAAAGTTGTAAAACTCAAATTCCTACCATATTGAACTATTTTTATGATTACATATGTTATATTTATAACTCTTTTGTTGTAATAGATCATCCATTATAATTTCCGAGTATATTACGTTAATAGTCAAAGATTTCTTTAAAGAAAAAAAAAAGAAGGTAAAAGCTATCGTTTAAAAATAAAAAGCGAATGATATTTCTAAATAATCATGCGTTCAAATGTCGGTATATTCCGTGACATTAGTCATGTGCATACAAACTGACCCGAACAGTCACAAATAAAAAGAAAAAAGAAAAAAAAGAAAAAGAAAAAAAACTATTGGTTGCAATTGATCCTTTATAACATTTTACATCCAAACAAACTATTAGTTACATAAAAACAAGTTATTATCCATATCTCCTCTATAAAAAAAAGTACATCAAACCGATTATTACTACAACTTTAATTTTTATTCATTTAAGTAATCAATCATAATAATTCATCATCTAACTATACATCCAAACACGTTTTTTTTTTTTTTATGCCATGACTGTCTGGGCTTGTTTGCGTGCACAAGCGCACCGCCTGACCCTATAACATTTGGATGCCTAGGAAACCCGTAGATATTAATTTAAAATTAATTTCTAGGTAGGTGATCACCCTGAAATTTGAACTCATCATCTTAGTGAGTATTTTTTTTTTTTTTTTTTTTTTTTTTGCTCCTAACGGTTTGAGACTGTTTTGAGAGTGATTTTGGAGCTTAAGATTTCTTCTTCAGACTTGGAAAATGTCTTCTAGGTGCATGTGTTCGTTTAACCTCGGAAATTAAAAAACATCTACAAACATATCTAATTTATGATGAAAAGTCTTAATGACATTAATTAGTTGAATATAACAAAGAATTTGTTTTGGGTTTTGTACTAAAACAATATATAATAAAAATTCAAAATATAATAAATAAATGGATCAAGATATTTGATATGATTTTACTTTTACGCAATCCATTTAGGATTTAGTCAAAAAGCTTTCAGAAACAAATAAATTATTAAATCTAACATTGTAAGGCCACAAATCATACATATATTTTTGTTGGCAATAGAGAAATCAATATTTATCTAACTATTATATGATGGTGAAAAGAGAAGCTAAATAATTTCTTTCAATATTAATAGGAAATAGGTGATTTTTTTTTAATTTTTTTTTTGATACAAGGAAATAGGTGAATTAGTATTAATGAATATCAGTAATTAATTATATACTTTATTTGATATTTAATGAGAATGATGGAATTTAAGTAGAAATCATTTATTGGGTAACATAACACATAGTATCAGTATTTGGCATAAAAAAATTATTTATCTTCTCTTTTCACCATCATATATTAGCTAAAACACGTTGGGATACAAAATCAAACGGTAAATGAGAAAATCAATCACATTTATGACTAGGAAGTTATGAATTTATATTTTCAAAAAAAAAAAAAAAAAGATTATGAATTTAAAATTTCATAACTTTCGATAAATAAATAATAATAATAATAATAAATCAACCTTTTAACCATGGTATAAAATTGTCAACAAAAGTATAACTCTATTGATATGATAGATCTTTAATAACTACAAGGTTACAAATTTGAATCTTATTTCTTTCAATATTGTGTATAAAAAAAAAAGATATTATGTATAATAATGAAAACTAAAACCAATAAAACCGAATCGATTTATTAGATTGGATCGAAATTTTCACATAATATTGGACATTTTTTGATTTTTTTGGATAAAATCGAAAGTTATTGGATTGGATCGGTTTCTATTCGTAAAAACCAATAAAAAGCGAACCGAACTAATATTGATTTATTTACTTTCATTTTTATTTTTTATATGTTAGTTAAACTTTTTATTGATCAATTACTAATTATTTTTATTTAAATTAATTATAAATTACGAGTGTTTTTAGAAAAATAATATTAAAATATGATTTTGAAGTAAAATAACAAGTAAAATAAAATAGTAAAAAATAACCGAATCAAAGAAAATCGAGACAATAAATTTATCTTTTATTGGACATCGGTTTGATTTCTCTTTTTGTCAAATCGATTGGATCGGTTATTATTTATCGATTCATTAGTTTGGTTCTTCTTTTTATCAAATTGATTGGATCGATTCAGTCATCGATTTAATCTAAAATCGAAGAAAACCGAACCAATATCACTCTTAAACCGTATAAATTAAAACTCTCTTAATAAAAACAATGGAATAAAACTCTCATACCTAATAAATTTCAACAAAATTCTGTCGAGTGGCTTTATTTCCTTTGAAAGTTTATGATGTACGAGTTTGTATTTTATTAAAATATTTGATAATAGATCAACTATACACTCACTAAGAATTTGAATCTCCCCTCTCAATTTCTTTTTTCACAACTAACAAAAAAATAAATTTATTAAATTTATTGTAACTCGTTCAAATATCCGTACTCTACATTTATTGTACCCAAAAATCTGTTATAAATAGAATGGTAATATTTATTCAGTTTAAAATTTATTTTAATTTATAAGTTAAGTAAATAATGGTAACTCTCTTTATATATATATATAAAAAAAAAAGTTTTCCATAGAATATTGCTATTGTGTCTGTAATTAAACCAGTTCAACATCAGTGTCACAGATTTAATTACTAAAATTGGTATTTGTACTTCTTTCCTCTATCTTATTATGAAAAATAAAATAAAAAGAATACTACTATTGTATCTGTAATTTAAAATAATATAATATAGTCATTTCGCCTTTTAAAATTAAATAATAAATAATGGCCGTCTTGGTAATAAAAATGATGGTCAAAATAATATAATTTATGTGGATTTGATTAAGTTTATGGAATAAGAAAATAAAATAAAGAAGAAGAAAATCGTTCTATGAGATTCCGCCCACCCTAGATGACGGTGTGAGCAGAAGAAAACGGAGGGAAACAAGGAAATAAAAAGAAACTATTGTGGCTAAAATATAAATAAATGAAAGTAGAAGGTCTTGAATGTAAATAAATTGACTTTGTCTACCGATGTAGACCCTTGCCGAATGAAGGACGGCGCTTGTCGTTTAATAGTATGCGAAACTGGGAGGAAATTTCGAGGTTAGATCACCTACAAACGTGTGTACAGTAAATGTCGTACACTCTTCAATGTTCTTGCGCCACGTGGTGAGGCTGACTCACCAACCTAGAGTAGGAGAAGATCGAAATGGAAAGTTGGACTCGTTTTGAAGCAAAATAATTTGTAAAATGTCGTTTATAATGGATCTGATCAAACTAAGTATGTTCCTATCATTTCAAAATATAGATTTTAATTTGTAAAATCTGTAATCTAGTTTTTATAATTTTAGAAACTAAAATTTAATGGATATGATTGGATAAAAACTAGAAAATAGTTCTTAACATTTGTAATTATTAACAAATTAAATACTTATGTAAATAGGAAAGTTCTTATTTTTTAAATCAATTACATAACTCAATTACTATTTATACATAAATAATTAATTTTCGTATATTTAATTGGTTACTAATTACAAACAAGTATATTGTTTTAAGGTTTTATCAAATCGGTAAAGACTAAATTTTTTGTTTTAAAACTACGAAATTAAATTCTAACTTTTTTGAATGCGATCTAAATTTTAAATTTACATCAAATCATTTGATTAAATTCTAACTAATTGCCTCAAAAAAAAAAAAAAAAAAATCTTACTATTTGCATGGAAGTGAAGTCTTGTTTTATATTTTTGTTAAAGTTGTGTAATTAAATAATAAAAACAGGTTGAAAAACACAATATAGGTAACTTCTAAATTAGAAAAAATGAACCTTAACTTCTATCCAATCAAATACTTAACTTATAACGGCAACAAAAAATCATAAATAACTATTTTTAATAATAATAAAAAAAAGTTCAACAACAATTAAGATGAAAAATGCAACCTCATACACGTTTTATTCCAATTGAGTGAAGTTATGGGTTAGTCATTCACACTCTTGAAAATCCTCATTGTTTGTATTTATATTCCATAAAGTGACTCAATTAGGTGTAATATTAATCTATAATATGGATATGTAACCTCCAATCCAACTTAATATGTATCCACGTACTTATAACTACGCCAATAAAAAGTAAAATTTCAAAGATATTTTAATTAAGGTGTTATAAATTTCAAATTTCTATCACTAAATATTGGTACAGAGAAAAAAAAAAAAAAACTATACTATATTTGGCCTTCTAGCTTTTGAAAACTAGATTCCAGCGCAATAATGGAGGAAATTCTTTATAAAGTATGTAAACATTTTCAAACATACCGCACTTCTGACGCTGACGCTGTTGGTTATCTTATTTGATATTAATTTATTTTAACTCCACGAAATTATAAATTTGAGTTAAGAAATCCGTATTTATCTTTCATACTATTTAAGATTAATAATGATAACCTCTACCCAATTTATTAAAAAAAAAAAACATTTTCAAACACACCGCCCCAATATAGGCAGAAAATGACGTGGCACACCATCCCAACCACCTGGAGGGAAAAAAATCAACTGCGGGTGTAAATCCGTAGAGCCAGAAGAAGCGTCAACGTGGCGACATTCTAGTGGTAAAAGGACACGTGGAGAGACAGCATTGATAGTTGGATGGAAGTTGGCGGTTCGTGGAGTAAGGGGCACGGGGTTGGCGACATGTTGTGTGAGGTGGAGCTCTGTGATTGGGTGGCTTGTTCCAGAGTGGCGGGTTCGTACGTGTGAGCAACGGAAGCCATGCAATTATTGAGGAATTCTATTTAGTTTTTGAAAATGAAAGGCCTTTTGTTTTTTAATTTAAAATGCGTGATTCATAAATTTACAACATTGATTCATTTTGTTTTAAAATGAAACCAATCATTCCTTGCAATGGTAGACTTATCTAACTACCTATTCGATATTACACAATAATATATAATAATGCCAAAATATATATAATATTTGGAACATTAAACGTGGACATTCCTATGATTGTAGACTTCCATAGTTATCACCTAATTGAAAAAAGAAAAAGAAAAAAGAAATCAAGTTGAGTTTGATTTGAGGAGGAATACATGACACTCGTTATTGTGCATTGTGTTTAATTTTGAAATCGCAAAACATTGCTATGATCGAAGTTGGGATAGATAGTGGAAGGGAAGTTCTTAATTGAGTTTGGTTACTCCAATATTTAGTGATATATTGTTAGGGACAACGGACAACCACAACTTCCACATTGATATGATATTGTCCACTTTGAGAATCACCCCTCATGGTTTTGTTTTTGGATATCTCCCAAAAGGCCTCACATCAATGGAGGATCTTTCCCTCTTCTTAGCGATGTGAGATACTTTTGTTTACGTCCCAACATATATGATAACTTAATTTTGCACATGTACTCCAAATATCCTTACAAATTACAATAGCAACGCACATTACATAAAATATTATTGTGGTGTGTTATGATGAACACTGATTTTGATTTTGATTTGAAGTTGATATTAATTGAGCGTCGTCAAAATCTGTATTGTCATGGTTGATGTTTAGAGTTATATATTGAAGAGCCATAACGACGTCGCTGATCAATGGCCGAGTATTTGCTTCGTCTTGTATACACATGCCTACCACTGCCAAAGCTTCATACAGACCCTTCACCGGGAAATTCCCTTTCAGCTTTGGATCTGCCAATGCTATGAATTTCCTTTTGTCTCTCAATACTGGCTCTGCCTGCAATGTTAATATTCAAATCTAAGTCAAACCTATATAAATTAATTGAAATATCTCATTCATTACTATATATAAAATTTAAAGGAGATGCATACCCAAGTAATTAAATTTTTTTCTGCTCTCGGTTTTGAGTTGTCTATAACTCTTCTTCCCGTGATTGTCTCCAAAAACAAGACTCCGAAACTATACACATCCGATTTCGTAGTCAGTTTTCCTGTGAGAGTGTTGGGGTTTAACCAAGTGTGAATGAACTAAAACAAACACTAAATTGACTAAGTTAGTAGAATCATACACAAAGCAATTAATCATGCAGAATACATTCTGGAAAATCTTCCTAATTTGCGGAATAACGAATTTAATCGAA